>KZ308172.1:75278-107087 GCA_000376725.2 Ladona fulva
TTTTTATATATATATATGATAATAAATGAGGAATCGAACACGGATCGTCCATTTTTATTTTCTCCGATTGAAATTCTGGATTCTTAGAAGCGTTTCCAATTGTTCACGTTAGTAATTTTACTAATTTCAATGGGAGCGGTTATAATGTGACTTTGAATGGCAGTTTAATAACATAGAAGCAAAGTAGTGAATTCTTTTCATCAGAAATCTCACCATGTTCTCCTCGCGGATAAAAACTCCTTAATACCTGTCATTTCAATAAAACGATTCTTAGTATCTGACACCCTTGAACTTTCGCAGCTCGCTCATCCCTTCCTCAAGTGACCTCCAGATGTCGTTGTAAATTCAATACTTTCAGAGAATATCCGAAACAGCTTGAGGAGACGCTCTGTCAAGTATAGCACTCAACTATATGAAGAAAGTAAGCGGTTGGCATTTATTTTTAATGGAATAAAAGTTATACTTTGTCTACGGAGACATCAAAATGATTTTTTTTACTTCGTTGGACGTTGATAGTTGATGAAAAATTGTTTCATCCCTCATCGAATGGAGGCATATTTCCTTTTAGAAAAGTGCACCTATCGCAGCCTTGAGCCTTACTTCTCCTGAGCCAGCTCCGCATTATTTTTTCGTCCGTTGCGGAGTTATTGAATGCAGCAGACCTTTGGGTAATAACTCCGCATCTCACCCGGGACACAGATGTTTCTGATGCGAGTTTCTTCAGACAATCTCACCACCAGACGGGTCAAAGTTTAATTCTCTGAAGTCTTTCTTTCTTACTTTCTCGAGTGCACGCTAAAAAAATTCTTCGAGTTTCATGACTCCGTCGAATATTTAGACCATGGCTTTTGGAGTTGTGATAAAAGAGAATGAAGTAGTTTAATCGTTTCAAGTGTGCGTTTCGAAGGAAATGGGTTGAGTTTCCTGGTTTGCGTTCAACGTAGAAAGAGTTGCGGAAATACGGACTAAAAGAACTAAAGTTATTTCATTCTCGGTAAATTTTCGCGTCAACACCAAGGAAGCATTCAAAATGAATGATAAATATTTCAATCGTTCATTTTTTTGCATGGTTCGGTTAAGCAGAAATTTCCCGCCTATACGTAACTGTTGCTCTTATGAAACTAATGTTACGATGAGTTTATTGAAAATGACAATCATGAGTATATAAGTCTGACACTTACTTATAAATACGGGTTGTAATTTTTTTTCTTGGATGAAGTTTATTGAGATACGTAAGCCTATTGAGTTTACGAAGTTTCTAATGAGTTATAGAAAAATATTAATTCTATGGAGGAAGCCTTAACTATGTGTAATTCCATTACCAGGTAGAAATAAATTCACTTAATCAAAATATACATAACTTTAATAATAATTACAGTATTATTAAACTTGAGTGGAATATTGACCAAGTGAATTTATCTCTACCCAGAATATTAATTCATTTTAACGTTGATTTCTAATATTAATGGAAATAATGGTATTTTGCAATAGAGAAAGCAGTTAATTAACTATTAATATTATTATTTCAAAGCACAATCAAGCGGAAAAGTAACGATAAAAATTTAATGGAACATTAAGTACTTCAGAGCAGCACATCAATTGAATAATGATGAAATAAAACAGAATAAGTAAATCTGAAAAATGGAATGACCAAAGAACAACTAGATTTTAAATTATGTTAATACAACCTTAATACTACATGCTGAAGCTGCAAAATTAATAATTTTTAGCGTAAAATTGATTATTTTTTAATTGAGTGATGGAAGACTTTTATATGGTCGAGTACAAGTACGCTATGGTACCTTTGATGGAGTTGGTATAAGATAGTTATACTTTGCCTTAAAATTAAGTACACATATTTTTCTTTTCCTGCTCAAAAAAAGTCATCACAATCCTAATGTTTGCTTCTCGTGAGTAAATACTCTGTTTCTTTCCCTAAATTTTGTCCTTTTCACATTTAAATATGTTTAAATCGAATGTGGTAAGGCTCAACTTGGAGAGATGGAAAGTAGCCATATTCAGGAAGAAAATACCTTTTAATTTCCACATAAAAACATTTTGCTTCTAAAAATATAAATATTTATTTTAAATTAATATTTATTCTGAAGAAATTACAAGGTTTGATATTCCTGGTTAGCTCATTATGTTGCTCGGAATATTTTAGACAGAAACCTAGAAATTTTTACTCTCAAAATACACCTTGAACTTCTTGAATCCGCATCTTTGTGTTATTTGTTACTTATAAAAATAATCTTCTACAGGAAAAGGCAATGTATTCAATTCACTCCCTTAAGCGTCAAAAAAAGGCTGAAATACATACAATTTGGTACGCCTAATGTTTTTACCTAAAGTAGAAAGATTCGTTATTATTTTACGCGATTTCCGATTCCTTATAAAAGAACGTCGTTTTGAGAGTTAACAAACACAACTAAGAAGCTCTTCTCTCGTTTTTAAATTAATCTCTATCGATTACTGCGGTGGAAAAGTTGGCGCAACTTTTTAACTTTCAGATACGTTGCAGATAATGAGCGACCCATTGAAGAGGGCATTCGTTCCTACAAATCGAATATTTCTTCGCGACTTTCAAGCAGAGTGATGCATACCTCCCGATAGTGCCGTTTTGGGTTCCAAATCCTGATGTTTACAATATGAATATTTATAGCCTGGACATCCGTAATCGTCGATAACACCTCTGGGACGGATTAGCTACCGAATGGATAAACGAAGGTTATTGAACGAACAGTCAATGAATAATTGATGATCACAGATCTGTAGACTTTTCTTTCATTTCGTTTTTGATATCCTGGTAAAATGATAATCTAGGTTTTTGATAATATGAATTGAAATATCGAATTAATTGAAAAACTCGTTGATAAACAATGCATGGAAAATTCATCCTTTAATTACAGTTTATAAAGCTCATGCTAATTTATCGAAATAAAAATTATCAAACAAAGTGGGGATCTAATTAAGCGTTAAGCCCGGAATAACTGCCGATTATAGTTCATTGGCGCTAAATGGAGGCTATAATAAAAAAATTATTTATTTCGTCATGATTACATTGATGAACAAGATCTGTACTTAATTGAAGTCATGCCAAACGAAAATTAGAGAAGAAAAAATTAACATTCATAATCTCGCTCATTTTTTCCTAAATTACTGTGAAATATTAAAATAAATGTTTAGTTGAATTACATTACATATAAACACTTTTCTTAAGGCAACACATCTGGTTACACAGAAGGTTATCGCATGAAATTTACTAGGAAATTGAGATTGTATAACTTTTCATACATGTTTGTCACAATTATAGTAAAGTACATTACTGTATTCAGCATGACATACCTTTATCCAATAGATACGTATCCACTATAATGAAACACTATCAAGGTATCGGTGATATCTTAAGAAAAGTATCAATAATAGAACGTAATCATTTTAAATATGCCTCTGAGAATATCGTAACAGGATTAGATTTTGACAGTTTACCGTGTTGCGTAATAAAAATGTTTATCATTTGCCATTATTCTACCACCTCTGCAGATTTTAATGTAAATACAATGTATGAGGATGTTAGTGTTTAATAATTAAGATATATTTGTCCCAATATACTTTCATTTGCCTCGTTACTGCATCAAAATCAGCTAAACGAAAAATCGTGATTAACTCCAGAAGTGCGTGAAATAGTTTACTTGCATAAATTTTCAACAAAACCATTTCTCCAGAAGGAGAGGAAATCTCTCAAGAAAAGCCTCCCTTAAGGTGTGCTCTGTGGAATATCAAGGTTAGAATTACGAGATACTTCCTGAAAATTTTTATGGTAGAATAATACAAAGGTAAACTTGCTCTAAGTACACTAGACCGAGTGACATTAAGGTACAATATGTATACTCACGATTACTCTCAATATGAAGAACAATATTTAGCATTGTTTTGCATATTTTATCATGGCCAGACGCTTATATTCCTTTTCCTAAATAACTTCTGGTCAAGAAAGATTTATTAGTTTCTTGAATGATTCTACTCTAAGAAGTTTTGACAAAATTTTTTGATTGCTAAGAAATATTAGGCAAAATTTGTGACTTAAAATGAAATTTCGACGAAACTCCTTTGACTACCAAATTTCTGGTTATTGTGATTCTTTTGGATTTCAAGTAATTTTTTTCGGTAAATTTTCATGTTTTTATGCTTTCCTGAAGAATAACACAGAAAAGAGGATGATACGAATAAAATTATGCGCATCATTATAATACAGGCACATGATTTAAGTTCATGATAAATTTTCCTACAGGATTTCTCATGCTTTTTTGTTAAACATTATAGTTTCTAAGTGTATTGGTGAGTGAGTTTTTAATTTATTTTAAGCTTAAATTCTTTCTGGGGAGAATTTGGGAGGGAAATAAGTATTTTATAGGTACTTAGGTATCAATTGTTGAAATTTTATGTTGCCTGAAAATTTTAGCTTTCTAGCAAAGATATTCTATCCTCACACAATATTATCAGTAACTGGCCATGTGAAAAAAAGGATTTCAGTACTTCTTGATTCTACATTTCCAATTAATAATTAATGAATTTCCAATGAATAATTACATGTAATGAGTATTACGTATCCTTACTAATAGTTGGTATTAATGCTAATTATGATAATAATAATAATTATTTTCACGTATTAATAGTAATTCTTGCTATATTCATACTAATTTTTCATACCAATACTCAACAGTTCTTAATTGGTGTAAAATCTAATTAGGTTAATAAATTTTCTAAGGAATAGTTAACTACAAAACAAAAATACTCCGGAATACTTTTATGGCCTGCATACATACAATATGATCACTGAAAAGCTAAAATGAAGAATAATCATTTAATGATGCCTCCAACCTAATAATTAAATTGGAAGTGGAAGAAGAAATAAAACTAATAATAAGTGGAATTGAAATCGACTATAATTGCTAAAGATATCGTCGAAGTAGCTAACCAATGAAAGTTAACCAATTAAATCGCTATTGGTGTAGAAAATAACGGAATTCAACTGAAACTTTTAGTATTTTAATGTCCAATTACTTAAGTATTAAGATTATTAGCGAAGTATTAAGATGTTTTAATATGCATGAGATGTAAGCGCGGTTAATTGAAAAATCTTTGAGCAACTGAAGAGATACCCGTGGTATCTACTTTGGTTTCCGAAATTCATCTCATATCACGTGCTCATAAGTATGCATGACTCACATCCCGCACTGGTTTCTGCATTCAAGTCAACTATGTACTTTAACTCGCGAAAACAAAGTTGGGAGCCGAATCATCAAGCGAGACTTTGTTATCAGTATTCGTTAATTACTCTCGAGTGGTTCTCGAGTGAAATATTAATATAAATGCAAACTAAAATAGGGAATTTTGAGAGCGAATATTATGTAAATAGTAATAAATGGAAATAAATAAGTAATGAGTGAATGTAATAGTACAATAAAATACGTACCGACACGACATATGGTATATATTGTTCCTCAGAGTGTATGCTTTTACACTATTATTATATTATTATAAAACACTTTATTCGGCAAGGTTAGGCCCATGTGGGCCTCTCTTACACCTAACCTCTGCAGTCATACATTTACATAGAATTTCAGTGATTAAAAATTATATATTAAAAAAAATACATTAAAAAGTAAAGGATTGGGTTGCGGGGAAAAAACTCTTCGGCTGAAGGCTTTCAGAGAAAAACCCACGGTGCGGGAAAACGCTCACATAAGAAGGGGAGCGAAAAAAACCCGCGAAAACACAGATAGAAATGAAATAATAAAATCGTAAAATCGGTGTAGCAAAGATATATCTTTTAAAATATCTTTATAGATCACGCTCTGATAAAAATATTCTGCTCTTCATACTTTATTATGATAATTTTAATGTATGTATAACACTTTAATGTGTTAATGTGTAACTTCAATGCATAACCTTTCATGCATAATTTTTGAATGCACACTTTGTAATCTATAAATTTCATTGTATAATCGAAACATTATACCGCGACCAAAATAATAATCTTTATTCAAGTTGATTCCAAATTCTTATAGTACATACTCGGTTCCATTTCGTTTTACTATAATTTCAAATTTACTTCCACAAAAGATATATAGGCTAAAAACGATAAAAAGAACTTAACGTGCTTTTCGTACGGAAGGCTTTTGAAGGAGTTTTCTTTGAGCGAATGCCTCGTAATTTAAATTTAGTATAAGTATGTTAAACTCCCCTTCTGTTACCACCTGGCCAGAAGGTTAATTTTCAATATAACTGTAAGCAATAAAAGTTGGTGTAACTGAAAGATTTCTACGAGTAGATTATAAATTTTGATAACTTTAACAGTAAACTTGTTGATATTTAGAGTATTTTTAATGTTTATTTGAGTATATTCTGTCAATATTTAATATTTAAACCGACCAAAAATCAGCCATATGCCAAAAATTGCACCATAAAATTAAAAATCAATAGATAAATGAGTAAAATTTTAGAGTCAGACCTTCAGCATTCTTAAGGCTACGATAATAATTACAGTTTAATAAGGATCATACTTTCCTCCGGACTAAAATCTAGTAAACAAAGATGGAAAAACTCGAGGAGCCAACGATCTAAAAAGATTTCGAGGCCAGAATAGAAGGAAGCTTAATCCGCTTTACCTGGCGTGGGCGCCCACAGTTCATAAGCGAGAAAATTCCGCCTTTTGTGCACTTCCCTTTGGAAGCACAAAGAGAAAGAACACTTACGGTGAGGACACGTAAGCAACACCGCACACGTCCGAGCATAATTAACGAGAGGGGATTATGATTTTAATATGTAGGGCGAACGGTAACGGAATTGAAGATAAAGGACTCGGTTTGCAGACAAGCGCCGTTTCTCCCTTCATACTCCATCTGCAAAACTCCGTCTCTCCCTCCAGCCTGAGTGGGAGGCATGGGGTAGATGACCACGTTTTGTACGTGTTGAGACCGGAAGAGGAAGTCGAGTGTGTACCTTCTCTCCCTTCCCTGGAGTGGAACCGGTGTGGGCGGATGCAAGAAGGGTGTGTGTGTAGAGAGAGAGAGAATGGGACTGTCTTGCTTTTACTCTGGATCGCAGATAAGGGGGATGGAGAGCAGTGGGTGGCGTCACTATGCCCCAGGCTCGAGTAGCCGCGGAGGTGGCGGGAGAGGAAGGGGCTATTAAGATTGCCTGGGAAGCATAACACACCTAGCGCTGCGGTATGGATTGGAAGCTAGAATCCGGAGAGACTGGGATTGAAATACGAATGAGGGAGATATGCATAAGCTGAGTAAAGAACGGGAAGGAAATGATTATGCGAGGGTCCTAAAGGAAATTGAAGTCTGCGAGATGAAAATTAACTTTTGTTAGTGAAATCAGGGACTATCATTATCGTACACCAACGAATTTTACATTGCAGATAGATGGAGCTGGTAGCAGTGCGTGCAATTGGTACCTGTAAATGAGGTTTAAAATTGGTATCTCGCATTTATAAGGCGATGGGTATATGCATCTTGGTGAAGGAAACATACATCTGCTGGGAATTTCATTTATTTGTTTAAATTCACGCTGCAATTTGGCCTCCTGGCCGGGTTGCAACGCTGGAGGGGAGCGTAACATATTAAACATAGAAATGCCGGGCATTCGCCCAAGAACGGGAGGGAAAACTCTCCAAAAACCTCCTGTAGGCAATAAATTGCATTTTACATAAGATACATACGTCATAGAAAGGGATACGTCATGATCAGTAAGATAAATTCATTCTAGTATGTTGAAAATAATTTTTTTAAGTGAAATGAATGATGACGATAATAATATTATACGATGATAAAAATTTTAAGTGAATAAGCTAGAGTTTCTATTACATATATCGTACATAATTTGAACAAGCAGGGAAGGAAAACCCTCTCTTAACCAGTTGTCAGCTGTGTAATAAGACATGTCATTAAATACCGATTGTTCAAATCACACAAAAAACAAAATGCAGTCTCTATACATATCGCGCAGACGGGTAACACTGTGTAGTAAAAACCCTCTGCTTTCTTCTACAAACAATCAAGGCACAGAATTATAATGTTAAGGAAAATAGTTTGGAAATTCAAATAAAGAAGAAAAACTTGATGCAAGGCGAGATAAATATGTCAGTATCAAAAATGCTCGGTCAATAACACAAAAGTTTTAGCCGTTGAAATACTGTCATTTTTGGCCCCTACTCAATCACCATTGTCTGAGATCTGTTTTCAGATAATCGTTGCGAGGTATCGATGAAACCCCAAGTATATTTTGAGTTTTTATTTTAAAATATTTTGTATTTCGTTTTCCCTATTGTGATTTATGGAGTTATATTTCCTTCATTTACAACGTTGGTTAGCATTATCTCCTGATTTCGTGTAAGATTGTCCCTTTTTGGTGCTTAATCTTGTACGATAACATAATTAATTGTAACCAATATTTCCGATGATTCTAGAATATTACATGGTGAAAAAGGTCAATCATTTTTCACGAATATTTCATTTCTTAAAGTTTTTTTGTAATTTCTCGTTCTATAAACCTACTACGAGGATTTCACTTTATAATTACAAAAATCATAATCCATGTGGCTCCATGTGATTTTATGCGGGAAATGATTACCTAATAACCAAATACCTACATACTCGAGTGACGTAAAGCTATTCTTATCTTACCACTTAAGTTTAGATTTATATCATGAATACAAATTTGTCCATTAAAATAGAAATGAGCCTTGCATTTAGAACTAAATTTATCGCTTAAAGTGTGTAATAAACTATATTCGTAAAAATAATAAAATCTTGATACTTAACACCATATTTATTTACGAAACTTCTCCTAGATATTGATTTTGTAGGAATTATTACTTTAATTCCGTTTAAGTGTGTGTAAATAAATATAGTAACGGGCCTGATCCACCAAATATCGCCGAAGATTTGCTCTTGCAGAAAACATAATTAAGTTCGTTAACATCTTCCGCAATTTGTCATTATGTCTTGCTTATAATAATGTTTTTGTTATTAGTTTTGTAACGTTAAAATATCAATTGAACGCTGCTTCTTAGCCTTGTAAGCTGACGCAAACGAAATATACGCTCAAAAGAAATGAGACGAATAAAAAAAACTTTCCTGTTGTTGTATAATCTCCAAATGCTTGAGCGTCAAAATAACTACAATCAAATAACATCGAATAAAATAGTTAGGTACCTAATGAGGGTAGAAATTTAGATCGAAATAAAGAGCTTTGAATTTTGAACTTTGAACTTTGAATTTCCTGTCTTACAATACGGCATTCATTCTCGTTTCTTAATATGAATTTAATTTTAAGGCTCCTGTGGTGGTGGAAACTAGAGCTACTTAGTGCAAAATTCCCTCAGAATATCCCAGAAGTTCACGTTCTTGGAAACAACTTATTTTAAAGTTTCAATGAAAGACGAGTATTGTCAACGTCTGTCTCGTTCCACAGAAGGCTCCATGAGAATTCCATTAATATCTCAGTCGTTTGTTTGCTCCTAACGAGCGAGAGACGCATTAGAGCATGATTTCGTATTCATACTTCCGTGCTACTTAATAACATGCGCTTTACTCCGGCTGGCTCGTCGATATGAAATTTTAAAAGAGCGCTTGCGGTATTTGCGTGATACAAAGCTCATAACAATATTTAAGTGCTGCTACCAGGCACTTTAGTGTGGTAACCAATTGTGATTCATTTTTATCGGCTAACCTTGTTAACCCCAAAGTACAGCGCTTACTCAGTACAAATCAGTCTTGCTAAAGAAATTGAGGCTCTCGACTAACTAATGGTGCCCGAGTATTTTCTAACTCCATGACCCTGTTCACCGTAGTGCTAATTATATGTAATAAACATTTTATCAGCTTTCATTGCGAAGAAGAAATTGAAAGAGAAAAAGTCTGCCGCAGCCGGGAATCGAACCCGGGTCTCCCACTTTCCGGGCGGGTGCTCTGTCCTCTAAGGTAGTCGTGGTAGCTTAGAGGACAGAGCACCCGCCCGGAAAGTGGGAGACCCGGGTTCGATTCCCGGCTGCGGCAGACTTTTTCTCTTTCAATTTCTTCTTCTAAATTCAAAGCATGTGTACCATGCGTATCTCATCGCTTTTCTATTTCAGCTTTCATTGCGATGAAATTAAACGTTCATAAGAAGTATCTTATCTGCTAGCTATTCTGTATAGGTATGTATTTCTATCCATTATGAACAATGGCAAACTTCAAAATACTTCAATAGAACATTTTCTCTCTCCTTTCTTCGTCAGATTTGAACAAATTTAGTCTCTTCGCTGTATTCAAACGAAAACTATATCTCATATGATCATTAACGTCTTTTTCTTATGCTCACTCCCATCGGGGTCGGCTATTGATTTCTGGTGGTGATGTCGACGAATTTTGCTCTGGCGTTATTTGCTTCATGGCCGGATGTCCTTCCTACCGCCAACCCTTATCGGGAAAATCGGAACCCTCGCCGAGAATCAAAGCCGGGCCACTTTCCCCAATGGGATTAATACTCTCTTGGCTATCTCGAGGTCCTCTTATAAATTATTAACATGATTATGAAATGATTGAAAGGTATGGTTAATTTTTTTACCTATCGAGGTCTTTGGGTGAGCAAAATCAGAATTGTCTATCCAATGACCATTACATAAGTAAATCTCTGAGACCGAATTGTTGTCCCATTCGAGCATTAAAGGTATAGCTGCTTTATTCACGTTTAATATAGGAGCAATTGGTGACCCATATCACAAAAACCAATGAGTTAATGGTTTTGCACTGTTCATGTAGTTGAAAGGGAAGATACATTAAACTATTTCGTTATTGCATTATTTGACTTGAATTTAATCTCCAGATGGTTGGATAATATGCTGCAGATCTATCACGACAGAGTCGTCCTTGAGATGTTTTAATATAAAATTTAAATGAAGAATATTGGGCTAAGGAATACGATCTGTCCAGTTACAAGCATAATATAAATGCGTGTATGCGCATTTCACTGAGATGAAATTACGGTTCTCCCGTTTTAAATGTAACCTAATACTTAGGAGAAGACTGATAAAGGTATATTATGGAATAAAATGTTTAAGAGATAACTGCGCATAGGAATCTAAATATTTTTATGAAACTGAAAAAGGAACAAGAAAGACAAAAAAATGTTAACTGCGAACATTTTAAGAAAAAAAAATAGAAAAGAAGGTGGTGGAAAAATCTATGGCATAAAAAATTACAAATGGCGCATTATTGAGGAGATAAACATCTATTCACTTTCTTTAATTATGTGTGTGCTAAACATGCCTTTTGTATGTTTTTCTCGAGCACGGCCTTAAAGAATATCTATTAGTAGAATCGACCCTGTGAGTTTGTCTATCTGAAAACTCAGAATCGATCACTGTGTTTATTCGATTGTTTTAAATTTTTCATTTTTTTAAGCACAATAAATTTCATTGACATAATTTTCTCTTCCAGTTGATGACATCTATATCGATTTGGCAAGTTATGCTGGGAGAAAATTTACTTAGGAAAAATTAAATCTTAAAGATACGGGAGGTCTGGTCACGGATGAGCTACTTTAATGTATTCATCTGCTATAAATAAATATGAGATTTTCGTATTTTATTATAGAATGGAAAATAGATATCCAAGGAATCTTTTTGGATTACATATAACTATAGACAAGGTGCAAAATGACCTCAGCTGTCGAAGCACCTTAAATCCAACTACTACTACTACCAAGGAATCTTTTTTTGACCCTAGATCATTTGCGACTTATCTTTAGATCCGTATATTTCTGTATGAAACTCAGTCGACAAAGGATCTCTTCGTGCGTATAATAATTCGATCAATAGAGCCAACTTTAGGACGATAAAAATAGCTTTAACAAAATTCGAACCCTTTTAACCCGTTATAATCAATGCCGAATCTAAATTTATCTAAAACTAATTGTCTATGTACGTATATTAGAGTAGTCCTTTGCATCTATCTTTATATTCTCTAGATTAAGTATACAAAATTTAATGATTTATTTTCTCATACATCACGTATCTATTAGCTCATTCCTCTTCATTTCGTGGAGCATGTCATCCTTTTGCTGATCAATTTGACATCTCCGTAACTTTTTCAAATATGTCATGATAATTCGAGTTGCATTTGTGCGTTGTATATTCTAATTTTTATCAACAAATTATTTTTCTATGGTAATTATTTCCTGATTGTATTTGGCAAAGGCAAATTGAATCCGTAAATGTTGGGTGACATAAGTTACACGTTGTTTCCCTTCTAATATTTAAGGAAATTGATATTGTAGAATCCAAAACTAAAGACAATGTAACAGAGAGAATTAAATATTTTAGTTGCAGATCCATTAAATTACTCTTTACGGTAGAAATCAATACAGGAAATACTTTGGGAATTTGGGACAAGTGACATATAAAAATACGAATAAATTAATCAAAGATAAAGTTGGTGATTTTTTTAATCAAAGAGAAAGATTCCATGCATATTTCTAAATAAAATACTATATTTTTGAGCGTTTTCTTTAGGGTGACTATACATTCACAATATCGCGAACTCCTTCTGTTCTTTGCATGCTGTTCCCACATCAAAAATATTTCTAATGTCAACGAGTGGGAACGAATTCCGTGAATTCTTCGAAAGTCTTAGGCACATTCGTAATTGAAAAGAATAAAGTGAATATTCCTAAATAAATTCTTCCGTGACAGTATAGGAAACATTTCTTTGTGTACATTCATAATAACAATAATAATAATACGACTTTACTAGGGCGAGATAGGGGCTATCAAACTCCTTACATCTAACCGTCATTTATATACTATATGCAGCAACTTACAGCAATAACTATACCGACATATGAGTACTCGTCAAATACGATATTATGCGATCGAAAATGTTGATATGTAATTCTAAATTCATTCATAACAGACCTATCATCTCCTTGTATGTTATCTTCTTGCCGAGACAAAAGTGTTAAAAAAGGGAGAATTTGACAGTTAAACTTTATATTAAAGAAGGAGCAGAAACAGAGCTAATAATGTCTGGTGTCTTTCTTTAAGAGGTTAAGAGATGTTGTTAAATGAAGTCAAAAAGTAGCAATTAAAGATAATTCATTGCACTGTCTATGTATGATATAAATATATATTTATTCCGTATTATTAGGAAACTTTTTTATTCCTTCAGTTGTTCAATATTTCGTTCTTAAGAGTCCTAATATCCATTATTTGTAAAGGGTTAGTGTATTGAATGTAAATGGAATAGTCTGCGCTAAAAATCTGTGAGTAAAAATTTTCCTAAAGCTGGACCTATCTGCAGAAACCTCGAGACGGGTAACAAAGTAGCTACCTCAGCAGAATTCCCGACACCATGCTGCCTCATGGAATCGACTGCCCATAAGGAACCAGCATTTAGGGATTTAGAGATGTATCGTTTTACTCACAGAAGTTAGTATATTTAAAAATGACTATGAGAGCTTATTGCATCTTTAGTAACACTCAGGAAGTATTTTAAAAACGGATTTTTCAATTAAAACGCTAAAAATNAAAATATGGCTAAATTCAAAATTTTCGGGTCATCGAAAATATTTTAATAATATTGGGAATGCGACTGTGCAATCGATTTTACCTAGAATTAAAACTCTAGGACTAGATAGATTTTAAACTTTTACGTCTATTAACAGCAATATAATACATATTCGGAAATTAGAAAAAGCTCATCAGACTGATATGTCTTTCATGCATCTTTGGAAGAAATTGCGTTGCTGTAAGTTGTGCCGTTTCCTTGCAATTGATTTTTATGCATCACGAAAAAGCCGAGACTCTCAAAAAGTGCCGTTTTTCGGGTACCTTGGTTTAAATATTTCTTCACTGTTAATTAAGTTCATCGTTTTCATCAACAAGAAATACTACAGGAAAAGAATATAAAGTTACCTTTACTTTGGTGTGAAAATTGTTCATATGCGTTATGGTCAAGCTCGCAATAAATTAACGAAGTTCAGGGGTACATAAATAAAAATCCGATAGTAGGGCAAACTAGGAAATATACTACACTTGTGCTAAGAGCTGGAAACACTGGTGATAAGAAGTAGAGGAACAGTTGGGCTTTTACTCCAGCGGGATTATAATCAGCAAAATGTCTCGCACGCAGCAAATAATATGCATCACTTATTATATTATCATTTAATCACGGTTAAGCTCAATTGTACTAATTTAACATCATTGTTAATTTTCTCCAGGGGAAACGGATACGAAAGAAATCTAACATGATCTAAACTCAAACCCGAATCTCTCAGTCGTCGGTCGGTTGCTCAAGCTGATAAATTATCTTGACAGAACATTCAGACATGCCATTCGAGAGGCTTTGTACGTGGTTCGTCTGATAGCGTGATTGCTCATTTATGAGTGAATCACCATCCAAAGGCGCGTCCTCATTAAGGTACCTGCCATACAAAGTGGTGGGAATTTTATATTACTTCATTGCGTGTGATGGACTCGTATGATTATTCCTGCAATCTGATAAGACAAGAGCATTCTTTGAACTATTGGAATCAATTTCTGGAAAGTAAGAAGCGCCAAGACGAGGGCCGCATATGGGGCGATGCCTATGGACTGACGGCTCTCTTCTAATGAGGATGGTCTAATGATTTCCTGCTAAGGGTCGAGAGGAAAGTGTCAAGTTTCGGTTCGTCTTTCAGGAACAGACGCAAGATATTTTGTCAAGTTAGCACTTCTTTCTCGGAAAATAGACGGCACTTCCCTACCGCTTTCGACATGAATGACATGAATTCACCCGATGTTGATGTAAACGCTATGGAAACGAAGTATACGATACTTTCCCTAGAAATCCTTGTGAAGTCGCCGCACTTGTCTCTTTACTATAAGGAATCACCTAATGCTTTTGACTCAAGTAAGGTGAAACCAATGAACCAATCCTATCACAAGTGTCAAAATTGTCAAATCTAGAAACCGACGAACCTCAGTGGTAAAATAGTTAGGAAACTGACTTAACAATTCCAAGGTCCCTGGTTCGAGTACCAGCTGATTCTTATATTATTGGTTAGAGATTGCTGTTTCCACTCATCCTTGTGGTAAAATATGGGTAAATGTGAAGTATCAACACCACTAATGAGTCCAGGCTTAATTTTGTGTAGTGAGAGACGCAAAACTCCATATTGACAGCTTTATTTAACCAATTTGTAATTTTGGTTTTTTCCATACCTGATGATGAAGCATTGCTGCGAAACCCGCTTCGTCATTGTCTTATTTAGTGGTTAACTAAAGCTGTCATTATGGAGTTTTAAGTAAACAGTATACGAACACCCTTATCCTTAGTTAAATCGGCCATATTGACGGTCAACAGATGAAAATAAAATGTCCAGCGTGAATTTCCGCAAGATGCCTGAACGGTAGATTCTCATCCTGAAGCATCATTTTAAAGAAATGGCATTTCTTGAATAGGCTTTATCCTGTTTTTTCTTCGATTTGCTCAATTTTCCTTAAGAGACTACTTTATTATCGTCTGCATAACAAGTTTCGTCATAACGAGATTCTGCACAGTCTACCTCTTTCTGTCAAAACAAACGGTTTTGTGAGGGTTGATTATAAATATTCCTCTTCCAAAGTACCGCAGAAACTTCCGCTCGAACGGGAAAGTAAACGAGCTTATGGTAATATGCATCGCTATCCCCCATCCTCCTCATCGCCCTTTTTGAAGTCTCTGCGTTCTTTCGCTTTAATACGAATCCAAGCGTGATTTTCGAGCTGTGACCGGGAGCCGTAGAGGGCAATGAAATCCCTCCTTCCCCCGACTCTTTGAAGCGAATGCCGCGTGTAGATGGGTGAAAGGGGCCTCGGGGCCAAAGGGGAGCGTCTCTCCATGACAACGCACTCTATTGTCTGCCCAACAGCCGTTGCTCACATATGCGCCTTCACAGGATTGCGGGCATCAATACACGCGGTCGGGTTGATCCTCATATAAACTGTTTACCCAAGCCATTTTTCCGTACTGTGTTGCGTCATTTGCCGAAGATTCGCGGAATCGCATACGCGGAGCGACCGCGGAGCAAAAATTCTCGGTCTATGTCATTTTTATTCAGATGGGGACGTCGGACTGTGACGTCGTTGCGGTTTTTCCGGCGATTATTTTCGAAGCGGTTGCGGCGCGTTATTTTCCATCGGAAGGAAAAAGTAATGTACGTCGTCCGCGTTGAAACGGCCTGTAATTACTGAGGGTTTTTAGGGATTTCCGTTTGAGCTGCTGATGGGGATACATGCCGTATTTTGGCCATTTTGTTATTTTTCTCCTACAAGAGAGATTTATTTTGTTATTTTGGGTTCTCTAAATCTGAGAACATTCCTTTAGTTGAAGATTAAATATTTTTCTTTAAGGTAAAAGTTTACGATTAATTTTTAAAATCTCTCGCAGATCGCTACTATAACGAGCATACTCTAAGAAAATGTTCACGAATCGAAGAATCTTTTCTGAAACATCTACGTATAAAGATTCCGAGGATACTTCCGAGGAATGTAAAGGAAACAATGAATACAGAATACTTGCCACGAAAATTGAAGTAAATTATACTACCCCAACAGTATTTCCTACACCGTTGACATTTTTTACAGAAAAATATCCATTTTAGTCCGATATTTCTCAATTCGATAAACCTAATAAATCATAGTTATATACGAAATAAAAGAACTCTGTAATATATTTAGAATAAGTCAGCATAGTTCTGATAAAATTAATTGAATCGATAGGGAAAGAGTGTTGTAGCAATGCATGGTAACCCAACACTTCCAATAACCATGAAAAATTGCTAACCACATTCAAATAATCTTAAAAGCAATTTTTTACTGATTGTGGGGCCATGCCTTTACAGGGATGCTACACATGTTTTATTCTATTCTTTTTGTCAGGGGACACTCAAGGAATTTTAAGAAAAGTCCTGTCTGGTAAGAATTATTATGTCAAATGCTAGTGACACAAAATTTGCAAGTGACTGACATAACCATTGTTTGACTACGGAAACGTTCATACCAACATGTTGAATTGAATTAATCAAGACAGCAAAATTGTATTTATTTTATATATCACCTAGTAAATATTCTTACAAATAAGAAACTTACACTTCCAGAATATACCGCATTGTATCTAAATTGGCTACATGGGCAGTGCTCGCTGCGATTCAAGTACTACTGTAATACACGTACTCTGTAATTCAACATTTATTTCGGTGACTTGCCACAAACGATAAAGAATAAATGATTAGCTTACTACTTATCATTTTTTTAATATTTTGTATTCCATTAACATTTTGTGTTAGAGAGAATTACGTCTTTGTGGTATATTTACATCTATTTACAGATATTTTCATCTATTTACATAATTATTTACGTAAAAAATTTTGTCCATTGTGATATTGTTTTAATTTTATAAGTTATTGTTTATTCATAGCATCGTATTTACCAGCATGAATGAAATATGAGCCTGAAAAGACTACTCTTACTCGTTGTTACGGAACTTAGAGCCGTGCTACATGCCGTGATACATTTTTCATGCGTCCAGCAAGCAGAATCAGAAATTAAGGTATTCGTGAGGTCTCAACATAATTTCCATCTGAGGTGGTGTGGCTCGCCGATTCTTAAGAGCCGCTTTCGCCCCTCGCAAACCTCAAGATTTGCACGCAAGCCGAACTTTTCCTCGCCATCGCTTGACGCCACAAATATTTAAAGCGTTCAAAAGATAGCCCTCGTACACTTAACATACAATTGCGCATTTCACGCGGAGAACTTCGACATTTTTATACCTGAAACAATACTCTATCACATCAACGTTGCATTATCGAGAGCAATTTCATTTGCACTTACTTCAGTTAGAATGTTTCATTCAGAATTATCGAGGCTTTCACCCAGTTTTGCTGGAAAAATATATCCGCCGATAACTTTTCTAATGGCACAGGTGATATGGTTGGAAATCACGAGCTGGCTTTCATATAATATCATAACCATTCTCATAGTTCTACTTTTATTATTTTATTGCTTATGTTTTCTAAAATAAACTTCATTTCCACCTTTACGTTATTTCCAAGCAGATTGATAATTGCACTAAAATTAAATTTCACTGTTTACTTTATTGGCTGATTTTCCTATTTTTATCGTGTCGCTGTCAGAAATTTCCTCTTCCTTGGATTATATGCTTTCACATCTTAGATATTTTCCAATCCATACATTACCGTTTCTTCAAAGCATATTTTTCAAGGTAATATTCTATTTGTAGATTCACTAGAAGTATTCATATTTTATTTCAGAATATCTCCTCCTCCATAATTCATCTAGTATCGCCTATTTTATTGTTTGCTCCGTGAACTGTTGGTGAAACTTATGAGAAATGGTCTAGCCGTTCTTTCGAAATTTAAGAAAAATTTTCCCTCGGGCGACTGCCTCCTGGGCAATCACTTTAGCCCCCTGTTTGACTCCACCGCGTATTTCCGCCATTTATTTTCTCCTTTTTTTCATCTGATTCTAGGAATATGCCCCTCGAGAAATAAGGGTAAGGAACCGGGTAGTAATCTCGCAGTGAAAACGGAGTGCCTTAAAGCCCGCGTTTGCACTTCCGACATTTTGCGCTCTTGACCTACACAGGGGAAGAAAGAAAAGGGAATTACGTTACAATGTAGATACGCTCATTCTTCTCCTTCTCAGGCGCGGCCTCCTTTTCTAACCCTTTCCCAAGCTCGCGTTGGCAGGTCGAGTTGATGGGATGCAATGTCTGAAATGACTTCAGCAGTGGATGCAGGAAAACTGGAAGCGGTCACGAAAAAGCGTGCTGACTCAGATAAGAATCGAGAGCTGGCTTCTTTTCCTATATTTCCTTTCCGACTGTCTCTCTTAAAGGTTACGTGTGTTTTACGTATTGCGGAGTGAATTGCCACATTTAATACTCTCTTTTGTCTTTGCGGAAGGATTTAAGAGTGATTATAAACGTTATATTGCCTTCAGTATTTTTATGCTTTTTGATTTGAATGTATGTACAGGTCTTTATTTAGGGGGATTGAAGTTTCGCAATCCCGTGTTACTTCCATCTCATTATCAAGGCATTGAATAATACAATATAATAGGATTGTTTTCTTGAAGGATAGCATCAAATATGTAATTAAAGTGTAAATATTTAATGCATCGAAAGTATGCATTAAAACATATCTTACCATTAAAAAATGGAGTGTTTGCATACAATACTGAAAAATGAAGAAAAAAATAAAATATAACTTTTGATAAATGAAACTTCGATTAGCATAGGAAGCAAATATACGAGTAGTGTTAAACATTAAAGAAAAGTAAAATGCATTTGTACTTCGGATTTGGAAAAAGAACTCATGTTGAGGAGGGCCTTAGTAATTCAAATATAATTAAATATTTGGAGGTTGGTAATGGAAATTAATGGGAAAGGGTAGTTCTTTCAGGCAAAGGAACGCTAAAATGTTAATTTGGAGTGTTATGTCCATTTATTCGAATTTTTTGAATTAATATAATTTTGAATAAATGCCAAAAATCACATTTTATCCCTTANCAAGATCGAAAGAACGCAGTAAGCTATCCACACAACAAGGCGGAACGCGAAGTGACGGTAATATTCTTAGTACCAAATTTTAACACTTCAGATATATCGCCGAAGAGGTCTCCTAGATATGTTAATCACCCTTTCCGGAAGAAGCACTATAATTATTTCATCCCCCTCTATATTTTCCTAACCTTGCATGCGCCTCAGACTCAGCCATAAATCTTTGCATACATTCCATTTTTATACTTGAGACAATGTAAATATCTTCTCTTTAGCGTCTTATTCACAACATTAAGCGAACTTTTTTCTTCGTCTCCTCCACCTTTAATGTAATTCACGTTTTTCTCTTGCAACATCTTTATCATTCTACTTCGTGTTACACTTTTCTTGACTTATTAAAACATCCTAAAATATTCTTCCTATTCATATACTTTCTATAAAGGTATAAAGGTCTTAATTACATAAAGAGTCTTTGTATATTAGTTCTTCGTCTGCGAGCCCTAATCATGGGCCCGTTTTGGGTTCTACCCCCAAAAATGATTAAAATGGGTTAAAACTGACCATACATTCTTTGCCTGCCAACAGACATGGCCGACGCCTCGTTTAGCTGGCAGCTCTATTAATTTATTTCTGTCATATAAACGGAGTTAATCAATGTTAAAATTTTAAATATGTCATTGCGGTAAGCCTGATATTTTACTGTGGCTATGCTATTAAATGTATATTTTCCTATTAAAAGAGAGAAACAATCTCATGTGAGAGATGTTACTTTCTCGATTGCATATGTCCAATGAATGTGTCTATATTTCATGAGGGCTACTTTATTGTCAATCATAATATTTCCCCTTCGAAATCTGGTGTAGTCAGGTAGTTAAAATATGGATAACACGATATAAATTTTGGCGAGCTGTTTAATATTTTTTTATAATTAATACAAAATTAAATACGCGATAATATATATTTGATTAATATTTAAAATTATTTACTTTGTGAGGCTCTCATTATCTCTATGGAACGCTACTTTTCCACCTTTTTTAATTTCTGTTTAAAATAAATAAATCATTTGAAATACACATCACAGAAGACCTTTGGCTAAGAAGTGATCCTCCAGTTGGAGTATCGGCTACGTGGGTGTTGATCAAGTAAGACTTAGTCTAAAGTAGATCTCTTGCTTTCCCCCTTTGTCAGTAAGCATAGTCAAACTTTGCCATGAAAATGTTTACAATTCTAAATCAGTTAAATTTCTCCCACTTGGTAATCTTTTTAGATGCTCATGAAACCGTCCTGAATCTTTTGAAACTTGAAATATATTACAAAAAAATAACACCTATGGATCGTAGAATTTGTAATTCAATACTGAAATATTTGAGTGTATTAATCATTCATGGTTAACTTGCTGCAAGCGATATGTTAAATTATATACACCAAAGGCCGTGGGAAAGTTTACTTTCATGAATATTTCAGACTCATTACCCCAAAAATTTTCAACCGATTGCACGAATTCCCTTAGGGATGTGTAAGAAAATTTGTGACCGGAGAAGGAAAACGGAGTTCTAAAGGAAAGGAAAACAGTAAAATAGTCCTTTCTTTTTTACAAAACTTCCATAGACCTTTCTTTTTGACAGAATAAAGGTGAATTGTTGACTTTCTAGCTTTATAATCCTGAAATCGTTTATTTTCCGCATATCTTTATTTTTTCATGTCTTTACACTTCTAAAAATGCGTATATAAAATATATATAGATATTTGTACCGTAAAACATCACCATATTTAACTCTTTTAAGGCACCGGTCAAGAGATAACCTCCTAAAATGTTATAATTTTTTAATATAATTTAACATTTCATTTTTCTTTTCCTTTCCTCTTCTCATGTATACTTTCTTTTTCCTGAAAATATTTAGAAAAAAACAGAATATTTCGTAACGGTACATTTATAGTGTCCCATAAAGAATGAGCCATTCACCACTCAAACAGAGGACGAAGTCTAAGACGAATACGAGGATAAATATACACGATGGATATGTCAACAGATAATAGTTATATAGATATATAGATATAAGGCATACTTTGCAGATATCTGTATCTATAAGCACTAGGTCTATCTATCAAGGTTAAGGTAATCTTGCAATAGTGAGTTTTATGCTGGGCGTGGTCGCGGTATAATTCATGACTAGACGTTTGAAGTATCCCTGTCCTTCAGCCATAGTTATAGCTGTACCCTAGGGCAACAGTAGAAATCGACGATTATTTTACTTTCTCAAAGAGGGAAAGTAAATTTGCGCGATACAAGTATTTGAATCAATACCTTTGATCTTAGAAAGTTAATGTATGTACAGTTAATTTATAGTATTTGTAATTTATAGTATTAGTAATTACAGTACATTATAATATTAGTAATTTATAGTTTTAGTACCTTACCTTGATAGTTAATTTAGCGGATATTTAATTATGAAGTTTTGTACTAGAACATTAATTCTCGATGGTTTCGACTTCTTGGTGGAACTGACGATTTTCAATTCATTAATCGTAAGACAAGTAATCAACTGAATTATTTAATTACGAAGGAACAAGGAAAAGACGAAATTTTACAAACCACAATATTTATTGCAAAACGATTTGTTCCTTCATATAGTCCTACTACGTAGCAGTAGGCCCAAGCAGTAGAGATGCTATCTCTAACTACACTTTCGAAATCAAAGGACTTAGAAAATAGATATTTTGAGAGTAATATTTTTACGTTTCACGCAACACCTGTTAGGAAGAGCTGGACGGTCGGTATAAAGCACACACATATAGATTCGGATTATTGGACTGACTAATAGTGGTAAGCTAATCGAGACCGAACGCTCTCGATGCGATCGTTTGGAAACGTATGTGAGTTACTCCGAAGTGTACTTTTGACCGATAAAAATATTTGACTTGAAATCTTTAGGAATACTTTATAGTCATCAATATCATCAGTAAGAAGGTTCTCTGTACCTAAAATTATGTCTGAATCGTTAGCTCGGACGAAATTCCTAAGATCAGCTTCTTTATTTTTGATGTTCCTACAATTTATAATTACGATCGATAAAGCATTTTCGTATGGATAAACCCGAGTGCCGCATTGTGAATCATATTCTCCTGTCCCGCTTTTTACGTTTTACAGTAATATCTAGTTACGCATCTCTGATTCACTTAAATTAGGAGCAGTCCCACTCTTAGACGTACCATTTAGTCTGAAAAATACCTACAATGCTCGTAAATCCCACGAGTCACCCCGATCACCGCCTCAGCAAAATAATGAACCTCATAGCGATTCAAGGCGAGGTGATAAGACAGTAGGGTCGGCCGACGGTATACAGTCAGCTCTCATGCCCCAACAGAACTTCTACAGCTTCGCATTCAATCCTTGTTTTCCTCCAAACACGACGGCCACAGTCGATCCGCGGGACAATGCTGCTTCGATAACCGCACGTCGATGCCAAGCGACCTCCGCACGCGCTTTCGCATAGAGAAGAGTTAGTCTCGGAAACGCAACCCCGCAAGAGCAGGTGCCACAAATGAGCAAGTTAAACCACGCTACGGCACACTCCTGCGGATATTCCCATGGAAAATGGGTAACAGGATCGGGACTCGAACTCGAAATCATCTACTTTTCAAGCGGTTGCTTTAATCGGGTAATCTATCGAGAAAGAATGTAGAAACACTTCGCCTTCTCCTAAAAAGTCTCTAATTTTTTTCTAAACGTAGTGGCTCAATAGCATGATTGTCTAAAGTATCCGACTAGAAAGTTAAATATTTCTGGTTGATCCCTGTAATGTTAGAAAAAGAAGGTTGAAACACGGCTGTTTATGTTTAGAGGTTTAAAAACACTCCGTAAGCCGTCTTTCGGCAAGCGGAACTCGCGCGCAGAGACAAACGGGAAGCTCCGGATTACCGATTTCTGGGAAGTCCCAATGACCATTTCAGTGACAAAGCCTCCATCCTCGGGGAGTCTCCACGTAATGTTAGACTTCTTTATGTCTGAGTTTACCTTTGAGAAATTCAGGCCATATATAATACAACTGCGTGTGAGACACATCAAGGTTTTTTGGAACTGTATTCTTGGTCTGTCATAACTAATAACATAGCCTAAATCCTCCTATAAGACGTATCCTATATTTAAGCTATTTTTGCGATAAAAATTCAATGCGTCTTTTTTGTGGATATATACGGTAGATATTTAACAACGCTCATGTGCCGGTGTGTCGTTTGCAGTGATGCAGAGACAAAACTTACTTTTGCGTTGTGTTATCTATTTAGTCAGGATTTTTAGGTATTTATTAATCATTTAGCAACTTTGGCGTAGGTAATCGTTTCGACTACTATTTGCTTACTCTTTAGCGTCATGCTGTTTTTTTACTTAAACCATTTGAGACGTTCTCTGTGAGTTTGCTATTTTGATATTTTCTGCTTTGAGATTGCCTTTCTCTAGCATAATGTGTAAAGTATAAAGTGTTAATTATGCTTCGATTATAGTATTTTCGTGTAACTTTAAATAGACTTATTCAGATTGCCCTATTGTGTTAAAATGGGATATTACTTGCCATCAACCTTTACTGAGAATGGGTCCAACCCTTCGTTACCTTCCATATTTACCTTATTATTTACAGAAAAATATGGTCACCATACAAGGAATGAAATCTTTGAGACATCTCATCATAGCTGAGAGTATTGATTCGAAAATTTGGGAAATTTACTATCTATAGTCCATGTATACCTATATAGTAAATTTATTATCTTTATAACCGTTTAGTCACAAAATTTCTACAGATTCAACGAAATAAGTTGCAATTTCACTTTTGCGATTTATTTTGTGGAAATTGTACAGATTTTAGGATTAAACAGTTAGTTTATTTTGCCTTCAATATTTTGGGCGATGGTTTAGAATGTCTCCGTATCAGAATATACTTAGCAGTGCATAAGTTTCAAATGTCATGGTGAGTTATTTGTTTTAAAAACAAAGGAAACCTCGTTCTAAGGTTACAAGCAAGTTATTTTTTACGAGTTGGATTCTTCATAAAAGCATAGCATGACATTTCGATCTAAAGAAACTTCTTGCAGCCCAAGGGGTATATGTATACTAAGTTGTTAACTACTTTAAAAGACCAGCTCACATTTGAGTCACGAAAATCAAAGTTTCCTCCTGAAAATGAAGTACTTTGAAACAGATTTCTGGAAAATGTAAAAAAAGGAAAATGTCCATCTATGAAAACAAGCTGATGATAAAAAATGAGTCAAATGCGAATTCACCTCTTTGAAAGAATTATTCATCTACATCTACATATACAACCCGCAAGATGTCTTTCGGCGTGAACCACTACTGTGTTTTCCGAATCAATTATTTTAGCGGGAAATGAATTCTTGAAACGACTATGTCTTCCATCTACTTCCATGATTTTTCTCGCAGCATGAGAATCACTTATATAAAAGAGAGGACAATTTCATTTATTCAAACCCTTTCCGATTTCCAATAAATTTTAACCACGATTTTTAGGAATAATCATATAACTTTAATCTCTTCAAACACCACTGTTTGATAGCTTTATTTTACATAAAGGATAATCCGCATCGGCAACCATTTTATTTTCCGCTTCGATGTAATGCGATTCGGGTGTATGCGATAGCATAATTGATATTTTCTCGTGAGCGCTTTCTATGATTCGACTGTTTACAGGACAGACGTCCACAGCAAACAGCTTTGGAGAGCAATGGGCCAGGAGTGAATAGCAGATGACATTGTAATGCATAGTGCCTCCTGATGAATTGGGTCATCGAGCTCGGGATGCTTGTATTATCAATTAAAGTGCCCTCCTGTTATGGAGAATGTTACCCGACGGACGACGAATCGATTATCCTTGTATTCAAGACGAAAATTTTATTGCCATTATGTGCCGTGATTACTGATTCCATGAATGATTCAATAGCTGATTTATCAAGTACTGTAGCAGTTTGAATTGCGAATCATCTGATTTAAGAAAACCGAGAAGAGTTATTTGTCCAGAGGCGAAATGCATTATTCTGTAATTCCCTGTTCGGAGATGAATGTGTTGATCGTTACAAATGTCTCCCAGTTTTAATAACTAGCAATTTTTGGGTGATGAAAAACGAGGGAATTGAAGTAATATAGCTTATTTCTGTTAAATAACTAGAGGAGATATTGAGGTTGGTTAACATTTAGTTAAGTATTTGATGGTATTCAAGTGAAGAATTATTGTTTCCCCGTATACTTCAAAAATTCAGGTTAGTTGATATGCTTAACAAAGCTTAATATTCCACGTAATGGCTTACTATTAGTATTGAGAATGTAAGGTATTATTTTACGAAATCTTCCAGAGTTTAATTGCAAGACACAATAAACATCTAAAGTATATTGACGTTATTGTTTCATGAATTTTCAAATGTACAAGTTCCGAAACTGAACTGTCAAACTTCTGAAACTTCCGAACGTGTCAAAAAACTTGATTTTAGAAATTTTCTAAAATTTGTCAATTTTCTAAATTGACAAATGATTTCCAATTTCATAATCCACCCAATAGGTGGAAAAAGTGTATGTAATATATAGTGGACTTATTACCTAATTCTTCAAAACACATTTCATTTTTTAAGAACCAAACCGCTTTGGGGATTTGAGAGAGATAACGCGCTTTTTCTTTCCCTTCCATGAAGCATTCCCCAAGTAAATGCAAGCAAAACGCAAGTAAACGGTTATCTCAATCATAATTCTCTCATCTGGTGTATAAGATGATTGGAAATTATATAAATGGTTTCCTGCTCTCTCAAATAAATGAGCCAATTTAATATAAACTCTCTCTCTCTAGTTCTTTCTATTTGGAAAGATTTTTGAATTTATTTGTTTCGGGGGCGAGGCTTCATCGCAAACTTCTCTCCCCACGTGATTGTAAATATTTCGGGTGACTGAAGAATGAAAACTTTTTTCTTGACATTTAAACGGAGCCAATATTTAAAGGAAACACACTGTGAGAAAAATCGCACTCCTTTCTCCCTCTAGGGTGTCTCTGTTTTCGCCGAACCGTATTCTCTCATCACTGAGTTCCTCGAATTGATTCTTTTTGGTGACCTTCCAGCGGCCCGTAACATTTCGTCGCACATACTAAGCTGGTGATTCATCAAATCCTTCCTCGCCACGAATTGCACTTTTTCCGTCGCAGCGCAAGCTCCAATGAAGGAGGAAGACCCAGCAAATTGCTCCCTTTCGTCGCGAAAAATGGCTATTTTTCAATCTCTATTTGTAGAAGAACGTTGCTATCGCAGATGGTTTTATTTATCTTGCACCTAGAGGCACACAATAACATTGACATCTGTAGAAGCAGCATCTGTAACGCACTTCATTTATCTCATCCTTGTCATTTATGACATTCTTCTCTGAGGGAAGTAAGAAACTACGAAGTCGACTATGAGAATTCAGTAAAATATGTAGTAACATACCTACAACTTTCTAAGAGTTTAGCGAATGTAATTTATGTTTTATTAGAAAACTATTTCTTTCTCATAAAGTTAGCTTTAAAAATGCGTGGAAGGAAAAGTTCGAAAGATTATTAAATCTATCTTTAAGTAACTGAGCACTCATCCTAAAATATAAGGATAACATCCTCGAGTCACAAATTGCGTGTGCCTGATAAATGCTTCTGATGAAAACTCTCCTGCTCAGAAACCTATCTAACAATTTTCTTTTATTATCTGTTGTTTGTATACATAAACCTTCCTTACTTTTACTGTGTTATGGGTTACCACTCTATGAAGGCCTCCACGTTTCAACAAAAAATAATTCTTTCGTTTAGATTTATCAATGCCGATTGATTCTTTTTCAGTATCATTTATAAACGAAAAGTATCATTATGTTAAGCCAAGTAATTTAGACTTCACTTTGTAGTGTTACAAAAACCAGACAAGTCTTTCCATTACTCAGTTTATGGAATGATTTCTTATGATTTTAAAGGGTAACTGTTTCTGTTGCGTTTTAATTTTCCTGAATTATACAGAGAGTAGACAAAGCTGATGGTTGCTGTTTTGCTCGGGCCTTTATCATCGATCTGATAGCGAGAAAGAAAAATTGGAACTAATTTTATTGAGATTTCTTTAATATCTAGGAAAAACTTTGTTCCTTATAATTGGAATGCATTCATTTCAATATACATTGATACATTTTTCTGCCTCCCTGCATTTTGATCGACAAATTGTCTCAATTTTTTAGCGAAGATCTTATTTTGAGGATATTATATTAGTATCAGTAATTAAAAAAGTGCTTCGACAGCCAGGGTCATTTTGCACGAGACCCCCATCGGGTTCCAAACCCGGGACCGTTTCAACCGAAGTCGAATGCGTTACCCACATGGCTATTCGGAGATAACTGAGGATTATTTCCTTTTCTCCTTTTCTGTAAGCACGTCAACCTTCATTGAATCAATTTAAATGAAAAATTTCTTCAACGAAATCAACATATCTCGTGTTTGACTATTCAAAGTAAATTAAGAAATTAAAATTGGAAATTGAATGAAAATTAATAACATAAAAATGTAATCAATAGAATTTATTCACTTTTGATCATTTGAGCTTAAGTGACCCGGTCAGTGCTACGAATCGAGGAATATTGAGAAAGATAGTGACGTCTTCATTGGTCAAATTTCACATTAAGTATTTAAATTCAACAAAGTACATTAAGGGCCGTATTTATAGTCGTTACCCAAACCTTCCCCTAGCACTCTCCTTATGAGAAAGCTGCCAGGCGATTGCTTGCTAGTGGTATTTAGAAACAACCCCTCAGATTCCTCCGATAAGGAGACTGCTGGTAAGCTGGCCTCCGAACTAGAAGAGCGAACTCCGAGAAGTTATCCATTTTAATTGTAAAATGAAGAATAAATGGATAGATGGGGATAAATGGAAGAAAAGAGGGAAAATGGAATAAGGGGAAAATGGGTAATGTAATATAATAATATGTAGATGAATATGATAAATGATATAATGGATGATAATGGATACTTCAAGATCGAAAGAACGCAGTAAGCTATCCACACAACAAGGCGGAACGCGAAGTGACGGTAATATTCTTAGTACCAAATTTTAACACTTCAGATATCACGCCGAAGAGGTCTCCTAGGGTATGGGTCACAGTTACCCAGCTTGGCAATCCCCTTGTCGTCCGTAAGGGGATGGAAAAGAACTATAAATGCCACTTTTGGTCTTAGGGGACTGCTAGGTGCTGGAAAACTGCTGGCAGTCGACTATAAATACGGCTCTAAGATCACTCTTGAAATAAAACCTTTGTCACAACACATCAACCTTGCGGTAATCAGAACTCTAACATGGGAACTCAGTGTTGCTACGCCAGCACAATGACCCTTACGTAACCGGAACGTGCGTGTATCTTTCATTAGAACTTAGATAGCAACCCATCTAACTGTTAATTTATTGGGATTTTGAAGAAATTTAACAATAAATGAAATATTTCATTTTTACTGCATTTAGAAATGAATATGAAAACTCGTCGATTTTAATCGAAACAATCCTGTGATCGGACGATATTGCTGTAGAATAAGGTACGTTTTTGTACCCTAAATTTCCTTGAATTCAATGCTGGTGCATAATCCGCTCCTTTGAGCCGCAGTTTCCGCCAATGAAACACTTACCGTTTATTACGTCCCAGAAATGCCGCCTTCTCCAGCGCTGACGTACGCCCTTCATCGCCTCGCCTGACGTCAGCCACAGCGCAAGGGCCTAATTATGCAATAACGAAGACAGACTCGCTCGAACGCGCATCAAAATCTGCGGGCTCTAACTCCTCCCCTCTAAATATAAGGAAATTCGGAAGGGGCCCTGAAAATTCCATCCTCTGCATTGTTGGAGACTGCGTGGGTTTGCTGTAACTCCAATTTAGGACGAAATCCCGCCCACATCCGTCTCAGACATTCCCTTTCCAAACCGTCCCATTAAATTTTTTCTTCCCTAGCTTTTCTCTTTCTCCCGATTGTCGGCTTCCTCTTGTACCGCCCTCATAGATTCCTTCTTACGTCACTGAGACCTTCCGCCGAAGTTCCCGACCTCCGCCCTTCCTTCCTGAAGGCCTTAAGTAGGATTGCCACCTTTTGGAGATTAGAAAACCAGAGAAATTTTCTTTGCGAGTATTTCAAAACTGCAAAAATGGGCTTAAAAGTAAAGCGAAATAATGTTGTACTAATGTGCAGAGTTTTGCGCATAAATATTATTAAAAAAATACACACAATAGCACGCTTGCAAGATAAAACAATGGGGACGCAACTTATGATAAAGATAGGAGTGGGTACGAAATGTTTGAAAATGTTTTGGGAAGGAAAGAAAAGAGACTCGGCTGTTTGTAAATTAAAGAATATTAGTTAGTAAATAAAGAAAGAGGGCTCCAAATCCGTAGTTCACCAAGGTAAATATAGATAAAACGCGGACTTACTTCGGGGTGGTTCCTCTGCTTCCTATGGTGGGTCGAACGTTGCGGGAGAAGCACCGGTATCCAGAACACTAGATACGTATTTTGGGAACTATATTCCCTTCTTCGGCAGCAGTCCGACATGGAAACTCCCCGAGGTAAGTCCCCGTTTTATTTCAATTTATCTAGAAGAAGTACGGCTTTGCAGTTCTCTTCCTTGATAATGTTTTAGGAGATAGGAAACTTTCAGAAGGGTCAAGAATCCCATGAAATAGGTCATTATCCCATGAAATTGTCATTAAAAGACAACTCCTATAAATAATCAACAGATCTTACCTGGGTGGAAACCCAGGAATCTTTTATACGATTGATACACTAGGGGAGCTTAAAATCCTTATGAATGATCTACAGATTTAGCACATTTCTTTTAAACGATGTGTAATACTATATATGCATTTTATGAATGTTGTCCAATAGATTTCAGTATGATACTTGCTGCTTGAAATAATTGTCTCAAAGCGTCCAGATATCCGAGGCTGGTTGAACAAAACCGGAGGCCGGAGATGAGCAACGAATCCCGGATTCTCCGAGCGAAAACCGAGAGAGGTGGTTACCCTATGTCTCCGAGCAATTCCTCCGTTCCACACTACAGCATTATCTCTTCCCACCGCTCCAGATTCGCTCTTTTACGCGACGAAGGATGCAGATGAGTGGAAAGGGAGGAAACTTTACACAATTCCGTCGCCCGTTCACGGTCGTGCCCAAGTTTCCGAAATTTCCAGTTTCTGGAATGTGCCTTTGTGCTTCAGATTCCGATTGGCCGCCTCGCGAGTGGGTTTCCGTCGCGTTTCATCTCTCCACATCCGCCTCCGCGAGATTCTCTGTCTATCCCTTGAGTGCTCGTCTCCTCCGCAGAATCCATTCGCCATTATCGAACTTCGCGCCGCTAGTTTCTTCCGTATCCGTTCCTTGCTCTTTGTGTGACCCGGATGCTTGACGGATGATCGGGTGTCTCCCGCTCCGATTATGGATGGCGAGAAGGAAATGGAAAGGGATTGATTTTTGTATCGGAGAAAGTGTCCGTTGTTTGGAGAGGGAATGCTCTCTCCGCATGCTGTTTCCGAGGCATTTTCCGGTTATTCATAAAAAAAACTTTGGTTACGATTTAGACTCCGAAGATTTATATTTAGATCTGATTTTCTCTATTATTCCAGTATTGGATCTACTTAAAATAAATAAAGAATTCCGTAATTTTCGGAACTTTAAACAGTGAAATTAAGGTAACTTTTCACATCCATAAGAAAAAAAACTTTGAGTAATAACAATTTTTATTTCTTGTTTAAACCCAAAAAAGCTCACTTTGCACTCACTAGAATTTCCTTTTGCTAATGTATAATGCACCTCAATATTGTAAATGACTAGATAGCCGTATAGCCTAAACTATAATAACTAGGGCTGTCTCAGTAAATCAACCCCACATGAAAACTTACAACTTCCTTGTGCCTACTGTGGGTTTTTTTACCGATTTTCCGTGCAGCTAGAGGCGTAACCATGCGGTTTTTGTGGCTTTAAACCGACATAAAAACGAAGCAACAGTAAACGAAAGCATGTGAAAGGATGAGCTCTCGCAATTATGCCATACCGCTGGAAATTCGTAGGGTATTCATATAAATCGGTTAATATTTTCATTACGTTTTTGACGGAAATATTACTGCCCATGGATTGTAGGCAATGCAGTGTTTATTCCATGACTCTAACCCCCCCCCCCCCTCTATGAAT
>KZ308172.1:109074-167778 GCA_000376725.2 Ladona fulva
ACTTATATAAAATATTTGGTATACTATTGCGCGTAAAACCAGTATTACCATTCATAAATATCTTTGTTCATATTTTTTACTTCTCTTTATGAAAAAAAGTGCGAACTACTCGATTATTCTCTTTTCGAAAATTATTATTATAATCTTCCATCTAGACCGATAGTAAAGTTTAATAAAACATTTATTTTGATTGTTTCTTCCGCCTTTGAAATTCTTCAAATTCAAGTTTGCGGATAAGTCGTTACAACTTTGTTACCGCTTTGTTTCCTATCATGTTTAAAAATTGTATTTTTCTCCTTTGAGTTATTCACGCTTCTTCGGAAAGGACCAATGAAAAAATAAATCAACAGAAGTACTACATTTTTCTTTTGATCGAAAGAGCACTCAAAAACCCAAATACAAGCTTTGAAAGCTTCGAATTAATTTGTGTTCAAAATGCTTCTTTCTACTCTGAATCCATCTCCTTTCAAGTCTAATTCAAAACACGCCTGTTTACTTGCTGCTTTTTTCCACATCTCTTTGCGAATTAAGGCGTGTACTTACTACCTCATCCATGATGAGAGGACTGGTGTGTGTTGCTGCTATGAAATCCCAGGGATGCTACTGAGGTAAGAGCTTACCTCAAGTGAAGCTAGCGTTTGAAAAAAGATGTGTTCAGAGATATACTAAAATAATTCACCTCGCACAAGCTGCAAGTTGCTACGTAAGGTTTTCTGGGCATTAAAACTTCATACTTTGACAGAAATTCCTGGAAATATTTATGAAAAACATACCTTGAGTTCCTATTTAGAATCAGCTGAGTGATTTAAAATCGTAACATTAATAATTATGATATTAATCGTGATAATAGTGAGGGGTAATAAGCGGAAGTTAAAGCTGAGAAAATAAAGAACAGATTTAGCTAAACAATCATTCAAAAAGAAAGGGATTAAAGAGTGGAATAGTTTCCTGAAGTGGTCTTTATAACCTTATCTAAGAATAAAATGGAGTTTAGAAAAAGATATGTTTTGCAATATAGAAATGTAAATTACATAAATTTTAAAAGTTAGATTCAATGTAATACTATTGGTATAATATGTGAGGTGATTATCTATTGTTTATTGTTTGTATTTCTAAATTAATTCTATATTATGTGATTAAGCTGCCACCAGACATGTCCAACCAAAACAGAATTTGTAAATAAATAAATATTTACAATTTTCGTTCAACTGAAGTTGAAAATGATTCTTCGAAGTCGTGCATGGTCACGATTACCTAAGGTTCCTGTCATTTTTCTCATGTCCGATTTTCCTTGGATACAATTACGAAATGATTGATAAATGTGAACTAATACCTCTTAAATGTGTCCATTTTGATTATAAGATAAGGTAGGAAGCGACTCTATCATTAATCCAATATCTCATGTAAAAGCGTATTTCCTAGATACCGATATTCAGGAAGAGGGATTGAGGAGAAAATATAGACAACGGGAGACGTAGTCTATGATCCTCAGTTTGATGAGGGTGCTAAAGGTTTCAACGTTTGACCCAGTTAAAAACGCGTCATTCCGTAGCGGCGTACTGCTTTTTTCCGGGAGCAGTTCTGAAGGGGGTAATATTGTGACGGATTCGCCGAAAGTTTCAATGATCGAGCAAAGCTTGCACCTGTGTCTCTCCCAAAGAGAGGTTCTATAGAAACGTTGTGAGATGGCTACATGAAGATGTTTCTGACACATTGTGCCGCACAGGTTTTTGGGTCGCCGGAAGGAGATGATAGGTGTCAGGGGAGGAATAACGCTGTGATAGCGGATAATAATGTCGATTCTCTCTCGTTCAGTTTTCATTCCGGATTCACTCTAAGGCCGATTCGGGTCATGCTCCGGATTTTACCCTCTCCACCTCCTCAACGGTCATAAAGTACGTTCAATTTTCTCGGGTGAACAAATCTTCAATTATGTTTCCTTGCTTCCACTCTAAAGAGTAGATTTTTCAGAATTTTTTAAAATTAATACCTATCCCCATATAATGATAAACTAAAAGTAATTCATATACCTGAAATATGTTTGATCAATTATTTACATTGCTCTATCTTAGAAAGATTTAATGTCAGTTTTTAAATATTTTCTTTTTGATACATATATGTACCGAATTTCGCCTTCATTTATTACCGCTATTATCTTTACAATTAATTTTTTGAAAAATCACTCATATCCTAATTACTTTAATGAACAAATAAAATTCTAATGCAACAAACATTTTTACTATTTAAATGCATCAATCTGTTGCGTAGACTGTGCCCTTACATTCTCCTATGTTGCTTCTTCTTTTGGAATTTTTATTCTTTTATTTAGTCTCCCTATTACTCATTACTGCTGTTGTTTACTTTTGTGCTAATAATATTTGATATTTTTAAGCCTAAAAGTATCCAATTTAATGACCAATAAAAATGACTAAAGAAATATTAATACTGACTAAAATACCAATAATTTAACAGATTCATTTTTTGATGGAATGGCAAGACCACAATAGTTTAACACTGCGATCACTTTTTATCTTGTAAATCCACGCAGTGTTCAGAAGTATTCCATTTTGGTAAAACTATTAAAAGGCGATAACTTGTAACGTAGCCCTTTCCCTTTATTCGCTCCTTTAAAGGATACATTCATTTTTACTACTAGTAATAAATTAAATACAATTGCCTGCCTCGTCATATTCATGTTTTGTATACAAGTACGTTTATTTATCGAGTTTAAGCCTTAACAAACAATCAATTTTTGTACCGATAAACCTTAACTCAATGATTTGGAAAACGTAACAATTGAGCATAAATTTCCTGTTTTAGATAAAAATCTTCGTCCCTCTGATAATGGAAAACTTCCAGCGTTTTCCTTTCTCTTTAAATATTTGCCTCGAACGCTCATGACAAAGCTTCAGCGTTCATCTCTAAAATTTTATTTGGCGTAGACAAACGATTGTCGTTCCAAAATAACTCGAGTAAATCTCGTCAATCCTTTTTAATGGTCCCACAGAGGATCTCTTAAATCGCCTCAGCATCGCCTCGAAATCTCTTACCCACTTTCTCTTTCAAACAAAAACCCACCTAAGCCGATTTTCTCAGCATTCTTACAGACATCTTCCCATGTATTGGAGCTATATTCCCCACTATAGATCCATCGGAGAAGATAACCGCGTCGCTTTAAATTCGGAAGGATTTTTCCATCGCATCTCGACCTGCTTTTTTGCCTCATTTTTGTATCCAAAAGAATATAGGGGAAGCATTTTCAAAGCTCTTTGCCGGTTTCTTGGAGGACTTTTTTCTTCCGCCTTCCGAAAACTATGGGATTTTGGCGCGCTTTCTTTAATGGGATGTGGCGCTTTTTGGCTTTTTCGATATCCGCATAACTGTGGATTTGAGAGTGAGAGACATCCACGGCGAGAGGAAAACGATTGTGAGACGACCATGTAGAGTAAAAGGGCTGAATGCCAAAGGAAAACGTACGGTATGGAATCGGTTCGGTGTGCTGCATTCTGCTTTGGATTTTTCATCGAGAAAAGTACATGGTCCTGAGGTGATCCTTAGAGATATCTCTTAAAGTGCGTCTTCCTATTCCCATTAAGATAGGTACTTCCGGTAATTCTACGTAGGAATTCCAACGGTCCACTCCAGCACCCATTATTTTGCCCGAGCTCCTACTTAAGCGTCGTATTTCAGTGCGTTCTGGGTTCTCGTTTTTCCTCATTCTTTCTAAGAGAGAAAGAGGTTACGTTCCTTGCTGCTGGATAAGCAATTTAAAGAGGTTAACCCCCACGGCTCAGTCACTTTTAAGGGAGCTACTAGCTGTCGTATTACCAGTGGCTTTGTCTCAATTGTAATGTCCAATTATTATTTTCTTTATCAAAATCTATCGCTTTGTTACAGTTTGATGTATTTTATGGATAATTTATATGAGTCTTACCTTCACTAATATGTGATTGAAAACCATACTTTCCCGCGTTTACATTTTTACCTGTTTCTTCCTCCATTTGTCCTTTTGCTTCCAGCGAACGTTTACTTCCAAGTTTAACATCAGATACACGTTTGCTTTCATGCTGCATATAAATTAAAGCAAACGATGAATATATCATTATTATTTACGTCACAATTAAACAACTGACCCGTGTAAACGTCACATATGCAAAACAACATCTGCACATATCCAGTGCAAATGCAGAAATCCGCAACTCCCATCATATCCAGCAAACTCTCAACGCTATACCCTCACGACAACAATCATTACCTACCCTAAGGAAATGAATAGAGTTATTTACACAAACAAAATGCTGAGGACAACAAATTCGTTTCTACAATAATACAGAGGTATAGTCACCCAAACCATTCTGATCGAAGCAATATTCATGCGATTTACCCAACGTATTTCATTAACAAATGTTTACTATTTCTTTCCAGGTATTTCCCCATGTTCCTCCCGTGCAAGTATAAAACTGAAGACATCTTAAATTTTCATTTATTATAATTTTGTTATATACACTAAAACGTTTTTTTTTTCAAGGTAATATTCCGACAGTATTTTTCCCTTCCCATCATATTCAAGTTTCCTCCATTAATATGACCTTGACTGGTAAAGAAAACTTCAAAAAAAAATTCGCAAGTATCGGCATCACAGCTCTGTATTATAGAGATCGGTTTTACATTCCTATTCTTCATAGACTACATCAAAGAAGGATTACCAGTGATTCTGAGGTTTATTTGACTTCCAAAAGCATGATTCTATAGGAGATAGGGCATTTTTCAAGTATTTTGATATGTCTCTGGGGTCCCATCTAACAATAAGATTTATCTCAGCAAGACATCCCAACCCAAAATGTACGAAGTCAAATTCTTTCAAATCCACAAATTTTTACCCGCGAACAATGAAAAGTATGCCTGTATACACGCGCATTCCGGAAAAAATACGTGTTCGTAAAAATGAAATAAACTGTTCCCTTTACCCGCGCTGAAAGCCGTTTTTCCTCATGTCCTATCCGCTATCTCTTCCTTCCTTTTTTTCCATATCTCATTTCTGTTCATCCTTCATCATCATCACCCCCGTTTCCTTTTTTTCACGAATTTCTCCCACTTACTCTTCCCTCTCTACTTTCTCTCTTCCTCTTTCCTTTCACGTCATCCCAACTGTCAAAACCACCGTCCCCATCCGCATCTTGGAGTAACAATAGAACTATCCGTTTCTAGGTCATCCCCCTCCCTCCCACGGCTTAGAGAGGTTAACCTACCCTCTCAACATGCTTCCCCTTACGCTCCCCTTCCGCAAGCCCCTTCCTTCATACATACCTGTCTTGAAACCTTTCCGAGCCATAATGCTTGCGCTGATTGTGTTCTTTGTTTCCGTCCGGGTTTCCGAAAGCTGTTTGTCTCACCTCACTACAATCCTCTGCGCTCGGATGCGTATCCGTGCACGCGTATTCTACCGACATGAATTGCTGCGCTATTTTGTTACCACATCCTAACCCAAACCATCATTATTCCGCAGTTGTTTCAACCACGGAAGACCTGCGATAATTCTCTCATTCGCTGTTGTAACGCCGCAAATGCTGGAGTTTTTGGATCGTTTCCGGGTATTTCCTATTTCAAATTCAATTACTTGACCGCCGATCTGCATGGAAGACTCTCTAGTCCGAGGAATCTATAATAATACCCTGCAAACATTAAAAATTGTATGCGATCCCTTTTAGATGTTAGTCATTGTAAAGGACGTTTATTAGTATTTAGAAGGATTTGTTTTGATAACAATAACGAATTATTTCAAAAATTGATTTTGAAATTTTTTACCTGCCGTTGCCTTTGATTTATTTCCATTATTTACAGTAATATTTATTATATAAGTCCTCAAGAGATCTTCCGTGACTCTTATCATCAAACTCGCAGACTTAAGAAGTAGGAACAAACACTTGGTAATTTCTACAGAAAATATTTTTATTGGGGACTAGTGTCGTCTACATGCAGATATCATCAGGTCCTGATTCACAAAGTAGAGCTTGGACATATTATATTCGTTTTAGAAACTTGCAGAGTTATACTTTGACTCTCAACGAAGAAGAAAGTAATAACCAAGAAATCATACTTCTACGCGGAGAATTCATCTCATTGATTCACAGAATCATTTCTTCCGCGAACGACACGCAAAAGTAATCGATTAGGAAAGTAGAGTTAAGGTGCGTGCACCCATTGCAACACGCCGAAAGGCGGCTTGCAAGGCACGTATATAGATGTAGAATATGTTGTATCTTCACTCATCTTATCAAAGCATATTACGTATACAGAGGAAAAATTAGACTAAACAAACTTACTGAACTTACATATTTCTAAAACCTGTTATCTCCGTGAATACGACAGTAACAAAATATAGAGTTGACAGCAAATGGGCACGTGTATAATTCGCTGTCGGTGAAGTTCATTCGAGCGTTGGCCAATCATAGTAAAATATTTTTAAGCATAGTAGACGAGGACTTTCAGTTTCATTCGCATTAATTTTTGCGCCGTCAAACAAACGACTGTTTTGACTTTTTCCTCATTCATTCGTTTCATCCGCTGCTTTCTATCCCACACATCCCCGTCTCTCTCCCTCTCTTTATCCTCTATGGCGACAGCCTGTCCATAAATCAAGAGAAGGGGTGCAAGGCGGTGGCTGAATTATGCTGTAAATCATCTTGAAAATAATCGCGGGAAGAACTTTCGGGTCGGAATGCGTAGGGATGGAAGGGGTTATTCCACCCCCCAAACCTCCAAGCGGAATTTACGGCATAAAAAGAATGGATATATGGGGAAAGGTGCGTGGTATTCGTATTTTTTTCCCCGGCCTTTTTCAGATGATTATGAATGCATTAGAGTCAACCTCAGGAACGAATTTACAGTAAACTAAACGCATGTAAGTGCCTCTGTGAAAATGCGCGTAGGATTGTTTTTTGAGGGGAGACTTTTAGTCGTGAGATGCATCCGACGACATATTATTTACTAAATCGGAGATTTTGTATTTAAATGAAAGTTTTCCCAATCCGATGTATGGGTTGGATTCCGAATAGTATAATTTTAGCTGTTATTGTTGCTGAAAAATAAGCTGATGCAAAATGCCGTTTAAAAAACTCTTACTCGTAAATCCATAAGTTGAAGTATCAATATTACTATAGGAGATATTCTTAAACTGCATATGTTATAGAAAAAATATGCAGTTTAAGAATATCTCCTTCAATAAAGAAAATAAATTTCGATAAAAAAATCCATATTTCAAATAGTTAGCAATCCATAGATTCTATTGATCTTTTTACAAAGGAATCGACGAAAAAATTCCTGGAAAGTCTTGATTTATCACAATATTTTGCATCCTCGGTTGCACTTTAAGCTTAGATCATGAGTTTCTATGTCGTAACTCTATTTCTAACAATTTTTTACTCCAGAATCACTTACAAATTCGACGCCAGAACTTTGAGATGTTCAAACCTTGAACTTTTTCGAAAAAGCAAAGTGATAAAATCACTTCCATAGCTTCCGATTTATTTAGAAAGAAACATTTCCGATTTATTTAGAAGAAAAAAGTTTTAAATTACAATGCAATGTACTACCCTTTTTTCTACGTATTTCCTCGATGTTTTGAATATTAAAAATTTTACTAAGCTCTCAAAATAACCTCTCAGTCACAGCCTCCTGCAGATATTATACAGATGAATTTTTCGGGCGATAGCTCCACTATGAGGAGATTTATATTTTCTTTAAATGATCTGCATTTTCTGGAGCGAACGATGTTATTTAAGCCCTTTGTATTTTAGTATGTTAAGCAATAGATATGTTTTCGATTCCCCGTGGAAGATCAGCAGTAATGTCATTTAGGTTTCAATGTATGTAAGAATAATTCCAGTAGACAATGTAATATTGAAGAAATCCTTATCTTATTATAATAAGTTTACAAACATGATTAATGATCATATTTAAAATGTATCGAAATATTTGGTACAACATGCGACTGTACTGAATTTTATATTTTTAATTCTTCCAAACATACTTTTAACAGGCTCCTACATTCGAAGAGTATAAGCTTGATCCGAAACTTTTTCATAACTTTTTTAGCATATTAAACCTTACACGCAATAGCAGAATTCCAAAATTATCTTTTTAATTTAAAAACTAGCTATCGCTTCTTTAAAATACCTCTTCTTTATCGTATATCATTCTGCAATACCTTTACTTGACCTCTCAGACTAAAATTACTTTCTCTTGCAGATAAAAAATTAGAAAATTCCCTAGGCACTGCACACCCAAGTGAAAGAAAGACAATTCCTATGAAATTGGGTCAGCCACAACGGCTATCGTATCATTTTTGCCTTAAACAACCAGATGGAATTTCCGTTATGTCGGCACTGTATCACAATCCATCTATTACATTACTGTCACTCGAAATCAATTAGGAAGTAGTTTGCATTCCCATTATTTTACACTCTTGAAGTTTTACGATGTCTCCCTATCAGCAATCTCGATGACCTTTAGTCTCTGAGGTGTTTTTATGGGTCGCGCGAGCGAATGTTAAAGGCGGCTCATTCCATTGTGTTACGAGGGGTAAATTGATTCGGAGGACGACCGCAACAAGTGCCACCCTCATTGACTTTCTTGGCCCTGAGGCAGTACGCCTCTATGCCAACGTGCCATTCGGGTCATTTCACAAACCATCAATCAATTTGGTCTCACGAGACGCACCCTCAGAACAAAGGGACGCGCCGTAATTTATGAGCGAAAATGTAAGCCTAGAGTTTTCTTCGGTCGAAAATTCACCTTATACCCTTACCTGTTGTACTCATATCCTCCCAAGAGGCTTGAATTTCAAATGGTGTTTCTCCAAGTTATACATCTTTCAGTATGATAGATATTGGGTTGCCACTGTGGTAATTGTAATTATATCTGTAACTTAGGCTATTGTCTTATAAGTCGAAATATAAGCTATAATAATAGCCTTCATTCATAGCGCTTAGCCTTTGGAGATTATCAGGTTAAGGCTAACGGTGAGTAATATTTGTGTGATGTGGCCAGCACTACGATTCTACAGCCTATTATTAACCACTGTGTTGCGTATACTAATTTAAAGGATGATTCGACCTGTAGCCTCGTATCCCCGTGAGATATTTGTTGGTGGACTGCCGTGGTTGGTAATCGAACTCGAGCCCTCTGGGTGGCCATGACTGCTTTAATTATCTCACTGCTGTATAAATAAACATATGCCGATATAAATGTGACTAGAAACTACTCTAAAGAATGAAAAGATTCAACTTTTACCCGTACCACGAAACAGATTCATTTCGTAGTTTTGGAGACATACCAACAAGTCATGTCGGAAAGGGTTGATTGCAGAAACTTATTATTTTTATTTTTATTTATTTTAATCGACACTGCAATTTGGCCTTATAGCCAGGTGGCAGCGCTAGAGGGAGCATAACATATTAAACATAGGATTGTCTGGCATTCGCCCAAGGACGGAAGAGATAACCCTCCAAAAACCTCCCATTAATTCATAGATCTTACGATCATAGCACAGCGAAGGTAACAAGATGAAATTATTACTTTTACATATTATAATATAATATGTTAGGCCGCGGTGGCGGATTGGTTAGCGTGTTATAATATGTTAAACGTTATAGCGTTCAATCGTTCACTTTTAAGTGGCAATCGTGGTAAGTAAGTCGAAAGAAGGCAATCACTTATAAAGTTTTTGTATTTCTAAGGTCCTCATAGAAATACTCGACCTACTCCAATTTCCAGTGTCAAGATTTTTTTCTAAGGAGAATCCCTTCACGTAGTAGAGCAACAGCCACTTATACGGCCCCGTGAGCGATACGTAACCTTATTATCGAAGCGTAACAGGGAATCAGCTCAAACTGTTCACGCGCATCATCACCCTTTGATACGGTCGTCATCAGTTAACCGTACGGATTCCATTAAATGTCTTTGAGGGACAGATGAAGATTAATGATTTATCAAGTTTAGAGCTATGATTGCATTCTTGATAAGTAGAATAGAATACGTCTTTATTCAGGGCGAGATTGAGACTATAAATTCTCTCCTATTACATCTAAGCCTTAGTAGAAAATAGGGTACGTTATACATAATGTAGGTAAACCCTTATACTTATCATAGCATATCGCATTTGTTCCGAAAGTTCGTAAAATTCAAAATATTTTATTTTAAGCACATAGGCAAACCCTTAAAATGTGTAAAACATTGGATAATTAGTCGTATAAAAGAATGACGTTTTGGTACATAAAGCAATGTCAAATCAAATAAATCTAGTCAATAGTAATTGTAATCGAAGTCTTAAAATTTTAATCATAAAGTGAAGTCGGTATATTTTCATACGCACATTTTCTGTACGAAGAAAAAAAATACAAATGTATACGATTCAGCTTCGCAGAACTCAAACTTCTCATGGAGAAGCTATCCGAATTATGAATATAAAACTGCTTTATGCATTTATCCTGAGCTATTCGTTGGCTGGTCACAATTATTCTATAACTTGGAGAAACAGACGTCTTTTTATCAAAATTTTCAATTACCAGAAGCATATACACAATAATAATTGCTCAAAACTAATTTCGTTTCTAAACTTTCTCGAATTTGTACTCGTTAAATTTTAAACGTGTGCGCAATAGAGATTAGTCATCTGTTATACGGCAGAATCTTCCGGCTTGGTTAGTTTAGGTGCGAGGGTCGTCAACCTGCGGCTCTTTGAGAAATTATGCATGGCTCCAAGAACTAACTTAGTCTCCTTTATGAAATCCCAGAGGGAGAAGTAATGTGCATCGAAACGAAAATTGCTTCCCCGATCCTGAGTGAGGGAAGATTCAACATCAGAAAGAGGTAATAACAAGTGCGACCAAATTCATTCTTAACGATGTTATTCTCAAGCAAAGTTATTTACTGAAGTAAAGGGACCTCTCTTAATCAAAATTGGATTGTTCTGAGGTGGAATTCCCCAACTGGAATACTAACAATGTAGTTAGAGTTCTTTAGTTATCGGTAAAGATACTAAAAGTTGCTGCTGAAGCACGAAGGAAATAAAATGCTCTCTTGCATGATTTCATAACAAAACGAAGTGGCGTTTTTCTAAAAATTCGCTGAGATTTCTTCAAGAAGTATTTCAGAATTGCATTTTTTACTACTAAGTTCGTTGTTAAAAGCTAAATTGTATTTCCGAAGAGGAATTCAAGCCTCCGTTGATTATTGAACGAAAATTGCGACAATCTCTAAGCTAATATAGCCAAGGTTGATAAGTCAAAGATTGACCATTTCATGTTTTAACAAAAATATGTCTTTGCATTTTCTTCACTCAAATGAGTTTATTACACTTTTTGAACCCTACTATCAGTTTTCCGAAGAAAACTAAACGCCAATATTTTCATAATCTAAGCTTCAAGGAGAAGTATTACATATTCTGATTTATCTTGCAATCTCAATACAAAGAGCTGGTAAAGTTGATTTTTTTTAACTAATTACCCGCTATTTAGTATTTATAACCGTCATTTTCTATTTAATAAGTATTTTTCAAGTATTCCTGCTTTGNTTTTTCGACCAATAAAAACCTCGTTTATTTTGACCAATGAGAGATAAACAATCACTAGGCTACGGGTATAAATACTGGACCACTCGATCGGCACTCGGCATTCCTTGAAAATGGCATCAATGGTAGATGCCGAAACGTCGGTGAATAACCACGAACTAACCCGGATGATAACCCGAGAAGAATTCCTTTTCATCATTCACCGGGAAAGCAACAAGTCTTATTTCAAATATTCTTATGATTTCTTATTTCCTATATGTTTCGTCATTAAGACAATAGCTCCGTTTTCCGTTAACGCTAACTCTTCGTAGCCCTAGATGACATAGCAAATGCTTGACGGAACATACTCTAGGAAATGAACCACCATACTCATTTAACTTTTTATTATAATTTTACAATAAAAATAACTTTTTTCGATGAATTTATATAGACTTTGAAGTGACACAAGCAATGTCTGCAGCCCGCCAAGAATCAAAATGCGGTAACGCGACCCGCTATGGGTAAATGCTTGGAAACTTCTGGATTAAAAGTTACTTTCTTGCTTTAATTTCGCCCGATGTATTTGTTTCCTTAATGCTTGCATTGCGTTGTATTAAGAAAACGGAATTTCAAAGATACAAAACACTGAAATCTACAAAGTAATAAAAACGTCAGCCTCAGAGCTACAAAATGGTTAAAAACTCAAAGACCAAAAAAGCTGAAGCGTTGCAGAGTAAAAAAATACTCTTGTTATATATTTCCTCGTGGATCTGCCAGAAGGTTTTATCTCCCACCGGATTTATTTATTATTCCCCTGACTGTTTCCCGCGTCCCAAGCCGTTCTCACTTAGGAAGAAATGTTTCGACTACTAATTCTCATGCGGTCCCAGTGTCTCGCCACTCTCCAGTTTCCCGTCACGTTGGAGAATTTTTTAAAGAATAGTTTATCACATCTTAAACTTGCAGAAAGAACTCCAATATATTCGTGTTAGTCTTGTTTTCTCCAAAACTTGTCTGAAACTTCTCTCGCGGAGCGCATATTGAGGCGTGGAAAACTTAACCTAAAATTCTCCTGGTGGTTTTTATTGCTCTTTAAGTGATACAGATGTTTAGATCTCTTTGGAAATTTATCTTTTAGACAAAACTTTAACTCAATGTGGAGTGTATCAGCAGCAATCACTTCTGTTATAATTAAGATTTTGACACTCGTCGAAGCTCAATGTAGTTGGGTTAGGTTATTTGCCTTCAAGAAATTGGGAATTTTCTTATATCCTCAACAATGCAAATATGAGTTACACATTTTTGCGAAATGGAAACAAGTGATATGTAACGCAACGCAAAATTTGTCATATTATTGTTATAACATTATCCTGCTTCTTTGTGTTATTAGTTTCGGCCATAGTGATAAGACGGCCGATAAGTCCGGCTCATGGAATCATTCTTTAGTTGAAAATATAAATTGGTAAATATTCAATTCTCATGTTCCAATTACCTACCGCAGAGCCTTTAAACCTGCTGTAGTCAAGCTCTAGGTTTCCGCAGATTTGATAATCCCTAAACTTTGTATCCTTATATCAAATACATACCTAAATTTGCGGTAAGTTTTATCGTTAAGGAAAAGACTGATATTATACTTAAAAAGTTTCATTCTAGACGTAGTATTTATGTCATATCCAAGCAGATATTAATATTCCATTTTGCGGCCATAAGTTAAGACTACAACGAAAGGGTGCCGATTTCGCTACATTTAACATTGGGAACGAAGAGAATTCGAAAGAAGGTCAAACCTGGGACACCATATTATGAACAATATAATAAACGTATGGGGAAATATGGTTTAGAAAATATGAAATAATTATCGAAGTCGCTTGGAATCGTCCGCATTAATCAATTACTCAAGCGTGTGAAATACTTTCCTATTGGAGTAATCTCATTAATAGCCTCGAATCTGGCAGCCTCTCGTTGCGATCGTGTCCTATTATCTCCACCATCTACTCCCTTTCTGAAAATGTTTGCACATAGTTAACATTTTTCATGCACCCTGAGATGAAATCCCGTTGCAATTGCAATCCACGAGACTCGATGAGGGGGACATATCTGATAAAACCGCGAACTAGAATGACGAATTGCGAAGGAGAAATATGATTGACGATATCCTGCAGATAGCCGTTTTTATTAGAATGCTCAATGGCACGTCTACGTCCATGACACGCGTGATAAAATTCCTAACGGGAGAGGTATTATTCATGGACATTACGTCGATACGTTGAATTTATGAGCCGAGCCTTTCCCGTTTGGTCACGTGGAGGAATATATATTTATTTATCTGCCATATTCTCCGAAACGAGTTCTGCTACGCCTGAGCAAGTCGGTTGTTATAATTATTTAGTGTTTTCGTTTTTGTTTCTAACCATCGTTATACATAATCCTCAGACACTAGTTTTTGAGCTGCATTTCTACCTTTCAATTGGAATTAACTGTTAAATTTTCTATTAACCAATAATCAATGTTATGTTATCTGAATTTTGAACTCCTGAGAGATATTGTGCCTGTTTATTTCATATGAATGCGTAAGAGTGTAAGAATAAAACGATTTATACTACAATGCATTTCTTGTGGTTAATGCTACAACTCGATGAATAGAATTTTCATTTGTCTTTTGGTGCTGGATGAAAAAATGTATTTTTCAACTACTTTTGTCTCCCACTTGCTAATGGCAGTAATTGTATGAAAGGCACCGACTTCTCAGCTAAAAACATAAAAAATTGATATTTATAGGATCATTTTGCAGCATTTACGTGGATTTCCTCCATTATTGCATCCTGACTCAGTGAGGAAATTATGGACCAACTTCTTCACTTCCCATATTATCTAGTGAGGCTAATTCCCCTTCCAGGTACTTTGGTAGCCATTGGTGAGGATTCGAGATTAAAACCATCCTTCTGGCTGAATTCTGTACTAAAGATAAATCTTACAATGGTTACATCTATACACAGTCATAAATAAAATGTTAAGGAACTGTAAAAAAGAAGAAAAAAACGTGAAGAGGATCCCTGTACAAAAGATTTTTAAAACAATCAATAATACGCATAATTTTCAGAGGATTTCCTCATGGAGAAACCCCATATGGTATCCTCAGTTAAGCAGTAAGCTGGATATCGAAGTCACATCCATGAAACGTATCACACATATCACAAACCCTTACTTATTATATCGTCAGGAAATAACCCATGCTTTCGAATAATTTTCCGGACAGCTTGGAAACCATGTCATTTATAATTCACCCTTCTTTTTGCCGTCATATCTGTCACGTTACCTCTCCCTTCGAAAATGTCACTCAGAAATAATCTCAACTTCAATCTCCGGATGGGAGTTTTACAAGATCAAATCGCTGAAATTAATTTTTCATCCGAGACCTTTATCAGGTCATAAGCTTGAATTTATCGTTCAAACTGTTATAACTGGAATGAGAGTTTCCTGAATTATCATTCTTTAAGATGGAATGATCCCTTACCAAAACCTTATTCCCCTTTAATATTATAAATCAGTTTAACGAGAAACAAAATTTGATTCTGCTGTCAGGAGATTAAGATTATTCCTCAAAATTACGGCTTCTTAGGGAAATTCTATTGGAAATATGGAGAGCAATCATTCAAAGAACATTCGTATAATAGGTGCTTTTCATTAGGCACGGTCCATTTGAACTCATGAATTCCGTGTACTAGTTTGTTTAAAATTTAAGAAATGTATTGAAAACAATAGGAATAATTAGAAGTATTACCGTATTATTTCTTGAAAGAGAAATCCTACCTATAACTTCTTGCGTATGTTTGCGTAAATATTGCTCGTTAACTATTCCTGAATTTCCTACAGATACATACATACATAAGTGTTCTACCTTTCGGTAGGTCCATGTGCCCTAATATTCCCTATTCATAGCCCTTTCCTTCGCTAACTAGTAACTTACCCCACCCTTTATGTCATCTAACATTTTTTGCCTTTGCCTTCCCCTCTGTCTTTTCCTTTGCATTCTACCCTCTATTACATTCTTCAGCAATCCCTATCCTCTAAATATCTGACCCACCCATTTCTTTTGTCGGCGCTTAATTACTTTTCCTACAGATACGGAAGACGTAATTAGTACTATGTACCCTGCTAGATCGCACAATCCCACAATTAGCGTAAAATAAGAGAAATAGATGCGAGGACAAGTCGTTTTAGGGAGTCATTCTTTCCGTGGAAGATATCCAGCAACAGTAAGCTAAATAGTTAACTTAAAAGTGTTTATTCCCCCTGCCACACGCGAAAAGGCGACTTGCAGGGTATTTATGTTGATGTAGATACATTTTGAAGCATGAATAAAATTTAAAAATTGACTGTAGTGGTACAAACATTTTTATCTAAATACCTGAAATATTAAATCACCCTAGGTTCCGCTCCAATACTTTTGAAAGCATGCAGGTAATCCAAAGAGTACAGAATCTGGTTAATTAGCCGTGATTTTAACGTAGTGGAATCATCATGAAAGTAATATGTTAGCTACATGGAAGTATGCGCTTATTGTGACGTTAATTTAGTAAATGCATGCGTTGATGTCGGTTAGCCGTGTGTTTCGTGCGACTTTGGGAAATGTTGGAATTATTTCAGTTTTAAATCCCTTGCTTTTCATTTTTTTCTATATTGATGGATGGAAATCCGTGACGGATTCGCAAGCTCCTGTAAAAACGTGAAAATGGAACTGTGAAAACGTAATAGATCCATCAGTTATTTTTCGCCAATTACCCGGCGTCACCTTGGGCAAAACGGCCCCCCCTCTTCCATTAGCTCCCTCACTCGCCCAAATCTGAGGCCTTCCATCCCCGCATGATTAATCCCTCTCGCACGACGGCGTAAAAAACGCAGCCCTCCGATAGCTTCAAATCGTCCCGTCGAATCTGACCTTTTAAAATCCGCCGAAAGGTGGAATTGTATGAGGAGAGAGCTCACCGTCACCTGGAACAAATTAATCGCCCCATTGTTTTTCCGCGCTTACATTTTTTCCTTCGCGATGGATGCACCCGAGTTTTATACCGTGGGAGCGCGTGCGGAAATTAAGCGCTCCCTAGATAGAGGACGAAAATATGGGCTCGAGGCACGTGAAGGGGCCGGGCGCGAAGAAAAAACTGATTATACCCAAATGAAATTGGATCCGAGAGACGGGGTCGACATCGATTGGCGCATGGGAGTGACTCTCTCTTCCGATGGGATAAAAAGGTGCGTGATATGACCCGGCGATTCATCAAACCGCAAGTGCACCTCTTTGGCACGGTGCCACGGGGTTACATAACCCTGTCCATTTTTCGCTTCGTGACATACATATCATTACGCGCCCTAATTTTTGGCATTTTTCTCCACCGCAGAACCTAATCGAATATACATCCCAATCCGTTCGCAAATTGGCAATGAATATTGAAATAGGCTAAATTTATCCTTAGGGTTAGGTGTCTTCTTTTGAAAGCGATTAGTGACACGAGTTCTCGACAGCTACTCCGTTATTATTTTTCAACTCTGGCTCTTCTTAATCACTTTTACGAGGAGGTTCGCTTCGGGTAAAAATCAAAATGGGCAATTATTACAAACTTTTGAAGAGTCTGGTCAGTAGAGTAGAAGAATAATTTGATTATTATGAATCCAGTTAAACATAATCATATTTCTTTCTTACGCAGAACACAGGATTCCGTTCTACAACTAATTAAATGATTCCCTCCTGAGGACTTAAACGTTCTTCTGTGAATTTTTATGGTTTCGTTACATAAGTAATAGTTTTTTAGTGACGAAGCCATACTGAATCAGGTATTATAATAAAAATCATAACTTTATTACGGGTGAATTTTAGTGTTACAAAACTACTCTTGGATTTGACCCATGAGTAACAACATATATGACATAAACGACTATTCCTAGGAGATGGATGGGTCCTAGATACCAGGATTTAAGCCGTAGATCTCGGTTTTTCTAGAAGAAGAGTAGTTAATGCGTTTAATCGCTGGTTAGAAGAATAGCTAGCAAGTACACTAACTCCTATGCCTTATTATTCTTCAATCAACTCTATGATTGGCTCTATCCATTTGAAAAAGGTGATATTGATTAAAATTTGGCATTAAATACAAGCATTAGTTTATTAATTTATTAAACTCGGCTTACCAAATGAAAAATTCAAAAGAGGTAGAGATGTGACAAATTTCTGGCGTCATTTTAAAAGTAAGCTTCAGAAAAGAATATCTGTATTAATCAAGAATAATCTAAATTTTATTTTAAAGTACAAATTCTTTGTTTGTTTCGTGAAAACGCCATGAATTCCTATTCAACCTCCCATCCCTAACTCTTTCAGTCTATTGAACTCTAATCACTGACATTTCTCTTTTTCTAGCACACAATCTATCCGTAGTAATTAGCGAACATGTAATACAACATGTAATGCAATAAATAATACATTATATAATATAGAAGCGAACCTCTTTTACAAATTCATGGTAAGGAATACTGCTGAAAATGATGAAATGAATGAGAAATTTCAATGGAATAAAGTCTAGAATATAAAGACAAATCGATTGTGGTTGGTAAATTATTGTTTTTAACTTGCTATGCCCCCTCATCTTCCAGAAATTTCCGCCGCGATAAGTGTCACTTTGGGTAAAAGGTGCTATTTCCCCTATAAACTCTCGAGCTTGTCATCATCTTATTCTTAACCCCTATCCGCTACATATCTTCTACTTATACCCACCCTTTGTTTCCTCCCTCTATCGCCTAACTCTGATCCCCTCCAATAACATTCCGAGATCGCTAAGTCACGCAATTCCGCCCCACTTTTATATTTACGGATACTCCTTTTCCCCTTCCGACCCATTAAACTGTTGACTCTTTCAGCCTCGTCTCGATAATGGACGCCACCAGTTCATATCCGCCCTCTCGTCGCTTTATTATGCGTCGCAGTTTTATTGCTACACCTTTCTCCATATCCTCGCAACTCCTGCAGAATTTGCGTCCCGCGTGGTTCGCGCAGCGACGTTTTTATTTCCCACCACTCTCGTGACTCCGAAGGATCCTATTTCGATATTTTCTGCTTCTTTTACACCCGCCCGTAACTCACGCCGAAGAAACTCGGAAGTTTAACGGAGCATATTTAAGATCAAGGCGTATTTCTCAGCTCGGCGATGTGTGAGATATTACACGAAACCATTAAGTTCTTCCGATACGGGTTATCTTTCCTTCTCTACAGCGACTTCGACGTCTCTTTATCGGCGTTTTATTTACCTCGGGGAAGGAAAACGTTAACCTTTTGTTTCCCGTTCGCTACGGCGGATTATTTTTGTTCCGGGCGCCCTTCGGTTACGTCTTTCGCACGAACCGTCAATCGATATTTTCCTCATTGTTTACGTTGCCCGGAGTTCTCAATTTCCAAGAGCAGCCCTCCCGGTAAACAGGAGAAAATTGGAAAAGCTTTTCCACCGCGTCTCTTCCAACAGGACTCAAAATTTGCAGCGAACGGATCGAGGCGGCGTGCGCTCCGTCCGAATGGGAATAATGGCCACGTGATTGACTCGTAACGGCTCGAATTTTTCCCATCTATTTCCCGAGCTGGTGGAAGTAGTTGGGCTCCCGGCCTTCAAATTTCCCAATTATTAGATTCACAGGCTGATAACCATCAAGCGAACCGGCAGGATTTGAAACGAACTTCTTCTGGCGTGGAAAATAACCTCCGTCGATCAAAGTATCTGCAAATTTTGCAAACTGTTACAACACGTGAGGTGGCCCCCGTGAGGCGGTTGAGAGTGGTGGGGTAAGGATTGTCGAAAATTGCCTCAAAACACGCTGTTCTACTTCTACAGCATTTAATCGAATTCAAATACGTCGGGTCGTCTATTGATTTGAAAAAATGTCGCAATTATTGGCGCGGTGAACTCCGCCTTATTGGACTGCGGTTCTCTTTGATCTGGAAATATTGATGTATCGCGAAATAATACAGATTGGATTTTTCTCGATTATTACATTTCCGCAATTTGACGTTCCAAAAATTGATTTTTAGTCCTAGCATTACTGCCAATTTAAAGGTTTTTAGTGTATATTATACTACATAATATGTAGTGTATTGTAATATATATGCAACATAACCTGGCACCTCCTGATGAGCCTCTAACTGACTCAGGAGGATTAAAATGACGAATATTACAGTAGCTGCAATAAAAGTTAACTTTTAGTATTGATAACTGTATCTATTGATATTGATATGTGAAGTATGAAAGTAGTGAAACGACTCGTAATTTTATATCTCAAAAAGCCTTGAATGAAATATCGCCGCCGATTGTCGCCGCTGCAGTTTTTCCACCAGTGAAATATTATGGATCAACAGGTCTTTCGACCGACATTTTTACATGATTTGTATTCGATATTCATATTTATTTTATATTTTACTCGTTTCAAGTCTTTACAGCATATGAAAAATTCAGGTATTTTTATTCATAAAAGGATTTTGAAATACTTGAATATGTAATAGTTTTTCAAATAGCGCTTCAATTGAATGTCAGAATGAATCAAATTTGGTCAAGATCCTCTTTCGTTATCTGCATCGAAGGAAGAAATCCTTACGTTAATCGCAATGCAAACTTTGCCCATTTTTATTTGTAAATATCATCAATATTAAAAAATACACAGAATGGGAAGCGTTAATTTTTTAAAAGCATCCACTCCTTTATTTAAGCCGAACTTGACGTTAGATATTATTCAGCTTCGATTTCCTATTAAGAAAGAAAGAAATGTAGATAAGTTCACGTTTAATCACACTGATATGAGTAATTGTTCAAATTTTTATCTCTTTAAGTAGGAAAAAGTAGGTAATCAAAATTATTCCATTTCACTGTAATCTCTGACAAAACCAAAAGAGAGGTAATAGGTTAATTCATTGAGTTGCTAATAAAGAGGATTTTGTGGTACTTACGAAGTGGTTAAATTATTTTTAATTTTGTTCTTATGCATCCAGTGCCCACAAATACCCAAACCAAAATAAACCTTCAATGACGAAGGGTAGGATGTATAAAAGACGAACGAGTCTCAATCTTGCGCTTAATATACAATTTTTCAAGTATTGCTATTATAAACGTATGCAATTTAATAAACCATTTAATGCAGCATTAACGATGGCATGATGCGGAAATATTTTTCATATGATTTTATTATTTTTCATATTCATGAAAAACGTATTATACAATTTATTAACCATGCAATGGAAACATGCCGATGAAGACGAGATAACAAGAGAAACAACGCTTGAATTTTAGTTTTGGAACAAGTGAAGTGTGGCTCATCAGATTGAGCCATCAAACTCAAGCCGAGTTCAGGGTTATGCGACCTCAAAGATTCAAGCTTCGACTAACGTCATAATTGGATCTAGGAGAAATATTTATTCAGAATCTCGTCTCGCAAGTTTTTACAATACAAGTGGGGCACACGTGGAGGTTATTGGATTCACTCACACTTCGAAAATTCTGCAGGAATCGCGCTAAAAGTAGGATGAGGCAACGGAAACATTCATGAAGGCGTGTACGTGCGCGATAACAAAATGTCGTACGATATCCTCCGAAATAAAAAGCTCCGCGATAAAATTGAGGGCTGCAAGAGGAATGGAGTAGCGGTAGGAATAATGGCGAGACAGCAAGTGGAAGGGCGTAAGGGAAAAAGGGTGAAACTTGATACAGTGAGCCCCTTCGGATTGACCTCAAGGTCCTTCTAGAGAGGAAGTCCTTCTATCGCCTTACACTACCCGTCGAATCCTCTAAGGTCTTCTTTTTTCCCCGAGCTCATCCCCATCCTTTGCGAACATTCACATCCGTCTTTGCCTTCCCTTAAATCCAGACTCTTTTCTCTCGTACTCCCAATGGAGGCGTTCCTTACAGCTACACTCCTAATATTTTGGCCAGATACAACTCTTACGTCACTGCTACCCTATCTTAATGTATGGAATATTTTTGTCTTTCGGTAGAATTTCGAGGAAAATGCATCTTCCATTTACTATCTTTGCGTGTAGTTCGTGGCTGTGATAATATGGAAGGCACAGATGTATAAGTGATGCTGAATGATGGGATTTTTCTCATCCGTCCTTATTGAATGCCTGCTTAGTTAATTTTTATAGAGGCATTAAGCAGCGATAACGTGGACTTTTTCCATCTACGACATCCTGACTTAGTGAGGAAAGCAAGAGAAAATTACCTTACTCATCTTCTTGCCTAGTAAGGCTCGTCTCCTTTCCAAAGCTTTTAGTAATTAAGGGCGTGAGGATCAAACCGGCCTCTTGGCTGGATGTGTAAATAGAGAAATTTTTAAGTAAAAACCTGAGTCGGCATCAATCAGCAATATATCAATATATTGCCTATAGCTTACACTTTTACTTATTAATCCCAAGGAAGAATGAACTTGAAAAAAGTCTGACGGGACCGGGAATCGAACCCGGGTCTCCCAATTGCCGGTCGGGTGCTCTGTCCGTTGAGCTATCCCGGCAGAACATTTCTCCAAGCCATTCGGGAGACTTTGTGGGCAAGGACTTTTGCGATTTCGTCCGCATGGCGGCATCGTTCGCAGTCACGGCTTCATGGAAGCACCGGCCACACAAAGTGGTGGAAAGGAAAACCCCCTTCATGTTGGAAACAAAGGAAAACGGGTAAGGGTGACTTTGCGCAAGATGGTGCACACCCAGGAAAAATCCCAAGGAAGAATGAACTTGGGAGACCGGGGTTCGATTCCCGGTCCCGTCAGACTTTTTTCAAGTTCATTCTTCCTTGGGATTTTTCCTGGGTGCGCACCATCTTGCGCAAAGTCACCCATACCCGTTTTCCTTTGTTTACTTATTAAGTTTATTTTTTATTTAGATAACGATTAAAATATCCTTAGAAGTGCTATAAATCTCTAAAGGATTTCCTTCCCTTATGCATAACTAACCCCACCCTATACATCGTCAAACAGCAATTGTTTCCCCCCTCTTTTTCTTTCATTTTACCCTACTTTCAGTAACTTTCTTTAACAATCCCTTGATACCTTACCCGGCCATAATTTTCTGTTTTCGTTAACTTCTTTCGATCAAAACCCGCTTCTTTCCCACCATGTCCGAAACTTTTTCAATTGTTTTTGTTTTAATCCAACTTTTGTTTCTCCTTTTCTCTACTCCTCGGGAACCTCAGTCTTCTGATATCCTCTATCTCAGAGCCTAAGTTTTAAGGCCATACAGCAAAACGTGGCAGACAAATGAACTTACAATGTTCTTCCTTACATCTTTCCCAACATATCTCTTCATCTGCTTCCTTTGCGTCATAAAACCTTCTTTCTATACCACTATTCTCCATTTTACATCATATGTGCACCTTTTAACCTATGAGTGAACACCACAGGTACGGAAATGTTCCACTTGGTCCAGTTTTACGCCCTATATGTTGTTTTTAGTTACATTTTCCTCTATTTACTGGAGTGGTTTCCATTGGCTTTGGTATTACTGAAATTTAATTTCATCCCTTAGTACTTAGTTTATCATTTCGTATACTCATTGGCAATTGATAATCTCATTCAGAGCCAAATTTTTGCTTCGTTTTGAGTATGTGCCAGTGAAAAGTTCACTCAAGAGTTGGCAGCTTTGTGGACATCCTTATCAAATAAGCTGAAGAAAGAATCGGGGTGTAATAAAATAAGATTAACTTCTGAATGCATTAAATTAACAAACTTCATTGTACAGAATAATGTCGCGATTGGTAACCATGATGATGATGCGTTTATTAACTGGGATTGATTGAGAAACATTTCGTCCAATTTAAAGAATTCATAGTCAGGATTTCATTTTCTTTTGTAAAGACTTGACATTTTTTGTTTATTTATTCAGTTCAACAAAGAAATTATAAGGAGAAAAGAATGACTTCGGACCTTAAGAAGTGATCTTTCTTATTCTAAATAGTATATTTTTCTTTTTCCAAAAATCTTAAATAGAAACCTACAATTTTGGGATAACAATATGACAAAATTTACGAACTATGACCATTAACGAATTGAAAATCTCTCTCTTGCTTTAGGATAATAATATAATGTACTATTTCTGTGGAATTAAATCTTTATTGCTATTTCTTGTTAAAAGAGAAATTCTAAAAATATTCTCATGAAAACAGTTGAAGCTAGTTATTTAGAAATATTTTTTTTAATTATGCCTTTTGCTTTGGAACCACACGATTTCAGTAACACTTTAATCATGTTGAGTATGAAAATTAAATTGACACATTTGTTCGCTTTAAACACACTATGTATTCTGCAATCGCTTTGAATTGTACAAAATTCAATTATTGCTCTTTATTTTTTCTCACCTAATACTACAAAAACGTATTTTATTTGTATTTGATCGTAAATATTTATGAACTACAGTGGCTATACACATAACAATATGTTAGGAATTTAAAGATGTAATTGTGGTAATTATCTCAGATGCCTAGATAATCACTTCATGGTTAAAAATCAAGGTCGTATAAGGTAGTTTCTCGCTCCCCTAAAATGATACATTGAACAATATCTTCGTTTTGAAACCTAACCTCAATAAATAAAAATTACAATTTCACTTACAATAAAGACAAAAGTGAGGAAATAACAAGATCTAGGTGCCTAATGGAGCGTTGAATAGCTATCAAATTGATGTTTATTGATTTATTGCCTTAAACCGGATACACTTCACTTCAGGTAACACGTAAAATCAATCTGAATTTTTCTTTCGTTTTATAAAAATCCGATAAAAGGCCGTATTGGAAACGTTTTTTCTTTATTAAGGACGACAAAGAAAATATAACTTGGGAAAACAGTCATGACATTAAGAAAAATGAAATAATAAACGAAGCAAGTAAACGAATTAATGTGTGTAATGCAACAGGAACAAATAAGTATAGAACTAGAAGATTGTTTCTCAAGTACTTCATTGTTTTCTTTGTTAAAAATATGTCGTGATATAAATTCCTCATAAAATAAAAGTTTGCGGAATCTGCCCGCATTCAGTAAAATCGGTGAAAACAACTCGACTACGGTTTTTTACCAATATTTTCCCACTTCGTCAAAAAGCGATACAAATTCAGTGTTTTTCGTTTTCGTTTTCGTTTTATAAACTATTCATTACCCGGCGGCAGCTCCGCTCTTTTTTGCAGTTCGTGTATGACCAAAGATACATAGCCCGGCTTAAAAGTTGCATCTCGCCCATATACTAATCATCCCATCAAAAGTTTATCGGTCCAAATCTTTTTTCTATTCCAATCCTTTGATCTATCTCGCGACGGGTAATCTCTTCGCAGCATCCGAGGCTCTGATCCCCATTTTAACTCGAGATTGGCAAACTAATCGCCGGACTGCCGATCTCATCTCCATCGCAACTTCCTCTTTCGATAACTGCTTTTTTCCTCATTTCGAAGTCGAAGTCTGTTACACTCCCCTCTTCCGATGCTATCCTCCGCAGATCTTTCCCTTATCTACTCCGCCTCTCATACCGCCAAAGCAGTCCCCACTCTCACTTTTCCCATTTTCTCCTCTCGCTAGAAAAAAAACCGACGGCTGATTAAGAAAGAAGGTTGTAGTGAGCAGAAATCAAAAGGAGGAAAGATGGAGAGCGCTCCCAGCCACGGTCAGACAGGATGAGAGATGGAGGTGAAATACACGGACGAGAAGCGCGGGGTGGGGTTGGTGAGGGAATGGGAAGAAAGTTAGAGGGGAGGCAGTGATGGGGAGTGGTGTGGGGAAAGTGTTAGAAGAGAAAGGATGACTATTTGTTGAGGAAACATTGCGGACTCAAAACTTCCTCTTAAAGTTATCCCCTGGTATGTAACAGGAGGAAAAGAATCATCGCAGTGTTGACTCAGTGCGAATTATATAATCATCATCGGAGTTTTCATTATTTGCTGCGGACTTTCTGAATTCATTGTAAGCATAGTGCACTATAAATTGGAACGAATCAGAACAAATACGACCAATTCCATTTTCGCTACTCTTTTCCAATGACAGTGAGAATTGTCTTCTTCAAAAGGGGCGCGTTTAAAGGGAATTCAGGAATATTTGTTAATCCATGGTAACACCATACCTCTGCTAGCAAAGAAAATCCGCTTCGAAATCATACTCGTCAGGAAAAACCTTCGACAAAAGAATTTTTATTTTTTATAAGTTGCAGAATCCTTAATTTTACGTAACGCTAGTGGAAAACTTTCATTAGCTAGTAAGCGTTCTCGGACATTTTGATTTGACCCTTCGTGAACTCTTTTACCCGTATATTTTTTTAGGCCTCTCGAAACATTATGATCTTAACCTCTAATAGCCCAGCCTGAAGTATTGCGAAAAAGATTTATACTAGGAGGGGTATTTCATAGTTGAGGTAGCCAAAATACTGAAAGATATATTTACTACATGTTTAATGATATCTTTGAAGACGAAAGAGAGATCAAATACTCAAATGTTAATGTGGAGATAGTGGATAACGATTGCACGCCTATGTTAATAATAAATATAAACGCTGTTGAGATGCATATTCTTAACCTACAATCCAGAAGAGAACTGCCATATAAGGTGCAGCAGCCTCTAATAACCCAAACAACTTGCGACTCTTTTAGTATTTTTAACTCTCAGCAACCATTCCTAATGGACAGTTCTACTTGCCATTAGTTCGAAAATCATATATTCAATACCCGATCACCATTTCTGGAATAAAAAATCACTGGAATCCTTTTTTCAGTTACATTTTTGCCACTTTCTCCACCCATTGTCTTCTCTTTTTGATCTCCGTACCATGAGCAATGCCAAACCAATAGATGGATCGAAAGGCATCTGAAAGAATACTACCGTACGTAAGTTCTTTCTCAGCAAACCAAGGTGCCCGATGTGTCATGGAAAGAGGAGAAATACTTCGCCTCGTGAACATCCATATTCAAGTAAGAGAACTCAAGAATTTAAATCTAAACTTAACAATAAAGGCCAATATGAAAATCTTATTCCAAAGAAAAACATCCCGTTGTTTCTATATTCTTTTAGAAGAGAGAACTTCTTGGGGTATCTTTCCAGTTTATCACTTCGATCGACTCTATACATTTTCTGACCCTTTTTAGTGTAATATTTGGGATTATTAATATTTTATTTATTAATTCAAACTTTTTTAGGAAAAAATGGAAAATTTGTTTTCCGACCACCGGGCATAAGATGGCTCGATTTTTCTGGAATTTGTTATTTATAAATCATTATAAATAATCTAAAGCATTTTTATTGAGAAAGTATCAATCAACAGAACCAACTGCGGGTTGATTCTTTATGAATTTTTAAAATTTGACTTTGGTAGATCACGTGGCCACCTGTAGTAACAGAAATCTTCATGTAGAAGGCTCAACTCGTAAGAATAACCACTCTACAGCATTCGAGATGACTAGTGGGTTTTCCTTTTGTAATTGAAATATAGTCTCAGTGAGAGCTATTTGTATTGAGTTCACAATTTGAGGTGAAGTGTTTTCTCTCTGTTCCTTAAGCTGAGATCATAAAAGCTCATTGCATAAAAAATAAATACAATATAGAGATTGGCTGAGAGAAAAATATCGGAATGGGAATAGAATAAAACTAATAATGTAAAACTGTTAATGAGAGCTATGTATGGGACGACACACACACATACATCCGTATGCATAAAGAATAAAATTGAACTGCAGGCAATTACCCCTCTAACCCAATACAGCATGATTGGTACGCAGTTGTAATTAACATGGCAAGTCACTTAGTGTTCGAGACATATCACGTTGTTTGCGGTTGACATCTTAATTGCACCACCAAATTATGATTACCTGGCTCTCAACAGAGTTAATTTTGGCGCGGAAGAGGGAAAAAAAGGACGAGTCTGGAGGGAGGAAGAGGGTTGGAAGAAAAAAGAGAAGATGGGAAAAAGATAGAGAGAGATAGAGAGTAGCCTTCAAGAAGAAGAGGTGAGAGAGTCAAGGCAGAGAGGTCAACAGATCGATCCGCCATGTTTCTCTATCTCTTCTTGCCTCTTTTTTGGGTGGGGACGGGCTGACGGCCTCGTAGCATCACTTACCTGAAGGAAAAAGTGAAGGAACGGGAAGGATGAGTTTTGAGACATTGGGAAAAGGAGATGGGGAATGGTACGCCGAGGGGAATGAAGAGATAAAGGAAGGAGTGGTTGTGAGGGATGAGATGTTTTGCAGTGGAGCAAAAGAAGCCTCGGAGGTCGACCTTCTCCTCGCAGTAGGGTTTTCTCCTCCTTGCCGTAGAGAAAGCGCCTCTCAGTATTATTTTGTTTCCTGTTTCGTTTTCCTCGTTTCTCCCCGTTCACGATTTCCGCGGTGGGGAAGGAGGGAGGGGTCCATCTTTTTGTGCGCCGCGAGGATTTGCGACGAATTTTATTTTTTTACGTTCAGGGATTTCTGTCCGTTCTCTCTCTTTCATTTCCCTCTTTGTCTATACGGGAAGAATGCGTATCTTTCGTCATTGTGTGACCAAGATGGTTTATGTGAGAGGCAATATGAGTTTGGTTCCGTTGAGTGAAGGGATTAGGCAGTCTATTCGGACCGATCTCCGCTTTCGTTTAGGTTCCGTCGGACTCGTGCTATTCCTCGACGCTTTAAATTTTCAAATGAATTCCTCCTCGTCTGCCTCTATAGCCTTGTTACTGATGAATTTTATTTGAAAATTATTTACATTTTTTGGTTTTCCTTTGGAAGGAAGGCAAAGATTTTTTTCATCATGACAAGTAATGTATTCCTCTTTAAGATGCGGAATTGGAGACATTTTGGAGCTAGGTAAGACTGATGGATAAAGTGACATCATTCAATGAGTAAATAAATAGATAAAAATTAAACCTAGAGCCTCACATATATAATTCTGGAGCTCCTTAATTGTCAATTGCGATCTACCGGTTTCTTTCGAGACTTTTCCTGTAGATCACTCTTCTTCCATCAGTTACGTGTTATCAACATAATTAATCTAATTCACTCTATCCAGATGAGTCGAAAAGTTTATACAATATAAATATTTGTTTCAACAGCAATATGCACTTACACTCATACTTTGCATTTCCATTATTAGATAAAGTACTTCTACTTTTATATTTTAATTAAAAATTATTTTAATCATAATTTCAATACTTATCGTACTTCTGTAAATAAATTCCTCTTTCATGCTGCCATAGTGTATCATAGTATCTTTGTTACAGAATAAAATCTAACTTTTTTTTTCGTCCGGAAAGTGGAAGTTTCGCGAGGTCGTTGTAGTAAATAAATGTAGCCCGAATTTACAAAACTGTTGGCAGCCCTGATATAATTTATGATTTTATATCATGTGATGTTATTTGACCGAATAGAACCCACATGAAGAGTTTTTAGTGGCTATGGTTGATGTAGAGGTTTTGGCACACAAGGATTGATAATTATCGTTTAATAAATGTATAAAGTGAGAATTTCTTTATAGTATATATAAGTATAGAGGTGGCTTTACATCCTATACTTAGTATATATTGACAATATCTTCAAAACACTTTTTGAGTCGAAATATTATTTAATATCTTTGATACTTATGTTAATTTATTATTATTTTACTTATGATTAAGTTCCTTTGACCGAACACTACCGCATAGAAAGTTCCCAAATGATTCTATGAAATCTTTGTCATAGAATTTGCTTCCCAGAAAACAATTTATAAATGTTTCTCCATCCCTCTTTAATAATATTAGCGAAGGAAACAAGTTGTTAATTTGTAACAATCGTACGTGATGACGATGACGATCCTTCTCCCTAGATGCCAACTTACAGCAAGAAATTGTTTGTGCTATATGACGAGGAGCTTTAACTACAAACTTATGGTTTAGTATGTCTATACGACTATTCTATTCATTAAAAAGGTTTATAAAGATTAACTGTAGAAAATTGATGTAATCATTATGGTTTTGCCCATCTTCCTGGAATTTCATATAGAATAAGGCGAAGAAAAATCGTAGTTTCCACAAATATTTTACTTTTGGCAGGTTTCGACCCTTCTGGTGATACATTTTGTCAGTCGGAACGGGTCGAGAGTAAAACTTTGGTAACGCAACGTCACACACGTAATTTTTCTTCATTTTATTCAATTTTAGAATATTAAGGCATTGATAATATCATTACCTTCATATAAATAAGTCAGAAAGTATTCTTTTTATTTTTAATTCATCACGGTATTACTAATACTAATACTCGTTGTATTATACTTAATTTAGCTGAGCCGGATCTGAATATATATCTAAAGGTGATTAAGAGAAAATATATTAAAATCCGTCCATTTAGTTGCTCCGCCGTTGCTAAAAATATAAAACATGGCACGCATTCTTAACATCGTCGTAGTAATAGTTTTAACTTTAAAAGCGTTTGCTTGATAATATTTATTTCAAATTTTGACAGATTCTTAGATTAGAGCAGTTATAAATATAATTGATAAAGAATATGTCAAATTCATTATGAAGCAATTTATCAACGACGAAATTAAATCCACAAGGTAAATTCAAAACATAGATTAATAATAAAATTCTCGCATCGATCGTATTCTCTTACTTCAGCGATACCCTATCCCAGTTTAGAAGAAAAACACGCCCTTTGTGCCGCAGATTCCATAAACTAATTCATTATAGCACGACTGAGCGCGAAATTACTTTAAGCCCTTCATGTTTGAAGCACAAAGTTCACCAGCGATAATTGTAAACTTTGACAACCCTCCGGAACGATGATCACTGGATCTATTCCTCCGCTAACTGCAACGAGCGTTATCGTTTAGATAATCAAAATAATCGTGGGAAGGTCAATGCGGAAATCGGGTTCCGAAACTTGTGCAATCTAGCTGTTCGACGTCATAAACCCCACCATTACCTCCCCCGAGCCAATCAACCAGGCAGCTGAAACCGGGACTTGACGGCGTCGCTGCGTTATCTAGTGAATTAAAAGGCCGCGGATTTGTAAATGGGGTGGAAGATGCTGTAGGGAGGATCGAAGAGAAAAATGCTTGCCACGATAGCGGCATCTGGGACGTACTTGCTCGCGATGGGAATAATGACGCGAACCACTTCCACGCCGGGATTAATAAGCGGTAGCATGCGCTTCTATCGACGGACGATTTCTTCTTTATCTTTTCCGGCATTAAAATGCCGTTATTCGTCCTATGCGCTCGATAAAGGAGCTCCTTTCTACCCTATGCTGTGCGGAGGTTTAATCAGTTATTGCGGAATTAGCAGTGGACTTGAGTGATACATTTGTGACCTGTGTGATTATCCTCGATCAATGCGGTAGTTGTTTCTATTCGCAACTTCACTTGTAGGAATTTTACTTTCACCGGAAATTCTGCATCTTGTTGTCAATTTGGAATATTTTTATGTTTTATCTATAAAAGGCAACCAATAGTTACAACAGAATTCGATAATTCATTACGGTCAAGTATGAGAAAATATCGATATCCTCTCGAATATGCCATGAGTATTACCATTGTTTATTCCTTGACGATAAGTGGTTGCATGGTGCATCATCTGTAATTTTTGAATCTCTCTCGTTGTTGAGGCTGAGTGCAAGTCAAGGCATTCTTGTAAATCATACAATGTAAAATATTAGAGCAATAATATTATTAATATTATATTATTTTCTATAGAGCTTAAGTTCATTTGAGCTGGTGTAATAAAAAGGCAACCCGACCGAGTACTAATAGCTAGTTAAAAAAATATAAGGGACAAGTGCGACAATGACTTTAAGAATTTTTATAGTCATTGATTTGGTGTTTTGGAGCTAGAAATCAAGCTTGGATGTCTCTTTAAGCACTTTATGTTTAAGTTTTTAGGGAAACCCGTTATCAGCCAACCTTGGGACAAGTCATTCAATAACTTGTGTTCGAGAGCTAATTCTATAATAAATATGGAACTATTAAAAGCCTACTTAATTTCGGTTAGGATGTTTAGGTATCAATTTAATACTTAGAAGTTAACAAACATTACATAGAGCTCATTCCGTTCCCTCCGTTATATTCTTTCTAAATTATACTTGTTAATATAATTCATCTTCACAGATGTTAGTTGTAGTAGTGTTAGAAGTGCTTCGATAGCTGTAGCCATTTCACCCTTATGTGCTCCCACAAGGAATCGAATCCGGGACCGCTTTCAGCAAAGACGAATGCTCTGGCTAATTAGCTATGTGGGCACCAATCACAGATACAATCCTTTACATTTCACTCTGTACGAAAAATGTGCGATGCAAAATCCATTACTTCGGCCTCGACTTTGTGGTAGCTATTCATGATGAGAATAATAAGAAAATACTTATACTCGTTGCCACTCGTTAAAGATAAAATATCTTTATCCTGTGGTAACGAGTATAAGTGTTTTCTTATTCTTTTCATAATGTGCGATGCCATTTCAAGATGTGTAGAGATTTTATATTTTAACCAGATACATATAAGTATATTTCATCTTCCTTATTCTTTCCATTCTTAAACTTTATGTGTTGCATGCGTATTGATTCTCATTTTTGCGCCATATTTATCCTTTAATTTCTTATTTTCTGGAAAAGGATAGCGGAGAAAAAGTTTCTCTAGGAGAGTTTACGCTTTAAAATGTTTTAAAGATTTACGACGTAATTCGATAAAGACTGTCTTTAGTAAAATAAACACTCCACATCAGTAGAGGCACTTCCTAAGTGGTGAATATTTTTTCAGTCGTCGATGGAATCTTTAAATTTGGAAGTGAATTTAATCTTAACTTTCAAACTCATTAAAATTGTCCGTAAATCAATTTTCTTTTACAGCATGAGCCAATGCTACATATATTGACATGTTGTTATAATCAGTGTTGAAGTTTAGAAGTTAAAATATTTTATATCCAATTCATCGGATATAATTGTCACGCCTCTATATCATTGGCTTCTTGCGTAAGAATAGGAAACGTCAAGCACTATTGCTTTGAGCCGCGATGTCATACGAAATATCTCTCAGCCATTAAATGTCACCCAAGTCACTTTGAAATACGAGTCGAATTTCCGTGATGGATGGCCTGACGTTAACAGTTTTATAGCCTTGCTCTACCTGCCTGCATCAAACTTCATTTTCTATCAAAGTCACATTCTGCTTAGAATTGATATCCAATCTTAACCTTCTATATGTGCTTCCTAAAGGGAGTTTTTTTACGTCCCTAGTAGCTCCTTCCCTGCTCTCTATTCTACCATTTGGAAGTCCGTTTCAAGTTGAAAGGCCAATCGGATGGGCGCTTTTGTAATGACGTCATCTCTCGGGAGTCTTACTTCTCCTAAAACTCGAAATGTCTTCTCTTTCCATCCATTTCTACATCATCAATCTTCTCTCTCTTCCTTAAGCTCCTTCAATGGGCCCCTGTTTATCTTCGTCTCTTTCTCCTTGAGTTTGGTTCGTCATAGACGAATAGTTTGCTTCGTCCTTCGCATCCTATCTTAAAAGCGGGTCACTACTAGTGAATTCGTTTATTTCGGATATTTTGTTTTCGTTTTAGTTTTTCTTATTGCTATTTTTCATACTACTTATATAGGTTAGATGGTGAGATCTAGTTAAATAGACAAAAAAAAATGTTAATACATTTGCATTAAAAAGATACAGAAAAAGAGAATTATCTATTCTCCTTACAACTTAGTTGACTTAGTTAAGTTGGTTTCGCGGATTTTTCACACACCCATTCTTGTGGTTGTATTTCTGCTGAGGCGTATTTTTTCCTGAGTGAAAAATTAAGCCAATTTAGTTTTCTGCTATGCACTTTTTTACAAGCTCTTTCTCTTAAATTTTATTTGATGAATGTAATGATGAAAAAAGAGACTTCAAAGTCTGAAATTCGTCTTCACAAAGTCGTTTAACTGTTATTACTATTCCGAACTCTCAGCTGTAAATAAGTTGCCAATATTTCAACATACCTAATTATTTAGATTACTCTGGTGTATCACCACCCTGAAGGGTACAAATTTCCAGCTACCTCGCCCCTGCATCTTATGCAGCCAGAATAACTCCTAATGTTGCCTAACTAACAGGATACTATTGAATATGTAATATAATAGAATAGATTTAATAAACGGGCATAAAAATGCCCTCTTTCTATAGGATACATAAGAAATACATAGAACACATAAAAAAAACATACATTTTTAAAGGATATATAAAGAAATAGAACATAAAATATCACAGTATTGATAAAAATAAAACATCACAACATATCTATACATCATAAATTTAAAAAATATATATAGTATACATAGGAATACATACATTTTTGAGGATACATAAAAGAATAGAGCATAAAGTATCACAATATTGATAAAAAATATCATAACATATCTATACATCATAAAAATTTTTTAATTAATACAAAAACTTAGAAATAAATTACAATTACTGCACATGAACTCACAAAGTCAAGGAATTAAACATTAAAGTACTAGGTGCATTTATTATAAAAAGTTCGTTCCATAAATCACACATATTTCATTTATGTTATATCTCAGTCATGACGGCGGAGTGGTTAGCTTGCTAGCTTTCCAACGCCACAACACCATTTTGGTGTTTCTGGTTAGCCGAGACTCGGCTAACCGGAATTTTGGGGATAGGGTCCAATGAATGGATGTTTGGGGGGGGCATTAAAGAATAAATATGTAAATTTTATTATAATAAATTGAGTAATTGGTTAAACGTGCAGGAATTTAGGATATTCAAGTTGATAGCGCGTTCCCGTTATCAGTAAATGCGAAATGTCCTCAGCCGTTGAGGCTTTTTTAAAGATAATGCTTATACTGATAATTAAGAATGCATTTATTACTCGAGAAATCTCTATGATTTTTACAAGAAAGGATTTGAATTTCATTGTTAATTGCTATTAAACTGATGCCTTCATCTTTCAAAAGTTATTAAATTTTCTTTTCCTTTTTCCGCACTACAATACTTATATTGTTAGCAAAATATTTTTTTCTTATTTGGAACTTTATTTCTCTGTGAAGTACCACATATCAGTGACCATTTTCAGTAGGTCTATCGGGAACTTGGCAAAATTAATGTCTTGCAGCTGAATCTTATTTATTTTCACCAACTCCTTTTATTGACCACATTGTCTCTTCCAACCCAGGGCCATTCTCGGTATAGCGCAATTATATGGCAAAATGGTCGAGTTTAAATCACTCAAATGTTGTCTCTGGAATATTTTGGATTTCACCGAGTTGAGTCAAAGCAGGCCGAAGTCACTCATTCGTGTAGAAGTTTCCACTGGAAAAAAGGGCACGCTCGAACATAACGGTGAGCTGACAAATAGAAAAAATCCCCGCGAGTGCGTCATTGCCGCATTTACGGAATGTTGGTCATAGTCCCTTTGTGCTCTTCTTGTTTACACGCTGCCCCGTATTCCCACAGGTGGCCGTCTCTGCGGTCACCCCTCCTCGACTATTGCCTCCTCTAAAATTTTCTTCTTTCCCTTATGCATCCGCTCCCAAAAACCGCCGCCATCATCGCCGTTGCGGGTCATCCTCGCAGTGGAGTCGCAGCAACGAGAGGCAGATCCGGCTGACTGGGCTGGAGCTAGAGGCCAGCGGAGTCTACTCCTGCGAGGTCTCCATGGAAACACCGATCTACACCAAACCGTCACACGACGAGATCATCACCGTCATACGTAAGTGTTGAAGGGGGAATACGAAGGAGTATGGGGAGGAAATTTCCAAAGGGTTAAGGGTCGTAGGGGTATATTTCCCCTGCGAAAAGAGGTGGGAGGTGGTAAAAGGGTTTTCCTCGGCGTGGCCCTCGGTAGTTTATGATTGCATGTTAACGAGGGGAGTGTGAGAACGGGGTAGGTGTTGCTAACTCCGGCTTTGCAAAGGAGGACGGGCCAGGTGGAAATTGGAGGGAGATTGAACGGGGGGAAGAATTCGCAAAAGGGGAGGATGAAAAGGGTATGAAGGGTCAGGTGAAATGGGGGAGGGATCCTTTGGTGCATAAAAGGGCCGTGCTCTTTACTTCCTTACCGACTCCTTTTTATCGGAAGACTTGTTTCTGATGAGCCGGCCTCCCCACTTACGCCCCGGCCCTGATCTTAAAATTCTCCTCGTTCCGCCGTTCCAGTTCTTTATCTCCCCGTCCATCCGTTCCTCTTTTCGCTTCCCAAATTCCGAAGTTCTAACTGTTAAAGTTCCCGCTTATATTTCACTCTGGTTACGTCCCACCTCCTCGTTTATTCCCGCAACGTTCTCATTTCTTTTTCTTTATTCTTTTCTTTCGTATCTTATTCCTTTCTCTAATGGCGCTTCCGCTTCATTCCTATATCTTTCGTAAATTAGCTGTGCGATTATTTGAGTTTTCGATATCACAACAATCATCCCTCGGGATTCTGTTTCTTGGAATTATTTTTCATGGCGATTCTTATTATTAATGTTTATTGTCTTTACTCACCACCTTCGTTGTTACGAAGTTTGTACTTTTTTATATCGTCTTATTCTTAATCTTGAGTTATATTCTCCTGTCATCCTTCTTATAAGATTTTTGATAGATTTTACAGCATTCTCACGATTAAAGCCGCGTAACAATTTTCTAGGCACGATGGATATATTTTGAGGCGTTGGCTAGATAGATATTAATTGAATCATCCATTTTATGTTTCAACTAGTTAAAGGCTAAAACAAACTAAAATATTTGTAAAGTAGCCAAAAATTAAAACAAATAACTAAAATATCTTTTATATTGGAATTGTTTAAAATTCCTGAATATTTTTGAAAAATGATGAATGTATTTGAAAAATGCATTTGTCCGCGCCATCCTTCAGTTAGTAGAGAACGTATATGAGAGCTCACTTGCCATCTATTGTATGTTGTTTATTTTTTCAATTTTTATAAGTCAATATTCTAACTCTTTAAACTAACTTTTTTATAGGAATTTAATTTTTTACAGATTCGAAGGTCTATTTAAAGGTTTAAATAAGGAATAATTGGCGAAGATGTAAATACTAGAAGTAGTTTTTTAATAAAAAGAAGTATATGTTTATAGTATTAGTTCAATTTTTCTTTTCGATATATTATTTAGCAAATTCAACGTATTGTTTCTGGAGTGCTTCGGAAAGTATTCCACTTTCTAGATCATCCTGGATATTGGAATACTAAAGTAACTTAGCAACACAAAATATACTAAAATATCCGGACAATTATTACTGTATCACTTTGTTTATTAGGATTCTGGTCGTATTGCAATGGAAGATTTAATCACTTTTTAGATGAATGTTCTTGTGCGTTTGTTTGTACTTTGTATTAAATCATATTTTACCATGATATAGGACGGAAGAACTTACCTCATGCCGATTTTTCCCTTAAATTACTTCATAAATTTCAAACTTATCTTCTCCGGAATCCCGAATCAATCTCTCGGGTAAGGTACTCAAACGAGAACCTAAATATATAACTCCATATGAGACCATTGCCGAGTTTTTACAAAATCGTTTTCCACGTTTTATTATCGTCATTTACCTTAGTAGTTCACTTTCATACCTCGTTTTCCTTCGTTTTCCCACTTCTTTTCTTTCCCTCGATCTTGTAAACCCGCGATCCTCTTTACCCTCTCTCTTTTTCCATATTTTTCTTACCCTTTCCTATTTTGCTACCCTGCTATCAGTAATATCACTCACACTGTTTCATTTTACTTCTTTATTTCTTGCTGATTCATTCTCCACTTCAGTCAAACTATTATAACGCTTCTTTACTAAGATCTCCGAGTTTTCTTTCACTTTTAGCTAATAAGGCAAGGTAAAAAATTATCCGGTAACTTTTTTCTGTTATTTGATCGTTGTTTTGAGCGTGGATGAGAGAGAAAGAGGAAACTTGAGAAAAATTGATCCATTGATTTGGCGACCCTTCTCGCAAATTTCAGACAGCTCTCCACGTGTGCATTTTTTGAGAAAAGGTATGTCTTAAGATAAAGAAGGTAGAGGTTGGAGTTTTAGAAATATTATTTTTTCTTCTCAGAGATCTTCTTTGGAAGCCTGAAGAGATTTTTAATTTGCGTGTCGACGGCAGCTAGGGCTTCGTTAAGGGATTTCTCTAAAGCAAACTTCTACTTATAATTTTGTCGATAGCTCCTTATAATGGTTGTTTCGCCGCTTGTTCAAATAGTCTGCTTTCAGACTATTGGAGACGGAACTTTTTCCTTCTAACGAAGATGCGAGGATGGGGACTCGGATATTACGAGAAGTAAATAATACGCCGCTTCCCCGAAATTCGTTTTTTCCTCAGTTCAGCGCTCAAAACATAATAAAGGCAATAAAACTTTTGCCAGGGCTGTAGAAAAGCTAAGAAAATAACGTAGTAGTAGTAATTTTAAAAGTACTTCGAGAATTGAGGTCATATCGCGCGGGGTCCCCCACCGGGAATCGAACCCGGGACCACTTTAACTAACGGCAAACGCGTTACCCACTTGGATATTAGGGATCCAAGATTTTTTATCTAAAAATCTTTGTACAGCATATTTAGATAGTATATTTGCAAAACAGTATTCACACAGTAACATATTGAGTAAAATAAGTAATGTATATTAATATTCAAATATATACTTACAAAAAATACTTAATTACAAACTTAAATATACTATAGTACTAAATATAGTAAATCAGTATTTGTTTAATAATATTTTTGTTTGTATGACAATAGTAAAATATAATTTTTCGAAGATTTTAAAACGTTTTAAGTAAACCTGATGTTGAATCCATTAAAAGATTTAATTTAATATTTCTTTTTATTAATATTCACTATAATTACCGGAAAATAAAACTTTTTCTTTTATTTGCAGGTGGATAAATGCGTGATTATTTGNCTATAAAATGACTCTGCCTCAAAGAATTGCCTATAGCTTTGTAGAATTCACTTATCTCCGAATACTTTTTCCATCTAGAATACATTGATCGTTTTTCTCCAGCGCTCGAAAAAAAATTCTTTGGGATAAAATGGTCATCATTTCTCTTTAAAATATTTGCTACAGGAATAATCCTCTTAACCATCTATATGGGAAGTACTCTGCTCCAGAAAGTTAAACTATTAAAACCTTTTCCATATATAAATTAATTTATTTATAAAACTGTGTCAATCAGTTGCATGATATTATCAAGTTAGTAATCACGATAAATTTCCTCAAGAATGTGACGTTTTTTCTGTTCCATACGAAAAACATACCTCTTTTGAGGATTTACCAGCAGTCAATTAATAAATTTCCCACCCGTTCATAAAATCATCTATTAGCATCAATTCCGCTTAAACCCAATCTTCAAGAAAGGTTAGGGAAGAGTCATAAAAATCCGTACCTTTAATCTCGTGACAGTAATGAATTGCTCCTAAACGTTGGGGGACGAAAATCTCTGCCATCTGCTCCCATCTCCTTCATCTGAATGCAATTTGTCCTCCCAATAATCGACAACGGATATCTTCAACTCCGAGCCCTCCCTCCTCCTGACACGTTTTCATTTCGGTGAAAGCGCTAATGCGGAGAGCCCAGTAGCGCTCAGCAAATTACCCTCGCATAACTTGCTCCTCATCGCCATCGCTCAAAAACAATCCGATTAAGGTTTTTTTTTGGCCGCGGAAGAAAAAATACGGAAGGATTGGGACTTGCTCTAATGCCTATCACCCCTCTTGCGAGCGTCTCTTCGTGGTATCAAAAAGTTAAGACGAAAAGGAATGAAGAAAAGAGAAAAAGAGATCAAGCGGAGGAAAAGAGAGACGTCTGTCTCTTTTAAAAACGGTGATAAATAAAACTAAATTTAAAACTTCTTTCAAGCAAACGGGGACACTAGATTTCCAGCTCCAAGGTCTCGGGTTCCAGCCCCGGCTAATTGGCTTTTTTTCTGATGAGGTAGTGGTTGTGTTTCTGTAAATATTGGAAATTATTAAAGTGGTTATAATTGGTATCTTCTGGTTTTCATTAAAGAAATTGTTTTTGCTATAATAATAATAATTATTATTATTACCTAATTTAGCGAGCTTTCTCCGAGTTTCCTCTACATTTCGGCTCACTCACACCACGTCATAAGCCAGGTTTCTCATGTCCAACGAATATCTCTCAGTATTTTTTTCGGTTTTAAATTAGGTAACAAAATTATTTTTTGTGTTAAGGTATACAGGGATTCTTACTGATTTGGACTAGATAATTTTCAACTCACGTACCCAAATATTTCCTTCCCTGTATGTAGAGAAATATGAGAAATAAAACAGAATTTGGTGTTTGGAACCAAGATTTTTCGAGCTGAAAGTTGGGTATTAGCTCAAAACGTGATATATCTCTTCAAATCCGCTGGCGGTTTGCTAGAGATTTTTTGCTATCTCTTTCATTATGTACAAATACAAAAATATAATAGTTTTATATTCTTATGGTAAATATACTCTTTTCTTAGTTTTGAAAATGTGCTGTTATTCAGACATAATTGGTAAACCAAGATGAACTACTTCATTAATCTAGAATATTCAACGCTCAGACTATATCATTAACCTAGACAATCCCACTTATAATATGAAGCAGATATGCGAGTATTAGTAAATAAAATCACGGCTGTTGATCCAGTACTGGATGGCCAAGAATGGGTGAAATAGTAAAAACGTATTCTACGTTTTCAACTTATTACGTGATAGACAACGAGACGCCTAAAACAAGAATCAAAAAGAATCTAGTGAATCGGTTTCAACATCTTTTATTTGAATATAAAATAGTGGCAAAGCAATCGATAGGTGTATGGGAATAAAGGGGAAGAAATAGAAGCCCGGAGAAAAAGAAGTGGTGGTGGGAGTTGGGAATGAGAAAGCAGAAAGCCAATGGGAGGAGAATCAGACAGAGGCGATCATCACGGTGCCTTTTTTTGCGAGAATAGGATGAAAATCTTCTCCTTTCTAACTCTAGAAGAGGTTTTCAGAAGAGAGGATTTTTGGTCTTGGTGTGGAATGGGGGAGGCGGGGCGGAGAAAGAAGTAGGAAGATAGAAGGGGTAGCGAAAAGGGTACTGGCGGTATGAGCCACGTCAGTAGAGATAATCAGGAAGATGGAGCCACGGATGGGAGGGTTTTAGGGTGTGAGAAGGAAAGTGAGTTATGGGCGACGCGGTGAAAATGAGGAGGGTTGGTTATGGGGATTTGAAGAAGGGTTTGGAGGGGTGTGCGTTGGTACCGAAGGTTGTGAGTACCACAGATCGGGAAATGATAGAGGGAAGAAGAGGAAGCTAAGATTAAAAGGGAGCCAGAATGAAGGATTGAAAAGCGCGGGGACGTTTGCAAAAAAAGGGGTGAATGGTTCCATGGAAAGAGAGCAGAACTTTTACAGGGTGTCTATTCATTGTAAGGGAATTTGAGTCCAAGAGATTTCGTTTAATAGCGCTCCATTGAGCACGGGTTCCCTTTGGTAGGATTTCGTAGACTAGAGGTACTCAAGGAATCAAATAGTCATTGGGTTGTTGTACTCTATTTTTGGTAGGAAGGATACGAAAATTAAATACGAGAACTATTAATACTGGGAATAACAAGATAATTTATGCTGAAACACAGACAAATCGTTTCTGATCGTTTTACCAAACGATCAGAAACGATTAATAAAATTAAAGTTGCGGCGGTGTATCTTGTTAATTCTAGTGTAAAAGAGGGCAAATTGATAGATTTCTGGTAATATTCTCAAAGTTAGCAGTTAGTTGGCTATTGATACAAATAACACGCATAGTTGGACGTTTTAAAGAGAACAGAACATTCTCGCTATTTTCGGTGCTTTGGTAGTTAGAAACTCTAAGTTTATGTTCTTAAAAGCATGATTATTTAATGATATTTATTCCAAAATTTGACCCAACTTCCTCTCCTTTTTTTTCGGTGTTTTTAAGATCTACTTACAGTGCTATTTAAGGGGTAAAATTTTTGAAATAGAGGTATAACCATACTGCTTTGTGCTATAAATCTTAGGCTAATCATGGACTATGTTTATCAATATTACCACTGTCTTTGAATTATCTGTTTCCACCCCTGAAATCCATAGAAAATCGCCAGAACGCAAAAATTTAATGAGGCATTGAAACGAGACGAAGAGATGGCTACAAACATGTTTCATCCAGATATCACTTCAAGGAAAGCTCACTGAAAGAGACTTAATTTAGAGTTGCGCGTGATATAGTCCTTAACAGTTCATATTGTCTCCCTTGACGAATTCGTAAACCTTGAAGAAACAATTTCTGCCAGTGCTCTCCCCGTTGCAGTTCATTTCAACCGCAAGGCCGCACAACACGGAGAATTAGGAAGTTCTCGAGTGTTTCGCACCCATTCCCTACAAACTAACCGCGACCGTAATTGACTTCATAGACGGTGGTGGCTCTTCCACTTAAGTTAACCGGAGACGTGAAAGCAACCACAGCGTTTGGAAACCTTTGGTCAGGACGACGGGGAAGACAGGCGATGGGGATACAAGGAAGGCGGCAGGATTCGTGAGAAATAATGGGCGCCCACGCCCAGCAAGAGACAGTTGAAGGACGGAGACACCTTCGGGAAGGGGGAGGGAAACATGGAAGAAGGATGAAACAGATAAACGAAGGTGGGAAAGAAAAACGAGGAGCTGAAAACTAAGATAAGGAAGAGAAGAAAAATAATAGAGGCGAAGAAATAAGGGAGGAGATGAGATGGGGAGATTGGGAGGTATGGGCATGTTTCAGGAGGGATGGCAAAGGCGTCTGCCGAAGCAGTTGGAGCGTGACCATCTCCTACGTCCGATAAAGAAGGTCCAACTTTTACCCCCGTGACTCCTCGCGCAGCTGGAAGGTCGAAGACCGAGGAACGAATCCGCGGAGTGGGGGAGTGGGAATTGAGACTGTATGTTGAAGGGAATTGGATCGAATGCATGGGAGGTTTAAAGGCGTGACGAAGGGCGGTAGTTCCTCGAGTTCGAAAAGGTTTATAAGGATTCGCCTCGTCGCAGGGGAGTATTGAATAGGAAGTAAAGTTGGGAAATAGAGGACTAAGTTAGTACCAAGTTCGCATGTTTTTATTGCCTACGCAGGCAGAATTTCGCGAGATTTTTTTTAGTTAGAGCTCAGAGAATTTTATCTTGAATTATACTCGTGCCACTCAATGAAAATTCAAAGTTTATTTTATAATCTTCGAGAATTTCAAGGTTTTCACATACATTTTGCGATAAGATTCATCCATGGGTTACCAACTCCGTGGGAACACTTAGAATGGTCATTTCTTGAGACACATCATGTCATAAGTTGAGTGAGTGGCTATGATTCAAACGTTGTACTTGTTGATTCAAGTTGGAAAGTATCGTTGGTGACTTAGAAGGTTACCAATACCTTTTAAATTAATAATTGATTATTATTAAGTGCTTATTTAGCTTCCCAGATGTATCGAAATCTCAACTTGGAAACACCGAAACATCAAATATAAATAAATTGTTAATAATAAACTTTATTGATGAATATATTTATCAAATATAAATTTGATATTCGCAGGCACCGTTTATTGAAATGTTTTTTTAATCCTACAAGCGAAACGACCTTTGTATATCTAGATAAAATCCTATTTTATTTGCGACTGGTTTTGTCTACAGGTAGTCATATCCAGGCTTTAGAATAATTAACTTATACACTGAATTTTCTCCTATAATATTCATCTTGAAGAAAGTAAAGAATTGTAACAAAGAATGAAAACTATTTTCTAAATCTCTGTTACATTACCATAGAAGAATCTTAATGTTATAAAACGCTACTTAATTATTTTAATGCAAATGCCATATCCATCCATAACTTCTTCGTTTTAATTTAATATATCACAATACAAAATCTTAAGTTTGATACTTATCTTGGATCTTCATGTGATTCTACATGATATTCTGAGAGCTTCATTTACAAATTTCAATCAGTTTTTTCATCGGTAATCATTCCTACCTTTAAGATTATTTTTCAAACACGCGTACTTAACCTCACAGCAACGGTGTGGGTCTATCTCCACTCCGATTGCCCTTAGAGACAAGCCGTCCTATGCCATCGATTATCACCTTTCAGATATCGATGATGAGTGACAGCCCGTCTACCGATAACTATTCAGCACCTATCCACGCTATCCGTTAAGATCGATGGCTTTCATAACCAATTCAAGACAAAGGCAGAGGTTGCTTTTCCCTTTGAAATTGGTACTTACGTCCCTCACCTAGACAATGCCTCCGTTCCTTTCCAACGTCCGGGCATTTATCCATAGCAGTATGTGTACGCACATGTTCCTCTTTTAGTGCGTGCTGACGATGGGTTAAATAGGGCTCCGTTTCGGTGGTTGGGAGGGATAATACCGCTTGATTCCGTTAGGTGGCGTGAGGAATAGCGACCCCGGAAAACGGGGTATGTGGTTTAGTAGCGTGGATGGGAATTTTCGGGTCGGGGTTTTGTTTGGGGTCTGACGCAGTTCATTCTCCCGGTTGCGTTCCAGAGGTGACTGGGAATAATCCATCGCCTCCGAACTGGAGAGGATCAAAATCTCGTTACGACGCGGTATGTGAGCGGGGGATCGAGTCAGGCATGTTAAATACGTCCTCTTGTCGGTCGCCTGCTACGGACGTGAAAAGAGGCTGTCTTCCGGCTCGTTTCTTTTGTTCGGGCTTTAATACGTGAGCTGTCGTACGGGAAATGTGCTTTCGGTTGGACTCGGTAACGGGCGTACGTGTCGGAAGGAAATCTCTGGATAATGTCTTCATGCGCAGGTGACTGCACGCCTTCTTCCTGGCTTGATGCGGAAGGTCCCGCTTTATATAAATATTGATTTGCGAGAGCCGCGCTCCTGTTTGGACTCCTCATAAATAATTAAGATGACCTTGGAGGTGCCTCAAATCAATGTCAGCTATGATCAGCTTGGATTCACCGGGGCTGAATTTTGAGAGAAAGAACTGTGCCGTTGCTAAAGAGAGTTTTTTAGATGGAAAAATGTTTAGCTGAGGAGAATCAGGGCTACGGTTCAAATATTGTGGGTAAATCCTAGTCAAAGAAGTAAATAATCTGAGGTTTAATATGGCTTAAGTATAAATTAAAACAATCACTTACAAGCATTTTATACTCTTTATACATTTATTAAATTCGAATTCAGCGAAGTTATTTTGACCCATCGTATAAAAACAGTAATCTCTGTAATAAAACATGAAAATGACCCCAATCACGTTCATTTTAATAATTATTGCTACTGACGAACACACACAAGCATTTCCTAACCTGAAAAATCCGATTGGTCGGGACTCGAACCCGAGACCTTGAAATTTGAACGATACCAAGCTAACCACGGCCAGCATTTGCTGCATTAGGAAAAATTTGCCTTATTTTATGTTCTACTCTCCTCATGTTATTACATGTGTTACTTACCTCTTACGCAATACCAGGAAGATATTTCAAATAGTTTAGAAATAATGGTGGTAACATCGGAGAAGTCGTAATGCGGGATAGAGATTTTATCTCGCGGGTACGTGTATTACAAAGTTCTTTTCCTTTTTCTCGTTCTCAAGGATATTTTATCTTCAATAGTATGCAACTTCCTCATTTAATTCTATACAAACTCGTTGATTGGTGGATAGCCTCGACGCCATTAATTTTCCTGGATGATGACACGAGTATTCTTCGCGTGCTCTTTCGTATAATAATAGTTAGAATATTCCAGATTTAATCATTAATCCTTGATTTTCTTTGTTTTCCCTTTGAAGATTTTCCCATTTATCTATTTTTATAGATTCCTATAAAATGACTCTGCCTCAAAGAATTGCCTATAGCTTTGTAGAATTCACTTATCTCCGAATACTTTTTCCATCTAGAATACATTGATCGTTTTTCTCCAGCGCTCGAAAAAAAATTCTTTGGGATAAAATGGTCATCATTTCTCTTTAAAATATTTGCTACAGGAATAATCCTCTTAACAGGAATAATCGCTCTTATTGCTATGAAATATGTTATTTTTTTTAATACAAAAATAAATTATATTTATGCAAAGTGTGATGAATCAGCAACCACAACCTTCCAAACAAAAAATCGGACTTCCCTGAGGAAAAATACTAGTTTTTTAGAAGTGATTCATTCATCATGCCAATTTTGGATTCTTTTACAAAAGAACCGCTCTCCAGAAAGGATTGATTGCATGGATCGGAAAAGAAATTAATCTGAAGAAAAAATATGTGGTAAACCCAGCGGGTGGGATAGAATTCCTCAGCTCAATTTTTTCAAATGTTAGTTCAAGGGTTTTGCAACGAATTTCCCTACGTTGTGATATTTCAGGATCAGTTTATTTTGCTTATCACCCTATTCCAGGCAACAGCTATAGTGAAAAGGATCAACAGAGATACTTTTAGATGGTTTTAGCTGGTTAAAATATACGACACCCTCTCGATCCAATGAAATATTAACGTAACCTTTTAAACTTTAACCGTTCGTTTTGGAGTGAATTTACCTGATTCAGTTATCGCAATATATCCTATTTTTATCGCTAATAACATCTTATTGTTGATGTAACATCCAGCAGAAGACAAAAGAAGAAACAAAATTTTCTCCTTTCTCGTTCGAACAACATGTCGTTTGTGAATAAACGCCCTTCGATATCTCACTCTATCTTTTTTAACGTATGTAGGACACATTTCTTCTCTTTGATCATCTCTATTGGATACTGTCGTTTTCCAGCAATAGATCGAAAAAGTTTTAATTTCATTATCAACTCTGCAGGCGTTTGACATAGATCTTTATTGAATAATGCTCGCCAATCTCTATCCTCAAATTGTTTTGCTTCATTGTCGCTCATGTCAAAATAACCATTTTTAAATCTCCGAAGGCATTCCTTACATGTTGTATAGGATTTGTAAATATCCATGAGCTAAATACGTGTTTCTGTAGCATATTTTGCGAAAATAATGTTATGAAACATGACTTTTTACAAATGTTGCATGACAGGAAATTTGGATATTTTCTATGCAAAAAAGTGGCTAAAGCTTACTATCAAACTTAAGTTAACCATTAATTTTCAAGGAGTATACTCGTAGAAATACCTTTCAAATTCATGTCTCACTGTTTTGTTACAGACACAAGCAATAATACTAAAGCTGCCTTTTGAAGAAGGGTGGAAACTTATTGCTGTACCTTATACAAAATGGCTATAGATTATAGATTTATGAGTGCACTAAGCATTTAAAATATTCGACTTACGAAAGTGTGACATCTGAACCCAAAGTACTACGCTTTCAGTTATCCCTTAAAGTAACATGAGCGTTGAAGTGAATGAAGTTTAGACAATTGTTGGTATACCAAGTTTAAACAATTGTTGGTATACAATACCAACTGGAATAACAGTTGGTATTGTTGTAGAATATTACAATCTGTTTCCTGTTGGTCATTAGTATTCTGCTTATTACCTCTGATTTGACTAACGGAAAACTCTACATCACTCTACCTACGTAATGAATGCAAAAATGTAGTATTAGATTTATAGATTGTTGTAGGGGATATCTATCAATATTTTGTATTGACATTCATACAGAATAAATGGGCGTAATCTATAATAGTACTAATAATTCTATGAAATTTATGCATTCAGATATTTTTTTATTCGCTTTGACCATAAATAAGTTGTAAGAGTAGAAGTAGTATTGTTAAAATTGCTGCAACAGCTGAGGTAAATTCGCACGTATGGGCCCGCGCCGGTAATCGAACCCAGTCCCGACTTCGAGAAGCTTAAACGCGCCACCCATTTGGCTATCGAGAAGCTCGAAGACGCAAAAATTCTATAAATTTATCAAAAAACCGAATTCCTCCGAATTCCGAAAAGTTTTTCTTAATTACTCTAGATGTTGCCGAATCATCAAATTATATATATAGCAGAGGTTTACCACTTTTGGTCTCAGAGAGAGTGTAAACCACTCAGTGTATTCAGTTCTTCCAAATCAATAATTAAATTTTAATTGAACAATTAAATTTTCATGAACCTTTTCTCTCCTGGCTGGTAATAGTATGAACAGAATATCGAATAAAAATTGTAATATACACCGACATTCGAGAAAAATAAATTCATCGTTATAAAAATGTTCATCTACTTAAAACTAAAGGAACAAATAGTGGTAACAAAGCGGAATTCAAAAACAGAAAATTAGATTACCTTTAACTCCGAATTATTTCCAAATGATACAGGTTCCACATAAGTGAAAAGTTTGGGATATCTGATGCAGTAGTGAAAATATAATCTATTAGAAGGCAAGATATATGTTACAAAGGGTCATATTTTGTCTATCTGGCAAATTAAATAATATATTTTGCTGTTTGGCAGATATAATTATGAGGAAAATGTTATAACGAAAATATAAAGTAAAGGCGAGAAGGTTACTCAAAGAAAACAAAGGAGCGGCGTGGAGCTCCGAAAATTTGTTTTCCAATGAATTTCTCTTTTCCTGATGAAATTCCACCAATTTGCACTTCCTCATTCAATTTTATTTACCGTTCTCCGAAATGCTTTCCATCGAAATAAAAAATGATTCCTAATTTGATATCGAAGTTGTTTTAACGTGCACATTAGATCTCCGCTCACGGAATTCGCCCTTTTCTGCGATACTCATTTCAGGGAATCACATTTCACAAAATCTAAAGGCAGCATCACCTATCTGAACTAACGGAATACATTCTTCCTCAAAATATCCATTTCCCAGGATGGATGTTTGACTGAAGTCCGGGAGAGTTAACAGCGCGACGGTTGAGATTGTGGATATTCTGATGGAATGGCCTGTATAATGCCGATGTGTTTCAGATTTCGCTAGCAGATCATGCACGTCTGTCCATTAAACCAACCATACAATTTGAGTTTGCACGCAAAGAATCTTATACAACGATATCCTGTTCATCTACCGCTGAATTTCTAAGCTACTGGTAAATTCTGCTTTTTTTAAGAGCATTAAATTCCCTTCAAAAACTGAATTTAAAATTTCACATAAAACACGTGGATCGACCTTGACCGTTGCATTACTAACGCAAAAGTTATCATCACTGATTAGATGAATATATAATCACCACTTTCGGGTTATAAATTTAATTATGTATTTTTGTCTACCATTACATCAAATTACTGTTATACGAAGTATTCATCTTCATATAGAAGTCATAACTCCGTAATATTTTTGAAATACATATATAATTAAAATATCTTTCAAAGCCTACTTATAGTCGCTTGGTTGGTTATTTCACCTAAGTCCCTCGCAAATTTGAGTTTTGTACACTATTTTAAAATAAAACACGAAAGTAATTTAATTAATAACTCCATGAGTACATCAATAACAATATGAGGAATTCTGTAATATATTTTGATAGCGATATCATCCTATCAAGATGCATATCTTGGTGTAAACTTAACACTAGTTTTTCCAATAAATACTTTTGAATTCTGTGTTTCGGTGTGTGTCTTTGAGTTGGTCCTAACTTTTAAGTGTTCTCTTTTCTCTTTAATTAACCGAGAATTTTCGTTTAGTCTTTAACTTTGATCTTTTCCTTAATAACCAACATAATCAATCCGTAAACACTCTTTCTCTCCTACGCTCCACGTCTCTTTTATATCCACGATTGAAACCATTGTCTTTCCGGTTAGATTCGATTTAATTTCAATCTAGATCTCTATTTTTGGTGCAAATTTAACTCGTATTTCTTCCAATCAATATCCTTCGATATAGTAGCTGAATTTTTCTGCCATCTGCACGGCAAACCCAATATGTGCCTTGGCCTTCTCTACAATATCTCTTCAGGATTATGTGTTTCTATTTTTTTCTGCCAGCCTTGTTCGCTCATTGCTTCTAGGTCTTCCATGACGTCATCCCTCCATCCTTTCTTTGGTCGTGCCCTTGTCCTTTTGCCATCCGCAGTATTTTTAAATTCCGTTTTACCATGCTATCTTCATCCATTTGATCAATAGGTTCTATACAGCTGATCGTTTGAGCTTTTAATCAACTGCTAAAATAATGCAATAAGATGATAATAATAGTATGTTATCATAGAATGCAGAACATCGAAAAATGACTCTTTGAAAAGACCATGTTTACATAATACTTTGTTAAAATTATAGATTTTTACAGGTGATAGAAGTCTTCCAAAGTTCCTTTGCCGAAAACTACGTATCTAAATAAAACTGACCCTATAGAGGAGCGTTTTAAATCTCATAGAGTAAGGATAAAAATGTTGGGATTCATTAAAAATGTTCAGTATTTTGATCAGATCGTGAGAGATTTCGGAAACTTGCATAAAATCGACGAAATGCGAAATTCACAGAATTTAATCGTATCGTGAGATTACATTTTTCGTCTTTGATGTAGGGCAATCCTCAGTGAGCCTTTGATCATGTCACTCCAACGGTGTGTCATATTGAAAATCATGTTTTGGCGGAAGATAGCGACGAAGGCAGTTTTCTCATCGTTAACACCCTTTGTGTGTACAATTCCACCGTCTGGCTTAAAATCCCAATTCTACTAATCCCCTGCATGCTTGTTAGTAAAAAATGAGGGATATCTTATCTCGGTGACCGTCTGAGAACAATGAACTCGAAAGCATGCAAAACAACTACCTCGTAAAAGCTTGACGAAAAGTTAGTTCTGGCCGACGTAAGGCTTCAGATTTTATCAAAACCACGTCCCTAATTACATCAAAGAGAGCTCCTAACAAAACCTCAGAGCGTCATTAGGATGAGCAGATAAATCTACACAATCTCTCTCTCTCTTTTCGTTATCTAGATATCTTATATTCATGGAAACCCTAATTTTTGTGGAGATTAAACTTTTTACCGGTGTTAAGGTTAGACAAATGGAAGAATTGTACTTTCTTACAAAGAATTTGGTAGATTAATTATTAAGTATTTATTGAGTCAAAATGAGTATCCAAATTTATCTTCTTGAAAACAAGTTGATTTTCATATTTAATAACTTTGAAGTAGAAATAAAATTGGTCGAGCAGCTTTGATATGGAATTATGGACATCGTTTTTAATATAATTCTACTCCTAATATATTTTTTTACGAATTGAGAAATGTGATAATTTCTGCCTCCCATCTCCGGAAGCGCAAATTACAAGAGCTATTAAATTCAGCCTCAAAATCATTCATCCACAGTAACGTACTTTTAGGTAATTAAATCAATATTCTACAATCTGGTTAAACAAACATATTTCAATTTCAGTTATTAAGTTAATTAATTAACGTTCGGTAAACAAGGTAATTACGTAATTACTCAAATGTAGATCAGATCAATAATTTCCTTCTCTCCATCGTCATTTTTAATGATATAAATTTATTTCTTTGCTATATTGAAAATAGTTATGCCCAGGATCCATCTTTTTGCAGTAAGATTGAACCATAAGCAACTCCTTTCATCAAACTAATTTCAGTAACATGAGTTATCCAATTCATCGTCAAGTCTATTTTCAAATCAAGTTATTTATATGCTCGATATTTTATTTAAATTGTAATTAGATTAATTTCATACCTTTGCAGCTAACCGTGCAAGCACAAATATCAGCTGTTAAAAATTTGTTTTATCCTAATCAAAACATTATGTCCCACACTTTCCTCCAGATGGATTGTAAAACACATAATAGATGAGAGAGGATATTTTTATAGAACAGTATAACATATAGAAGTTTTNTTGAAGCGATAGATACTGAGACGAACGATGAGTTTCTATGAGAGCTCTCAGAGAGAATGATGAGGGTAGATAGTGAGAAATGAGACGATGAAAAAATCTTCAAACGTTTCTGGGATGATTTATAGGGTGATGTTGTAGTTTTGAGATTGAGAGAATCTAATTGTTGATTCTAGGTGAAATTTCGAAAGGTCTCAGTCGCCGAATACAATTTTAACCATTTTAGTTTTGAAAGTAATTTTTACTTGCAGAAACAAATCAAATACAAACTAAATAACTTGAATAACCTCGTCAAGCAATTCAATTTGTAATGTGGCATCTATAATTTTAAACAGAACTTTCTTCCATTGATTTCTTCCAGTTAATATTTGGAAGTATTACGAATTATATTTAGCAAAATATCGCTGGTTGTTCTGGATAACCATGTACACTTATTTAAGGATAAAAAGGCACTTAGAAAACGATGAATAGTTTATTGAGATACACAAGTGTAAATTTTATTTTATATTTATTGTGTTTATTAAGTTTAGGTTTAATTTAATATAATGGATGTAACAGGTACTAAAGATTGTATATTGTTTTCATTTTTAAATATATTATATGGTCAAGCTGCCACAGACTTGTATCAAACCGCGGCCGAAATTTGTAGCTAACTAATAATAAATAAGGAAATCAAACCCTTCTAAGCTATTCAGAAAAAGCTGCGAATAAAAATTATATAAAGAGGAAATTACAAATTCCAATGTGTGAAATTCCACGCCTAATTATATTTTATGTGATTTTAAGATGTATTTCCCCTAAATCTGATTGCGGTTTCGCCTTTGCATAACTTTGAGCTATACGGATACTTCTCAGAAATTTAGAGCAGCTCTGCTTGACGAGAGTTCCATGGAAAAACATTCCTTTTGAGGTGTGTTCCAGGAATTCTTCATCTTGCTCCATAAAATAAGAAAATGAGCTACCAATCAAACTTCGCAAGGAATGAAAAATAACTGCGAGAATCCCGATGAATTTCCAAGGGGCGGATGCAGAGGAAGAAAGTGATAGAGGATGCTGAATACGATTAAATATGAGAGAGAGAGAGCAAATAAAATGAAGGAACAAGGGAGGGAAGAGGCGAGTTAAATAAAAGTTGAGGAGGAAATATTAAATTATGGATGACGGGAAGAGAAAGAAAGTGATGAATTCATCGAAAAGAGGAGAAATAAATGACTACCGATATCTGCGAATTCATCGGTTCGGAAAGGAGATTTTAAAGAGAGTCTTCAAATAAATATGGTGATGCAGATCGTAAATTTTATGAAATCCGGGTGGGAACGGACCAGTCTATTAGCTGAATATTTATAAAAAGAATTTTTTTCTCACAGGAAAAAATCAACCGCGGTTAAGATCGAAACGCATATGCGCATACTCGAATAACCAAATAACCAAATGAAATATTTTGTCGATAAATGGCCTGTTGCAGCAGAATTTTTCTGAGAATTCGTCTCCTTGATTTCGTCTAATTTATTAATTTATGCCATAGACATGCTTGATAGATCAGATGTATGCCCTATTTGAATATACTTTTAAATTACGNATTAATGAATATTACCATTAAATCACATTAATGTGTACATTTGAGCCATTTTACTCTTTGACTCTTTCTTGGCTACTCATGAGCGCGTTTTAATTTTGTGAAATTAAAACGCGCCTATTGTGCGGAGGATAAGGAGCAGGTCGAACAACGCCCGCTCATGCATTAAATTCGGAGCCGTTAGACAAGATGCTACCCAGTCACGTCTCCCGTATATGCGTAGCCAATCATTTTCGTAAACTACCCTCATTCCTCTTCAACCCTAGCAAAACATTCTCCTCAGTCAGGAGGCCTTTGTTGGCACAAGAGACCTCGGTCGGATTTGGTGCGTGTGTGTTTTTAGGTTTGGAGACGAGGCAGAGCAGGGAGCGGAGGCAAGTAGTGGAAGGAATGGAAGAAAAGGAAAAAGAGGAAGAATAAAAGTGTAGAGCGGTAGCGGGGAATGCATGAATCGGAATGAGGGTACGTTAAGGGATGAAGTTTTGAGAGTGGTGGGGGCATTGGGACAAAGTGTGTTGGAGAAAGACGGATAGAAGAAAGGGGGAGACGTAGAAAGCCTCGGGTCTTCGAATTTGGTATTCCGTTGCAGCTCTGCATAATCGAATTCCTGTTTCCCGCCACTCTCCCGCCTCGCCTCTATCTATGCACCCCTTTTAGGGCTCTTCCCTAAACCTTTCCCGCAGCCACTAGACTTCCCTGCCGCAATCCCTCGCAGGACGCCCCGCCCATGTCATCTTCCGCTGCCCCTTCCTTTCCGTCGCGTCCCATGCGTCCATTTCCCTTCAGGTGGGTGACAGGCTGAGAGAGCGACAAACCCTCGACAGGTTGCTCAGTGGCCCACTACAGGGCGGTGTTGGCCCTCGCGATTTTTATGCCTTATTCAAATCCCGCGTCCGAATCATATGTTTCCATCACATCGGCGCTTTTCCCTCTCCACCGATGTGGTTTTCTAGGAAAGAGTTTATCGACAGAGGAGGAACTGGAAAGAGTGGTTCTCGAGGATGAAAGGTGTTAGAGGGTTCCATGCAAATAAACTAGACAATTGATTCATTTTGAAGAATCTTGGAAGTATGTCTCATAAACGGAACCGCCGCCTGAAGAATTATTTTTTCTGTGATTCAGTGTCTCCGAATTAATGAAACCGCGCAGTTTTTGTATATAAATTCATGTTTAAGATAAACTCAAGGTGTTCTGGCCAAATATTGTGGAACGCCATCTAAAATAATTGCAAAACGTACTTGGTATTTTTCACAGTTTGTTTACATAACCGGTTTCATATGACCGTCTAGGTCGAAAACGGTCGTATTTAAATAAACAGTGAAAAATACGAAGTACGTTTTGTAATTATTTTTCATGTTTAAGATGTAAGTTATTGAATAATCACGTTCTCAAACATAACTTTTTCATTTTTTCTGTCTAAATTTATTAAAACGATTCTTCAAATTTCCTCTCTCTGTGGATGGGTTCATCGACGTAGTCTCGATCCATCTCATCATCTCGAAACTTTAAATTTATAACTATTTTTATGAACCAACCCCTGAATCCGTAAATTTATCTATTTCCACGAAATACGTAATTGTACTTTCATGTAGATCACTATGCTTCTTCTCGGGATAAGCACATTATTCGTCTCGTTTTATTACGTTATTCCTCCATGCTAACATATGTTTGGATGTATCTTTTTCTCCAGACGTCTTTTCATTCATTCCCATCTATTCCATAAGCTACGTGTGGCTTTTCCCTTCAGCATCTCATTCACTATTCAACCAGCTTTTTCTTGGTATTCTTTTCCTCTTGCTACCTTTCACATCCTCCTCATATATTATCTTAGTGAATCTGGTTCCATTCAACCTTTCCATGTTTCCAAACCAATGCTAAACACCCTATTTATATTGAACTCTTTGCTTTCAACACCTTCAGATTCCCATAACTTAAATTAAAAACTAGAATTCTAAGTTATAGGAAGGATCGACAGCGTGAATTCATGGAATTTGTCATCGTCCTACCGTTAACAATGGAAAGGAAAAGGTTTTGAGGTTGGCGCCTTAAAATCCAAGGATAAACTGATGTGAAACAGCGATATGACTGGGACTAGAACCCAGGCATCCTAAATTACGAACAGTTAATCTAACTACTAAATATCAGCTCCAAAAGTGCGTTACCAGGGTTTGAGTCCCTGCCATCTCACTATCTTTCACATCTGCATATTCTATTATTGTTTTTTCATTATTATTATCACTGTTGTAAAGATAAAAGCATTTCTTCGTATATGAATATTGCAAATTCCGCTGTTAAGTGGAAGTTACGAAGTTCAATGCTTTCTTTTTCTGAAGTAGATTTCTACTTCACATTTTTGGAATTCTCTACCTTTTCAGATTAAAAACTCCGCTTTGGTACAGTATTCATTTCCCTCTTTCATAATTACAATTGACTTTCCTGTTTCTTTACATTTCTAAATCCTCTTTGTTTACATATTTATTATAAAATTTTATTATCTGTTTCTTTATATATCTCATAAAGTTATTTTTATATCTTACTGGTACTGAATTCAATTCTGTTTATTTTTTCCTCATTGTTCTGTTGTGTTATTTACTTTTCTGTGATTTGACACGTTATTATACTTATTTTTTCCTTCTGGTATTTCCCAGAGCACAATCTATATTGACAAAGCAGAAGTTCTGTGGGTTTGTTTGTATGCTTGTCTGACATTGGAGTCCACTCCGTTTGTCCAATTTGCGCCAAACTTTGCATGTATTTTCTCTGAGAACCCGAAGAAAGTACTGTTACCTTTTCATTCGATAACTTTGGTAGGTTTGAACCAGGATCGCTCCGACATATTTCCATAAGAAAGATATGTAAAGTTTGATTTTATCGGTTACAGACTACTTCTTTTGTAAAATTAAATTAGAAGTAATAGTCGTATGAAATCGAGATGAGTACCAAAACAAGGAAAATTGAATACAGATTTTTATTTCTGGAATATCGCTTTCGATTCGAAGTTGCGAGAATTTAGATAAAATATACGAATATTATGCAAAATTTTCATTTGCATTCATCTTCCCATAAGAATGAATTGTGTATTTAGGCCCATTTAGAAGGAAAAGTAAGAACTGACGATATGTAGAGGAGGAAAATTCTCAGAGATTTCAACTATTACGATCACGAACAATTTTTAGCACTGAATCGCATTGGGAACAAATATACGTAGCACCATAATGAACCAATGGAGATAGAGGAGTAACTTTTTGCCTGTCAATTTATTGTTGTTATATTTATTTAAATTCACGCTGCAATTTGGGCTTCTGACCAGGAGAGGGGCGCTCGCCAGGTGACAGGACACTTAGGATGGCCTGGAATTCGGACTCTTGACATATTTTACGACTAAGTTGAAGGAAATTAAATAAAGATTCACACTATTATAGTTGATTGTAGATTTCGGCTTCACACTATGAGAAGTTGGATTAGATTGAAGATTTTTGTTTTCGATAACCTGTCCTAACTAACCTAAGATGCGAGACGTTATTTTCTCTTATGTACAAATAGGTATATTATGTTTAATCCGACTTCTTTTTTCGCCGCGGAGAATCAACGGGCACTTCGGCTAGTTAATAAATATTATCATCCTTTTATTCTCTTACGCCAGCAGCCATAGAACGAAGCACACTTTAAAATTATTTCTTAATTCTATAGTCCACATTAGCAATTACTTAATTTCTATTTGAACAACGTGGGTCTACTGTCTCGCAGTTTCCTCGCAGTAGATTCTATATTCCGTCGATACATCTACCGTACAAATTTTAACGTTGGTCGGACTTCCGAAAGATTTCGCACAAACAGATTTCGAGGGCGAAATCGGATCATTCACTTGATTAAGGCAGTAGAACTAACTCTCGAAGATAAATGAAATTCATTTAGTCATCTTTAAACGTTAGTCGCGTCGCATCCGCGGTAATTGCGAATTCTCCTTTCCGTTCGAAAAATCCTCACAATTTCCTCGTTCCTTTCCATCCCCCACTTCCTTTATACACCCGGAAAATTATTTTATAACCTGTTAACCGATTTCCTTAGTCTTTTATTTTCCGTCCTTTCACTTCACAGTGCCCGATTCTCGTTCTCTCAATTCGTCCCTTTAACCTCTTCCCTTTGTTTATCCTCTTAGGTCCTCTGCCATCCTGTGCCTTCCCTCAATTATTCATTCCCACTCTACCTTAATCCCTCCCGCTTCCTTTCTCTCGCTCCATTCGCACAGTTTCCGCGCGCTCCTCTTCCATTGGTGGAAAATGTGATTGAGTTTTAGCCCGCGAAACGAGGTTTTTCGACGAAAAGGTGGATTGATGTGAAAAAAGACTCTTTGCATCAGTCACCTTCGCCTACCGTTCGCCTCCCCCTCCATCTTCCCGATGTGATATAGGAAAGGGATTCTGAGTTCAAATAATCATCAATTCCGGGACGTCTAAATATTCGGCCTCATCCTTCGCCGGGTGGGAATCGACCTCCGGAACCCCAATGTCCTTCGTGCATTTCTCATCCCGCGTCACAAATGTTGGACCCCGTAATACTCTCGCGAGTTCTTTCTGTACAGTCTGAGGGGAAAAAGGGAGAAAAATCGGTTCTTTCCATTCCTGGATACAATCCTTTCCTTTGTTGGTGATTTCTATTTGTTGGGCGATGACTACGTTTCTCGGGGTATGGGTTGGTGCTTGGAGGTTTTCGTTGAGTTATCTTTGAGTCTCTTGCTTTCGATCCGAAGTAACTATACAAATGGGGCGAAGGCGTGTTTCGTAATAGAAATATCGAAAGTCGCTTGATTCAACAAATAAGAGAAGGAATTTTCACGTTAACTTCTGTTGACCCACACTATTTCAGAAACCTGAAGATCGCTGTACACGTGCAGATTTTAAAGCGCAAAAATCTGGCTCTGAAGTGAAATCGGAAATGAAAATAAATTTTTTATTTCCTTGAGTTATCATGTTTAAATGAGGATTCAATATTGCGCATGCTGAGAAGTTGAAGTCTCCCAAACGGCATCGAGAAATGTTCTGGTGGAATAGCTCAATGGATAGAGCAACCGACCGGCAATTGGAAGACCCGGGAGCGAGTCCCGGTTCCGTCAGACTTTTTTCATGTCCGTTTCTTCTTGGGAATTTTCCAAGATGCACGACTTATCGTGGAAAGTACCTAAAATCCTTTCCTTGTTTTAGGAAAAGATAAAGATCCACTCTATCATTTTTTTGCGACCACTGACCTGTATATATGTTAGATGCTTTATTGAAGGGACCTTCATTTCCTTGGAGGCCCACAATCAAACCTAAACGGGATTTGCAGGTTATTCAGTTTTCTAACCAATTCATTCCAGCGAAAAATTCATTCACTATTTCCAAATTTAATTATCCAGAGCCTTTAGAGCAATAATGATGAAATGTTAAAGATTTGATGATCCCAAAATTATTCTCTCCTGATATATTATCATGGCGTGAATTATCATTTCAGTATAAATTATATATATAAATGTATACAAAAACATAGTTATCATTGACGCTTTTCCCTTTCGGGAACATGTTGTTTACCTCAATCAATCTCAGATTTCTCCATATTCATTAATCATATACTTTCGCCTCAGACACATGATGTACATTTTCATATGTTTCAAGTAATTCTTTTATCTAATATGAATAGCAAAATGAAACAGAATAGAGTAATTTTTTTATCTATAATGAAAAGTTTGATCGATAGTCATCATTAATTTTTCTATTTTCCATGGTTATTTTATCGTAAATTCACAGCTGAAGCCTTTGAAGCTGAAATAATTTCTCTTTTCCAGTTCTTCAGCGCAATTAAATCCAGCATTGATAAAGATTCAAGTTAAAATACAATATTTACTTTCCAAAAGTATGTATTTTCCAGGG
>KZ308172.1:183188-586915 GCA_000376725.2 Ladona fulva
ATAGAAAGAGGTATTGAAAGAAAGCGATGTAATAAAAAAGGGGATATTATATGGGCTAAAAAAACCTAAGTCTTCTCTTAGGAAAAATATGGCACAGCAGGAAAACACCCACACAAGAAGTGGGATGTGAAAAACCTGCGAAACCTACTGATAGAAGCAACTAAAAATTTAAAAGAAGAAAGGAAATGGAATATGAGAAGAAAAAAGGAAATTGTCTGCAACATATCTGGGAAGAAAAGAAAAAATGCATGTAAAATGTACAACTGGAATACATGAAGAGTACATTAAAATATATATGAAACGTATATAAAAATACATTAAAAATACCTACATTTAAAAATGTTACAGTAATACAAAACAATTATAAAAAAGTACATACTAAATGCAAAAAAAATAAAAATTCATACAAATAATAGTAAATGTCAAATTAACTGTAATGTCAAAGTGTCAATGTCAGGTAAAATTAACTGTAATATCAAAGTCATATGATAGAGATAAAGAAAATTGTAAAATTAACATCATAATTACAGCAATATGTGTCAGGAGCATAGGGTTAAAATTCTTTTACATCTAGGCACATATAAGATTATTTTACAGCAAGAAGAAAGGTATTCAATTTTACGTCCAAATGTAGAGAAAGCAAGTTGATCTGAGTGAAAGATTTCGATGAGGAAAATTAGTTTTGAGGCAGGGGGCATTTTTAGGCGCAAGGGTGCAAATTATTGGGATGGGATTTCAAAATGCAGTGAGCCTTCTTACAGAAGATTGTTATGAATTTGAAGATAAGAAAGGCATCATTCTCTTAAATGAGTGAGAGGATATTGAGAATTAGTCAATGTAGGGTTTGGTGTCCTTTTACAATTGTGAATACATTTTTATTCTTCATTTAAGGCGACCTAATTCAATCAATCTAACAACCAAAACATTGCAAATCCTTATGAGTCAAATTTCTAGAAAATATTCATAAACTTAAATATAATAAACGTTTATTTTACCTCCAGTACAAAACGAAATTTTGGCTTAAGCCAAGGACGGAGAAAATTAGTCACCATCCAGGAGACCTTAATCGTAATCCATCCATATTATTTTCAATTCCCTTTCAGCGATCGCAAACGCCAAATATTGCTTTCTTTAAAATATCAAATTGCTGGATGAAGGTCAAAACGCTAAGCCCAGCTGCCATTTAGACGTATTGAATATTTCATGCCGTTGGGGGCAAGGAAAATTCAATCTAACATACACTTTTGTTACTGTCTTCAGAACCTGTCTCCGAATGAATTCTGATGCACTCAAATTTTGATGTAATATAAGAACTATAAAATCTAACTTTTATGATATTTCCTACGCAAAAACACCCAAAATGATAGGAATTCTTAGCTACAAGGCGATTTACTGCTCGTTACGCATTTCCATCAAATTAAGAGGTCAAGAATCTGTTTAACGCATGACATGAATTTTCCACCATCTTCGCTGATCATCGCCGAAGGAGCATCGCAAGGAATAAATGAATAGCTATCGCGGCTGAGTTGACTAAATTCTCCCTTCCGTTAATATTCCCCGTCTCTGCTTTACTTGAGAAATTTCAATAACTGATTTGCGTTGATTTCCACATCGTCCTGTTACGGAAAGAAAACGCATGATCCTTGAGTTTCATGTTTCGAAGTAAATTTCAAGAAAACCACTCCGAAAGAAATCCCGTCAACACCCAAGGCTAGGCCTTGTCGAAATCTTCACTTGCTTCTTAATGCAGATAAATCTATTTTATAACTATCGCGCGAGGGGAACTCCTTAATCATGCAATTTCTCGGAAATGGGATGTAGGTCAGCGGCTTTCTTCTGCTCGTCGCCGACAGAAAACAAAATGGAGGTGTAATCTGCGGCTCTTTTACCTCGGCGTCCTTGGGATTTGAATCATACCACCTCAAAAATCCCCCGGATCCCTACACCTCACGTCTTTCACTTTAATTCCGACCGGAAACAAAAGACAGCGATTATTTTCTCCCTTCATTATCCAAACCAAAAGAAGTTTCCCCGGCGGCAACCGATCACAATTTTTCCTTTCTAGTCAAGATGGAATGAGAATGTACGGGAAACGCTCCTCCCGCCCCTCCAGCCTTCCGATAGCTTTCCCCTCTCCAGCGTTTTTTATTCTTCCAACCCCTCCCACCTGCTTCCCGAAGGTCCTCATCCAACAGGCTTCGTCCACGTCTTATCTACATCTACTCCCTTTCGTCTCTCCTGGAGCAGAAACCCTTAGGAAGGCTGCGATCTAGTTCTGCCCCACACACACGGGCACACAAAGGGATCCACGTCAGGAAGGGAGAGGGGGTCGGGTGGAATAATTCCAACTTCCTCCTTCCTTATTCATGGCTTCGGGGCATAGACGACTCTCATTCCAAACTTGCATACATTCCTCTCTTGTTTTTCCCCCGCTCGGGACGATGATTTTCCTACTTTTGCCGCCGCTCTCCTTTCAAGCATTAGGACCGCCTATTATCAGTTCCATTTACCTTATCCCCTTCCCGTTCCGCGGGTCAAGCTCTTCGTATGGAATCCGCCCGGCGACAAAAACGTGTCGCAATGAATCGGAATAAAATTCTCGGGGCTTTAAATGGGCGGGATGTGGAGATCCGTGCATCACAAGCAGATTTTGCGTTTTAGATTCAGTGGCTGAATATGCATACTCCGCTACAGATAGTTTTTATCGTCATTGATTTTCCCCATTACGTTCCTTTTTGTTGCTCCGTTTAAGAGGTGCCCGAGCTCGTTGAACTTGCCTCACGTGCATTGATTTTTCAGAGGATCGGGGGCCACGGTCAGCTCGTCCTTGATAAAAAGATGCTTAAAACAAAGGGAACTTTAAACGTGCACGAAACGTAGTGAGCAGTGATGAGACATAGAGAACATTTTTTTGCTTGTTAACAAAGTTACCTAATAATGTTTTAGTTGAATCGTAGTCAACCACTTTTCCCATATAAATTTCATTATGAAGTACGGTATCTAACCGGAACTTAACCGAGATGAGAAACAAGAAAAACGTTATTTCTTCCTGTAGCAAAACCCGATGCCAACCGAAAGTTAAAATTTGAACCGGAACCGAAGGTAAAAATCCAATTTCCGGTATATATAAATGATGGAGGATTATCACTCCTGAATATTTCTTTCAAAATCTGCAGAAACTCTCGCGGTATGGGTTTTTCGAACGGAAGCGGTGCAACAATACTTAATTATTTTCTACGCAAAACATTCAACTATTAACGTGAAAGTACACCAACGTAACAACTTAATTTTGGTTCTTCCTTTTTACTTATATAAATGTCACTTGGGGAGTTTTTCTGCCTGAAATGGACTTATTAAGCTTGAAAACGGTCGCCATAACAAAGTCTTTCTCGAGTGAAAGTTCAGGCTTTGTCAGTAGGTTTAATTCCATTTATTTAATTGAATAAGACTTATATTATATTTATAATTAATTAAATGATAGGTTTACTATTTGAAACAGAGATATGCAACTAAAATAAATGGGAGTTATTTAAAATGAAACCATTGATCACGTATACTTAAAGTTAAGTCACGAATCCCCGTTATTGACTAAATGACTTGTGTGTCGATACATTTAATTTTTAAATTCGGTCATTTGAAATAGTTTTGAAAACATAATAAAGCTTAGTGTATAGCGTCACCGTCACAATGTCCATTCATTAGAGGCCCACAGAGAATCGGAATACTTGGGCGGTTGAGATAAAATCCTTCCGGCCGTTAAATGCCTGGTCGAACCTGCCAATGATGAGCCTGTTTAAGTGTCGCAATCTTGGAAACTTTAGACCAAAACTCAGAGTCGCAGCAGGCGTTCAAACTGAAACCGAAGTTAGTCAGTAGGGAGCTTTATATAGCTTGGTAAGCTTAGCTTGTGTCACTAACAACCGGTTCCCTCATCTACTCTGGAGTCCTTGGTTAGACCTTCCTTTTAACAGGAAAAATTTCATTAGTCTAACAATAAGTTTAAATTTAGGGAGATATTTATTGACTTGAAATTCACGACATGACCATTCAGTAGCGGTTTTTTTGTTTCCGTGCCATCAACTGTTGTATTTGTCTCTATCATTGCATTTCTTGATGATTATCGTTGATACATATCTTATAATTACCCTGAAACTATAAAAATTGCTTCTACTTACAGAATGGAATAGGAATTATACATGGAAATTCTTTATTACCCTGTACTTGTCTGTTCAAACAATTGTGGTTTTAATTTGTTGAACCCTAAACAACACATTGCTAACTAGACTTCCTATTCAGATTTATTGACGAAAAAAGGTAATGTAGCTAGCTATATTAGTCAATGCCATAGATATTATCAATAATTAAAATTTCCCTCAAATTATCAGTTCATATTAGACAAAGAGCCATCTATTTAGGTGCTCAAAAGAAAATTTCACACCACCTCCACACCACCTCAACTTTTCCTCATTTCAACCAAGCTTTCTTCTTAGAGCCGTTAAAATTACGAATCGGTGATATACTTTGATTAATATATATAACATATATACTATGAGAATTTGATTGATTCAAATTAAGACTCCCTGCGATGACATTCTTCAATCTTTCTTAGTTATTTTGTAAGTTAACTTCGAAAACTCTGTTTAGTGGAAGCATCTCGATGTAAAACTTATGGTATATGAGAGGCATAGAGGTTATTGTTTTACATTACATGAATTCTGTATCACAATGATCGATGAAAATATGTAGTATAACGTATGCATCTTGAAGCGCATACTGAATCACACTAGCTATCAATTCCTTTAAGATAAATTTTACGGAAATAAATTGAGTACTATTTCAACGTTCCAGTGAAGCATGTAATGTTTCGTAAATTGAAAGAACTGTTTTATAACTCGAAATCGATATGCAATAATGACTCTTAAGGCTATCTTTCCAATCTTCAGTGCTCATAAGTACATTTTTGTCTGTATTTTCTCGGTAAAGTTTGTTTCAAAAGGGCAATCATTAAGTCAGATTAATAGATATTTTTATAATTTAATCTGATCATCATTTTGCGCAACATTTCTACATTCCTATACAATTAATAACTAGAATTCCTTTGAAAATTATCCTTAGTCTCGTCAGAACATATCTCCCCATTTCTTTAATTGTGTCTCGCTGCTTTGATACTGACGATGTACGCCGATTTACATTGGCACAACACATAGAAATGCTTTATAAACAATTTCACGCGCACACACACACAGAGAGAGAGAGATGTGTGTATGTATATATATATATATAAGACTTGGCTTTTTTTATTTGCGTTTGAATTCCATCCCTAGCGATGATTGAGCACAAGGACTATCAACTTGCCAGAGATCTCTATCGGTCTTCCTATGTAGAGACCACAAATGAACGAAAGCCGACGTAACTTAATTTTAGTGAAGAGTTTGCTAACTTCATCCACTTACGGATGCTGGATAGAAAAATAGGGATGAAGATAAAAATCGGCTGAGCATTCTTTTTACTTTATGCACATTTGCAGTACCATTGAGTTTGTATGCATTAATAGCACCTTTCTATCAACATTCATGCGCTAAGTTCAGCGGTTAATCAATTCCCTTTGTGCGGATGGTTCAAAGCATACCTTTGCATCATCTGACTATAATCGGCCGACACGGAACATTCTAATTGCCTTTGCTTCTCTGCTAGACCGCCTTGGTAATCGATCACCATACATCGCTTACATGACCATTATCAGCCAGGCTGAAGTCCTGCAGCGCATGAAAGGTGGGTATAGACACCAGTTTCTCGCATAAGGTGATGAATCTTCCACTCACTTCCTGGCACAGCTGATATCCGTTTCGAGATAATACAGTTGAGAGAAACGTTTGATGTAATGTACTCGCACCTTATAGCCTGCGGCGTACCAATCAGTTTTACTTCATCATTACTCTGACTCACATCCAGAGGCAACACGTTGGTTTTTATTTCAAAGAAGAAGTGTGTTTTCTTTACATTGAAAATGGTCTTTAGATAATCAAATATATAATTAATCTTTAGATAATCAATCAAAGTGATAATGCATGAGTATAATCGAGTTAAATGGATTAGTTAATTTCGTTAGTGTAACCGATGAATTCCATTTATAACACAAATTTAGTTCTACGTTATTACTAAAGAACATTTTATTTGCCGTCAGGTTATTATATTATTAATTCTAATTATTCAAGGCATCATTGCTTTATGGCTTAAGAAAACCTATTTGTTTCTTTTTCTATTCTGAGTAACTACTTTCTAAAGGAGATTTTCTTGTCTCTACAGTTCTAATAAGTACATATGTACCCACATTATCAATAGTTCCATCTTATGGGGCTTATCGTTACTTTTTATAGAAAATAACCCTTTGATTCCCCGTACAGGATACGGTTTCATATTGTTGTTGCAGAAGGAATTCTGTACAAGAATTATACGGCTTGATGGAACTCTAGATACACTATGACCACTATCAACAACTCTGACATCTCTCATATACCCTTACGTTTTGGTCGCCGGTAGATTTCCCCTTTTTTCTCGAACCTTCGAGTTAGAATCGAATTTTTGAACACTGTTTAGAGAAAACGCCAATGGCAAAATCTATAAATTTGGGAGTCTAAATCTCTCGGCCATATGCGCTGTATAATTTGTGCGCTCACAAGACTTAGTTGAGCATAACGCTCGGGTTACTCTAACTAATCTAAGTGTTTAGCCTCCACCCCATACATCTATTTTCTCCCCTGGAGGTACGATTCACCTAACCATAACTTACTCTAATTAATGCGAATTCCTTGCAGCAAATGTGAGGTTTTAAAGTACTTATGGGATTTGTGTATCCCTCCCACACTTCCATCGGAAGCGAAGGTCCGCGGATATTAATATTACCCCGCAGAATCACAACGAAATGCTTCTAAAACACCACGAAAGGCGTCCGATACACAATAAACGCGTCACCCGCGCGCTGAGGTGTACGACAAGGAAGATTTTGCTCTTTTGTGCACATTGCAGTCTGTATTCGAGCGCTGGAGAAATGCAAAGAACGAGGTCAGTCGGACGAGCACGGTTGTGGTCCGTCCCTTTCAGAAAACCTAAGTCGGAGGTAACCGCCGCATTTTGCGTGGTGTTTCGGTTTTGCGTCTTTAACCCTCATTGCATTCCCTCTTACGCCATCGTACCTGCGTTATCCCCGATTTCCCTATTCTTCCCTTATTTCGCTGCGGCTCATCTCAGGGATTCCGATTAAAACGCACGGCAGCCTCTCACGAAGAAATTTTAGAGTGCTCGGGGAATGGAAATTTTCAGCCTTTCACTTGCTCTAGTACGGCCTAGTAAAGCTCTCTATTCTGCCCGCATTCCCTTCCAACTCTTCCCACCCACTCCTGTGTTTTTGCTCTCTTGTAAACAAACCGTCGAACGAGTAGGTTGTCGGAGCAATAAAAGATGCGTTACAGTGGCTAATCACCAGGTGGTAAAATTTTCATGTGCCTGGAATACTGCGGTGGAGCTTGCAAACACTGGCGGTACTGAACGTGCAGCAGTATTACCTAGAGAGGATACTACTATCCCTCTAAAGGTAGAATTAATTCGCCTATTCTTATTTTCTATGCTTTTTTATTTAGCGTAAACCTGCTTCAATTGTAAGCAGTAATTATATTTAGTTCGCCTGCCATGGTGTTATTGGTTTGTTTATCATGCCAGTAATCCAGCCCAAAGGTCCAAGGTTCGAGTTCCGGTTAGTCAGGTTTTTCCTGGAATGGTTTGTTTGTTTGTATTAGTAATTATTATCAAAACGGATGTAATTAAGGTCTTTGTAATTATAATGATAATAATATTATTATTAAGAACTACTTAACATTAAATTTCTGTAGTTCATTCAATGGATAAGATTATTTATCATATTTAATACTTAATATTGGTATTTATTCCTCAAAATTAGAGAAAAAACTACTTTTTTGAGATATGTATGTGACACTCATGTGAACCTTTCTTTGTTATTTATTTTTGTAATAATACTACGCCAGGAGATTTCGTAGTTCGCTTCAACCAGCTGTTTTATTAGCTGTGTATTAGTATAGGTTTTTTAGAAAATGTATGTGCGTATTTTGGGTAATACTTATGATTAGCAATTGTTATTGAGTTATTTTGCTGAATGATTTTTAAAACGGTTTTGGAGTAATCATGTAAAATGTTAACAGCCTATAAGGATATATTATTTCAGGGTGCTCTTGGAAATAATCTGCATAAATAAAACAATATCAAGCAGAGTCTCTTCTAAAATACTTAGTGATTGTCACCGTAAATTAGTTCATAAAGAAGAACAAACGATTTTGCAAAAGTGACTGAAAACCTTTTTCTTCCAAATCATTGCGTCCGTTCACTTGTAGCTTTCAGCAGAAAACGAAGGAACCATTATGGCTTTCATGTATTTCTCAATGGTATGAATATACAATTCACCTTCGGTATGTGTGTACACCCATAATTTCGCATTAGTCTAATTAATTCCAGCTCGGAAAGCATTGATTGATTTTTCCCCTCGGGCAATTTGATATTTATTAATTAATAATATTTTCAGGAACTAAACTAGGGAATTAATGTCACTGATATAATTAATGCATTCAACTTTAGGTGAAACAAAACTTATAAACGCTCAGCTTCATCAAAAGAATGCCAAAATAACTATATGCATATAATCCTACTATATTTTATTGCTTAATTAATTATTACGGTTTATTTATTTCTCTATTGCATTTTCCATTTCCTGAACTATTAATTTAGGTTTCTGATTGCAAAATTTTTCCAATTCCATCTTGAATTGGAACCATTGGACCCTTTTTGTTTTCTATCAAGAATTTTTCATCGTGAACTATAAGTTGAATGGAATAGGGTAGTCTCAGTCTTGTGAAAAGAAGGCATTTATTTTTTCAATGATAATATTTTGTGGTGAGTAGCAGAAATCGGTTTTTATTCTTTCTCTGAATGTTTCCTTTAACAAAATTAAGGATTTACCTGTAGATCATGTTTCTTTGAATACGTGGTAATTGATCATCTTTTCATGATAATGGTCCGTCGTGACATCAAAAGATCTAATATTACAATTGATGTAATATGTGGCGAAGCTCTACTCTCCATAAATCTCAATATTTTAACTCCTAAAACCATTATCCTCTCGTCCCGCAGTTTGAACTAAGAGGGAATTATTGATTTAATCCGTGCAAAACGCACCGGAATCAACACTAAAACAGAAAGGAGAACTTTGTGGCAATTACGAATCAAACGATTAAAGCTTTTATGGAAGCTTTGGAATACATTACTACGTTATCGCAAGGGATTAATTCGCTTCCATTGCCAAAGTGTTTATTTCAAGCGAAACTTGTTTCAGTTCAGGGAAATCTCAAGGCTTTTTTACCATTCACTTACCAAAGGGGATAGAGACAAAGTTAAACAGTGCATTGCAATCTAAAATATAAATGCTTCGTGTACATATGTATGATTCAGATGCTAGGCGTAGGTAGGTATGGTTAATGCCAATACATGGCAAGTAATCTCCCATATACGTCCTTCACTAACGGACAGGAGCCACGGGATTATCCATTTTTCATAACGACCTTTCAAGGAGATTTTTAACTTATTTTTGTTATCTGTCAAATCTTACAGTACTTTCTAGTAATTTTTATAGTATTTTGCCTTTAAGGAATCTGCTCATTCATAGCAACATTCACGGTAAATAACATTTTTACACCACTTGTCGACAACATTAAGCGACTTATCCGTATCATTACATTTAATTATTTTCTGTTTGGGACCCTGCTAAAGAGTCATACCTCTAGATGAAGCTGATATTTAAGAATAGAATGACAAACAACATGCAGTTAATGCCATCGTTGTACTATCTCGCTATTTAATAATTTAAGCGTTGTGTCTAAGTTGTGCTACATCTATATATTCAAATTTGATATCGATGCATGTGACTATATTCCGTCCGTATATTCTGAAGGTTTCTCGTTAAAATCCACCGCCAGCGAGAAGTTTTTCAAGGAGTTCTTCTCCGGACACAGGGTGAATACTGGGCAAAGTTAATTGCTCCCCTCGTTAAAAAGTCAAGTTGGATAGAAGTAAGGATGTGAAATTCCTCGTGCGTTCTTCCGCATTGGGTTTTTCTCGTGTTGCCTTAATACATCTGTTTATAATTATTATTTTTGTTGTATCGAGGTGAGGTCCGTAATGTACTTACGTTTCAGAATATATTCTTTATTTCATCATTTACATCCTCAGGAAAAGGACAAATAATGACCTCTCATTTATAAATTAAACAGCGCGGGTATTAGCCAAAGGGAAAACACGAGGGAGAGGTATAGGTTTAATTCCTGGTGGTAGTGCGAAGTATACGTTAATTTTCGATGCTTAAAGGTAATCAATCAAAGAAACCTTTATCTAATCGAAAAAGACGGTGACCATGTGACTTCCAAGAATTAAAATAATAGGTGCGTTTCAGGTTAACACTAATGCAAGAAATAACTTTTGTACCGATAAATAACTGTAATTGAAGATAACTACCATTCTTATTCCAAGTAAATTTTTCCTTTATTAGAAATTTTAGATCTTCTATTTGCCCAAAAGAGACGTAACTTATAGGCGATAATAGAAAAATTATTTTTATTTGACTAAATCATGTTTCATTGACAGGGAAACATTTTTTAAAAGCAGAACTAGTGAAAACGATATCAAAGCCTTAAGCTTCAGAAATTATACTAGCGTGAAATTTCTCATTTAAAGGTAAACGACTATCAATAACATCGTTTGATCACTTTCAACTTTATAATGATTCTTTGCGTCTTAAATGCTTCGAGATCACGTGAAAAATAAAGATTAAATTAACGTAACGTTTAAACGACTTAAATTTTAGAGGGCTTCATTTCCACCAAATGCTATTTCACTTCGGGCATTGCATTTGGATTTAAGCAATTAGAAAAGATGAATATGTGGTAAAGATCCTCTCAACTAGGTCATAAGGGTAAACAATAAAAGTAAGTGCGAAAAATCGCCTAAAACGGGGTATATGATAAAAGTTAAACGGCAAAAATAAATATATTCAACACAAGCCATATATTCAATATATTCAACAAGCAATATATTCAACACAAGCCATATACACACTCAACGAATTATGAGACAAATAACCTCTGACTTCCCTTAAAACTCACATTCCTTTCTCATGATTTCCACTTAAGTTCTACGATATTTGAATCCATCTAAAGTACCATTCCTCTCGCCGTATCATTCGCTTATGCAAAATAGGAACAATAGTCTCGACAGATATCTCTCACTTCATCAGTTTCGTTTTTCGCGCAAGAAAAATGGAACGTCAAAAAAGGAAAGGGAAGAGGTTGGTGTCTCCCCGCTCTGCCATCGGACCTCTCGTACCTAATGAAGTGCTTCTTCCTGAGACCGTTCCCTTTCTCCCCTTTCTTTTGCACTCACCCAACTTCCCTCACCCCATTTCTTCCGCCTCCCTTTAAACCCCGGGCGAGCACACATACTCTGAATGGCTAAATGCCGGAAGAGCACCGCGCGTAAAGAATTTCAATTTCCCGCCCGAGTTGCAGTTTTGGGGGCAATAAATTTTCGCATATTCGCGAAAGCTTATACCTCAACTTGTCTCGCGATAACATTGGAGGGTGGAAAAACAAAAGGACAAGTGAGAGATACCATCTCTTCCCTTCCCAGGAAAAAAACACATCGCCAAAGCTTTTTGCGACGCACATTTGGGCGGGTTATCTTTCTCATAACAGTTTTTTTCAATTTCCAGACGTCTGCCTTGTTTTAATTTCCTCGTAGGTTTTTACATGCTTTCGGAAGAGTGCTTCCCACCGACAAGTTTCGTTTTTCGCTGCTTTTCCTATACTCGGCTGCTGTCTGGAATTATTCCCATAGTGGGAATTGGATCGGAGGGGCTCATAGCTTCTCGAATATTCATTTAATTACGGTAATCCCTCGCCAACAGCGGTTTCTAGTGGAAGCGGTAAGCGAAATTTATGTTTTATTCCTCGACCACGTTGCGGGATTTTGCGGTTTGAGATGGCACTCGCGTAGTCATTGTCATATTCGAAGTATCTTAATCAAAAATAAACTGATTGTTCAACGATTTAATTACACTGAAATTAGTTGGACAGGATAATTCCTCTTTCTAAAACATCAGGTCATCAGTTTCCGGCTAAAGTATATTGTCTGTAGAAAGACTTCTGATTTATTGAAAATCATTTCGCAGCTTAAAGTCGCCTTTAGCATACCTGTGAAGTACTTCAGAAAGAATTAATCGAATTTTAAATATTTATACCTATGGTAAATATTATCTTGTCATGCGCAATTCTCCGATTCAAGATAGCCCTGTATCCATTATCTGTTAAAGTAATTTTAATTGAATAAATTTTAATAATTAAGTACATCTACATATATACCTTGCAAGCCGCCTTTCGGCGTGCGGCAAGGGTAATTGGCATTAATTCTTCCAATTAGTCAATGCATTACTTTCTCTGTTTTTTTTTTTTAAGCATTTAAAATTTCGTTAGACTCCTGTTTAAATCCTTATATGCATGTAGGGATGGATATACATGAAAAAGTTTGCATTTTTCTTACATAAAGTTCAGATTCCTTCTAACAGCTTTCAGCTGTTAATACTTATTGAAAGATTTAATCAAGATTATTCAGCAATAATATTTTCTTGGAAATGCAAATACTGATAGACAATACTAGAAATATCGCTGGAATAAACCTTTCTCTCACAAGTTCTTCTTTAGGTTTGACTGTGATTTTTCTTTTCAGGCTTTAACTAAAGCTGACAAGTAATATTTTGAAATCCAGCCTTACTTCCAAGTCCTTTTTGGAATTAATATGTAAGAAACGAGAAACTTTTAACCAAAAAAGATAATTGTCACAAACTTAATACGAGAATATATTCTCATTATGTCTGTAATAACCAAACTGATGCTTCCTGATATAAGATGGCATCACACATGATACATTTTCTTGAGTACAAATGGAAAGAATACCAAAATATTCATTTCAGCTTTTAATAAATGAGTTGGATCGCAAAATTCTCCAAACTACATTCATCATTTCGTTGAGATACGCCCCTCCCATCGGTCAATAAATCTACTGAAATTAAAACAAATATCCCAAAAATATACCCGTATACGCATCATTTGTTTCCCTCCAAAAATGTCAGTTAATGTTATCATATCGTAAATCCTTTAGCTTAAACCGAACAGCTTTTAGCATTTTCGGAACCTTATCGATGGAAGTTCGGAGACCCCACGGATAAAAATCTAGGGAAATATTTTAATGGGACTCCGTCGCGAAATATCTTTCATAATTCCCCCATAAGGAAATGTGAAATATTTATAGAGAGGTTTTAATTGCCTCTCCTGCCAGTGGCAGTGCCTTAAACGCTTAGGTAAGGAGTGCTTTTACGTCTTACCCGGAACCCTTATCTCCCGATGAGATTTCTGATCTCCACCAGCTTATCCCGGAGTGTACGATCGTCGGAATTGAGATCCGCAAACAAAGCTGTAAAAATAAAATTCAAAGGGAAATTCGGATTGATATCTGGGAGGCCGGCAGTTTTGAGTCGCACCGCCACCCTTGTCATTTTCGAATCAACCCACCCGATATCGATTTTAGCCACGCGAGCGAATAACTTTTAAAACGTTCCGGAAGCCCGGTGAATAAGGGAGCCGCGATTGAGTATCTTCGTAGGAAACTCCACGATTCTAGGCATTAAAACTTTATCCAGCGCCAAAAATATTTGTATCTGGAGCAAAGTGGATGAAGAGAAGGCCTCCCAAAACCTTCCATTCCTCCATCCAGCTCCCAAGAGCCCAGTGATTGCGCCCATTCAACCCTTGAGAGCATCTAAGGAACCGACGCTTCATAAAGAGCCCCATGAATGACTTAAACAGATGGCGGACGAGGAAGTTGAGGAGCGTAGAGACGAGCAAGATAAAACTAACGAAATACCGTCCTGAAGAGCTTGTGGATTCTGCTAAGCGAAACCCTCGAAGCAAACGCCAGGTTCAACAATCGCCGTCTAGGGAACAGGGGCCAATCCTTCTAGGTCCAAGGAGGTGCGGGGGAAGTAGCATGTTGAGGAAAATAGGGGGGGGAAAGCGCTGCCAGCCCGCGACGGCAGTACGGATCCGCCAAGTGGCTTTATTTCAAAGAGCATCTCGAGAACAACCTTCTCTCTCCCTTCCGCCGTCTGCCATCATCTTCCTTTTCTCATACACCCGTCTTAAGTCTCCCTTCTTGATTACTTCACGGCACTTCAAGGCCCTTTGTTTATTTTCCCTCAAAACCTGTGATCTTCTCTCGGAAAAGGTTAGTTTGGCGAGGCTGTTCGGGCTCCCTGAATGACTTTTGGACTAAGCATGAAGGGTTTCGAAGCGGCCATTATTTTTTCCGCGGAGGAGAGTTTAATTCTTTTTGTGGCGTAGTATTTTCGCGATTTCTCTCTTTCTCGGACCGAAATGAAATGGAATGAAGAGTGAGGAAGGGGTCCCACCCGGAAACGTAAAATTCCTCATTCGTCTGTTTCAATTTTTTGATGGCCGTTGAACTTTTCGTTGACGGAATCCGAAGTTAATTTCTTATTTTACAAATGTTCCGGAAGGTTATCGGCCGCGTTCTTGCTTTTTCAAATATAACTGTAAATGTATGCGCAGTCCCGGAAATAACATTCTGTGGTATATGGATATCCTGAAATTTAGCTTCTTCAACGAGGTAAGGGAAATATTGATGTATTATTGGGAGCCGTACTAACTTGTCGGAGTTGAGGCTCTGAGCCGTCTCCAACTTTTTAGAATAATTAAATATTTATCTTCTTTGACGATACTTGATAAAATTCTATGACGATTATCACACGATTTCCTGGTTTTAAGGCACTCAATAAATTAAAGAATATGATATTTTGGAATGGGTCTTTGTTAGTATATTTACGGAAAATGTAATTTTAGAAACTCAATTACTCTCCTTGAGATGAGATCTGTTTCTGTTGTACGAATTCTATTCAGATGAAGGAATATACACCTAATCTGTAGAGGAGTTACGTTGCCTAATAAACACTAATTGATTTCCTAATATTTTTCGTCGGATTTATTACAATTAACCCAATCTTTACGTTTACGTCGGGAGTTACGAGGAAAATAAAAATACTGGGTTAAACTATGACTTTTTATTTGAATCGTGACATTACATTGATAAAGAGGGAAAAGTATTCAAACTGTAGTACGGCAATTCGTTATAAATATTCGCTAGTAATTTTTTCAAGATTAGCGATTAATATGATAGTTAGGTTTCATGAGATGGATATGAGCGTTGTAAATTAGGAATTAGAGCGGAAGCAACCGTACCTCACATCTCGTACGCAGATAAAAGCATACACGAGCTTGAGTGTTTCAGAGGTCATATTTTAGATAAATAATTTTCAGTTAATTAATTATCTGCGTCGCATGTTCCGCCATCGAGTGAATTTTATAACTATATTCATATATTTATACGTATTATTTAGTAAACGTGGATTATTAAGTATTATTTCTACACTTGAAATCGCCTGTTTTGGGGAGCGACGTAATTTTCACATTGAATCATTAATAAAGTAAATACTCAAGAATAAACGGAATAAAATGGCAACATGACAGGGGCTCGAATACTGGTTTCATTCTTTCCAAGCAGGTATTCTATAACTACCATGCCAATTTTTTGCATTTGCTCTGATAACGGGATCCTTAGCAGATAACTTTAAGAGAAAAGCTACCCGTAAAGTAGGAAACCTGGGTTCGAGTCCCACTCATGTTGCAAGTTTTTACTTCCGTTTATTCTAGGGTTTCAAGGCGTACATCTCTATCTGAAAAATGGTGCAAACACCACCATATTCATTCATTACATTTACACAGAAAATAAAGTTTAATATAATCCATTAAAATAGCTATGTGACTTGGTTCTACCTCTATTTACTGATATTTGGCTTATTCGACCACATTTCACTCGTTCAGTAAACATCTGTCATTCTTTTCTGCCACATACAAAGAGTTATTAGTTATTAAATATACAAAGTACAGGTAATTTATCTGAAAACTGGATATAATCTGGAAAAGAAATGGATGATTTCCAGTTAATTTTAAGAAATGAGAAAATATGAGAGACGGTAGTATCTCTTCTGAACGTAAAAAAACTATTATTGATTACAATTACGTCATGTCCGTTTAGGATCAAATGACAATTCTACTACCTTAAGATCGATAACGAGGAAGAACTGTTAACTGCTTATTTAAATTACATAACATGAATACTTAATAAATATTTTTAAATGAATTTCACGAAAACCTATTTAATGATTATTTAACTTTTTCATGTAAATTAGACAAACAATTTTACGAAATGCTTGTTTACTGATTTTTTATAGCTATTGCTTGTGATCAGTGTTATAAAATATTAAAATATACTTATCACGAAAGGCTCGTCGATGAAGTGGAGCCAAGTAAATGAGGCATTTATCAAATACATGACGTTCGAGGGAGTGAAGGTTCAAAAAAAGGATTCCCGTTTCTTTTAGATGTACAAATAATGGTCAAGTTTAAGTCTCTACTTAAAATTATTGTAATTTTGCCAAATAATCTCTCTATTCAAAATAACTCTTTCCACCTAAAGAGTGAATTTTTCACTCTTAACTCATATAAATGTAATTACGCATTTCAGATTTAAAAGAATCTTTCCACTTCACTTTCGCTCCAATTAATCCCTCAAGCATTCATTATCTATATTAGTACCTCTATGTAATTTGTTTAGAGAAAAGATTTAACTACAGAGATTTTTATTTGCTTCAGCGAACAGCTTTGACTTCAGTGGTACGATCAGAAAACAAATATTCGAACGCTCGATTTCAATAAGTGAGAGAAAGGTAAAGGGAAACTTCAGAATTGTAAATAAAAGACGCTTTGCTCTCGTTCCACTAAATTCTCTTCTATCATTGCCCTTTTACCTCATGGCCTTTACCAATCCTTCACTGATTTGAGTGCATTGCATGCCTTTCCCTTCAGAGCCACTGGTATTTTAAGCCTATAATTAGAAACACGAAACGTTCATAATTTGGAATTCTGAAAATGATAATTTCAAAAAATGTGTCTTCTTAAGTCTCCCAAATCTATTCATGTAGCGGTTAACACCATTGCCGAGTATTTCAGTGGTAATACCAGCAAAATGTCAGCAGATGAATTTTCCACGACAGAATTCATTATACATGTTTTTAAATATATTTTTAAATTATATTAAATTACTGCTTGTAATTGTAGATGGCAGAAGCAGGAGGGTTTAATTAAATAAAAATAAATAACGTGTAAATTTTTCTTTGAATCATTATGAAAGATCGAGGATGAATACCGCCAAAGTGATTTATGCTTACAACATACGAACAGTTCAAAATATTCCCAATATACCATCATTCATTTATAGTCCTCTCGGAGAAATGTTTATCGAATGATAGTAAGACAAAGCAAAAACCCAAAGGTCATATAAAGGCCCTCTCCTTTTTCCTCCTTGAATTTTTCATTTGATTCCTTTTGCTTCACAAAAGCGCCAGGAGGTCGTCATTACTGATTCCTCTCCTCGGCTGATTATTTCTTCTTATTATAACGCCGATCTTCTCAAAGTAAACTATTGAATTTTACAAACCAAGTTAATTACAAAGCTGACAACGGCTAAGGGATTTTTCTGATTAGGTAAAGAAATGAGGCCATGCAACAGAGTGCGGTGCGTGCTTTTCCAAAGGATGCATAAGACTTCGGGTCTTGAAAGAACGTGGTGGCATGTGACATGGAAGTTATCAAAGAAAATATTCCATTGATATAACAGCGAAGGCAATTGCCTCACGTCGAAAAATGCAGCTTAGCTGCTAAGAAAGAGCTCACTCCTTTCAAATGTTTCAAAGCTAGATCAAATGGCTGCCATCGAAAGGGTTTTGTTCGAAGAAGTTATAACATTCAGAATATATTAAGATAAAATATGGTGATTAGTATGCTATTATATGGTGATTTGGTGAATGTTTCAGTTAATATCAGTTTTAATTATTAAAGTTTTTTCATTGCATTTTCTCGAATTAAATAGTATTTTTCACTAGCTCCCCACCTCTGAGGTCCTTAATTCGATTTGCTTCGTCTTATGATACTTGGGAAATACTTGTGAAACTTTCGGTGCGATGAGTTTTTTCGTGGAAGTTTAATGTAATTGATAGTAACCAATATAGAACCTTTTCTTCATTTCTTCCCTTATAAATTTTGAACCCCTGTTATATGAACAATACAGAGTCAAGTGTAACCTTGTGGTAATTATTAATATTAAAACGCTTCACGAGAATGAAATTTTAGTGAAGATGTAGCGACGCTACGAAAGCATGGTCGTGTTTGTATAATATAGTGTGGTTTAGTAAAAGTTCACTCTCATGGAGCGTCCCAGTTATGTGATTGCAAAGTACGATTTTCGTCCTGAAGCCCATCCTGGGAGATTTCATTCAATCAAACGTAGCTTAATGGTAAAGACATTTAATTTATATGGTGTAACCATTACAGAAAATCGACCATATTGAGTCTCATCCTTATATGGTTCCAATGCTGCTGAATGAATATTTTCCACTTATCTAGGTACATGATCCGATCTTTTACCTAAAAGTATTTATTGTCACATATATTCAACCAACCAGAGTTAGAGCTTACCGTTCTTTTCTGGCCTTTCAAATGAAACCATCAAAGTGTTTGAAAGCCTAATTGATGATTTGAAGGATATTGAGCAACTTATTATTTGAAGAAGTGATTTGACTCTTCGGAAGTGCTTTTAAATAAGTATCTTCTTTTGATTTTGTACTCTCTCTGTGCGTTATTCATGTTCATTCTTGCTCTATCAGATATCTATATTCAAAGTTAGAGATTTAAATCATCATATTTCTAAAGAAAATATTATTTTTCTGATAGAGAAACGCTATATGTCTCGATGCGTTGCACTGATGGTTTGTAATACTTCTATCACGGTTGCCGTAATGCATTCTAGTTGTGTAAATAACATTACCTTTTGAAATGAGTTAAAGTCACGAAAGAATTTTCTCTCTATTTGCAGGCACAAAAAGGAAAAAATTGGATATCTCAGGAACAGACTTATCCCCAACATTAGAAAGATAACCTCGGCAGTTCATTACTGTTTTACCCTCTATAACTTATCATTTCTTACCTAGTTAAGGTAATGTTTTTGAGATAAAATTTATTATGGCATTCACTGGTGTACACAAAAGCGGCTTCCCTTTTTTAGCAGTAAAATTAGTCTTTAAATTGAATAAAACCTTTACTAAGTGACATAAATTTGCAAAAAGTAATGATTTACAGATAATTAATTAGTAGGAATTATCCGAAGTTTTATTTACAGATTTTCCCGAGAGAATTACCAGTAGCAGAAAGGTCGATCGCTTTTACCTCTCGGAGTAAGAAATAATCTCCTTCCCAGGAAACAGAAGCACCTTTACTAACGACTTCACACGCTCCCATTTTTCTCCATTCCTTTATTTTCCCGCAAATTTATTTTCTTAATGTCGTACCTTCAACTTCATTTTTAAGCTCCTTTCCTCAACTTTCTGCTGCCCTCAAACTTCTCTAAACCCTCCGATATGATAGCTAAATACTTTATTATACAGTAAATATTATCTTCTCGTTGCAACTATTTAATTTATTACATACATAAAAATTAAAATTAAATATTCAGAATATTGTGATGATACCAGGAACAGTGGAAATAAAAAAATAAAGTTCATAGCAAAACTTACATCTTTTGGATTTATCCAGAAACTATTTGAAGATTCTAGCGAAGCTCCTTTACTTTTTCTAACACAAATCATGCACCGAAATTATCAATTTAGCCCATAAACGTTTGTTAATCGTACCTCCAGTTAATTTTAATTTTAACGCTCTTTCATCTCTCTTTATCAGAGCGCCAAGCCGAGGATCCGGAGGTGTGGGGTCGAAAGCCCTCATACGCCGTGGGAGAGAGGCTGGAAGTGAACTGCACCTCCGCACCATCTCATCCGCCGGCTGACATCACGTGGTTCGTCAACGGGAGGCAGGTACGTTGTACGTGCGAGAATAGCCCACCTATCCTCGCCTCCTCCATTTTCCTCTCACTCCCCTTTGCCTTCTTCCGCCATCCGTTCCACTCCCCACGCTGATCGATCACGCGCTCTCGCGATGGAATGAATACCCCAGGGTTCAGATCTTGGGCTTCTAGATTTTCAAATGGACGGCGATGGAACGGAAGGCCACTTCGTGGCTCGCTAACACTCTTTTGACGGCTCGTTATGATTCCCTGACACGTATCGCGCGACTTGCGCAGCGATTTTCTCTCCGTTTTTTCAGGACAAATTATATGAATTTTGCTTCAGGATCCAAATGACTCGCGATGAACATGATATCGGAACTGATGGAAGTGATTCCAGTTTTTCACTTTCTAATAGGTTGTTCTCACCTGTTGACTCAAGATGAACAGATATTTCCTAAGAATTATTTGTAATTCATTATTGATGACGACAAGTGGAACAGAACGGGAAATTCTATAAACGTTAGCTCTTTTGGGAGAAGAGAAATTTTGTTACTGTAGTTATGCAACGATAATTATCCCCTATGATATCGGAAATATAGAAAATGCGATAAATTAAGATTCATAGTGAAAAATGCATTAGAATTAATATTACTATTATTATGCCATATTTTTCTAGTAGCATAACACCAAGTCGGGTTTCGTATCCTCTTCTTATCGAAGAAAAGAAACTGTGATTTTAGTAAAGATTTATAAGCATTAAAATTTTTCAAAGCTTATTCTATGTAGAAAATATTGAGCGATTTACATATTAAGGAATAGAGTTCCTTCGGTAGTACAAAGTTTTGCACCTCAATCATGTTAATATTATATACTACGTCTTCTAAGAAACCGTTGTCATAAATTACGTTTTCACTATCTATATTAGTGAAAATAATGACTCGGTGTGTCACTAGTCTCGAAAAATACGTAGCCAAATTGATTGCAAATCCTGCATTAATTTTTTATTTATGTATTTCTATGTATGTATTTAAGTATGAAACAGACTGTCATAGACGTAGAACCTATCTGCATTTTTCCAATAATGATCATTGAGAGAAAAAATCTATGATAACTGAGCAAGGAAAGATTGACTTTCTTCTGGCTGTATCAACCCCTTAGAATAAAATTTTTTACTCTTATGATTTACTTTGATATTTTCCCATGAATTAATTAAAACTTATATCATCTTATCAAATGACCATAATTGGGTATCCGGCATCCATATTTGTGGGAGCCAACGGGGATTTGGTTATGAAAGGCGGAGAACACAAAATTGCTCAACTTGGAAATGCACCGAAGTGGGTCAAGATGCAAATCGAGCCTCTTCAGATTTTATTGAAGTTTGAGATGGAATATTGGTGTTTTGTCTCCATAGGAATTCAAAGACGAATTCGATGTTTAATTCATTGGACGGAAAGTTCCTTTTGCAACCACGAACTTCCAAAGAGCCTAAATTCAATTTGGAATGCATCACGCTGTAAGCAGAGAAGTATTCGTGGTAAACACATTTCGCAAAATTTGTTGATTACTTGGTTGCAGTTCGATGATGCAACCTCGAAATTCCTTGTGAAAAATACAACATCGAAATTCAACAGTTTAGCGCACTTTATACTTAATGTAGGAGTAAGTATAGTTATATTTAATAGTGTTGCCTTGTATAGATTGGCACAGTGAAAATACAAATTATGGGAAAAAAGGAAAAACCCTGTACATATCAATATGAAGAAGTTTAGAAATTAAAGGAAATTCGATAGATTTAATTATAGATAAGAGAGAATCTCTTTCAGGGGAAGAACGTTGCCGTAGTTTGGATTGCGCAACCTTCACCCCAGTAACCTTTTCAAGCAGGTTACTCGAGTTTATTTTAATTGTAAACGTAAAGTATTTCTGTTTCTAAATTGATACCTCGATCTGACTTAAATATTTTCACTCACGTTATCCATGAAAACTCTTGCTAAATTCCCGTATCTGATAAAATTCTGAGGCTTTTCTAATGAGTTATTGATGCACAAGATCGTCATGAAAACATGTTTATTGGAGAAAACGTTTAATAATATAAATGTACAGTTTTCCAGATAGATTTTCCTGATTTCCTGATAGATTTTTTTTCAATACTATTAGTCTTGACATTCACATATTTCTTCGTGTTACATAGCTATGACAGTTATAATTACATTATAGCTCAAAATTTTAATCAAGACGTTTTATATCTATGCAGTAACATTTAGCTCTGCCGACTGGAAGGTTCTGGCCGATGCCTATAGCAATCTCCCAGAATGGGAGATACCAGTTTGTGCCACTGTCCCGTAGAACACTTTTCATGTCCGTTTCTCCTTGGAAGTTAAACATTTTTATCGTTATTTGAAAAACTCTATGGGACAACTGATTCTCATAAAATTTTGTCCGCAGCTAGAATTCTATAAATGAAATATTAAATTATTTTTCCATTTTTCAATCAGTAATTATGAATTTCAGCGTACCCCTTAGTATAAATTTACCCATATTTGTTACCTCTGCCTTGAATTCTGAAAACAATTTCCAAATCGGGGGGAAATCGGGGACTCTCATCAATCTTTCAAAGAAAATCGACACCGCGCCACAAAATAAGTATTTCCGCAAACTACCCTTTTTCGAAGCCCTATTCTCCTTCAATACACTAGCGCGTCCCAACATCGCCTTACTCCGTTAATACCCTTATATATCCTCTACCCAGTCTCCTCCATTCTCCCTTCAATCTCACCTCTCGAACTCCCTCAACCCACACAGCCATTTATTTCCTCTTACCGTCCATCCTTTTCCTTCACGCCCGTTTGTCCTCTTAGTTTAACCATTTTCTTCCCCTACCATTCTTTTCTCTTTCCTTTAAACAACGTTCTTATCTTCCTTTACCCTCAAGGCTCTTTTTCCCATTCTAGATCCCTAGATGAGATGTGACCTGATCTAAGGTAAGCTTTACTCTAGGACCCGTTGTAAATCCTGCAAAAGTGCACTACTAGTTAAAGTGGTCCAGTTAATAAGGGTCGGGCGCAGTAAGGGGGAAAAACGTGGAGGGCGGTCAAGTGCTTTGAACTCTCTTAACCAATGCCATTACCGGTTCCCCGTCTTCTACTTAAGCCACACGCCTTGCAAGCTCACGTCTAGGTTTATCAGTCAAGAGTAAAGCATCTCACGGGGTCTTTTATTCTCAAGATGCGGGATAACGTAGGGTTTGCTCGATAAATTAGCTGATTACCAAAGTTGAAACTATCTCTTTGTGAAAGGTACCGAATCCGGAAAGCTCACAGAGTCTGGAAAATTACCAAAACATAAACGAAAACGATGCATATAACATCGACAGGGATTTCAGCAAATTGTATTTTTTTTAATATTGTGTTTATCGAATTTCTGAAATAAACAGATAATATCTCCTCTGCCTCACTCACTGAAATGCAGGTGTGAGTCTAAAGCGGGCGATTAATACGTAAATAATTGACACTTTTATTTATAAAGGTTAAAGGTTTCACGCCATAGGCTGACCCTGAATCGCATATCATGTGCGTTCAAAATAATGCGATGTATGTACGTCAATGTTATGCATTACATTGCTGAAAATCTCTCTGTGTGCGAGAATGGCGTCGTTCATGTAAAACTAGTTAAGGTGGTATTAATTCCGTACAATCAAGTAATACTCTCACAGATAGAAAACTCCCACACATTAAACCTATCGAATTATAAAAATGTATCAGCAAGATTTTATTCGCACATAACATGCATCATTTCCAATTGATGAATTCAAAGACGAAAGGAATTTCGAAAAAAATGTACCCTTAATTTGGTCACGTTTGGATGGCATCAAATAATGAATACATGTATCTTTGATTTATTTATTTTCCAGTGCCCTCACAAACATACATTTATTGAAAAATCACAGTAAAGTCATTGTAAGTAATAAAAGAGGAACACACACAACCATTTCCTAACCAGAGAAGTCCAATTACACGGGACTCGAACCCGGGTTTGAGCGCTACCACACCGCCATCGCGGCCTTTTTCGTTTTGCTTCTACTGTTCCACTTAAAATCCCTCTTTTAACTTATTATTTCAACGTCAATAAAAGTATTCAATAATATGGTCTCACTCTTCTGAGGATAATTAAGAAACTTAAGTTATCTAAGATATTTCGAAACGTTAAGGTTACTTTTTTAAGTATCCTGTGAGTTAGGCAACAAAACGTGTACCTTTGGTTGCATATGATTAAGGGGCTAGGGGTTTCTTTGACATGTCAGAAACAGATTGTAACCGAACCTGAGGTAAGAATTAGTAAACAAGGAAATACAAAATTAAATGGTTACGTACGTAAAATAATTTATTACAGTTAACCCTTACTTCACACTATACCTGTTGTAGTATCTACTCGATAAAGCGTGTGTGGTTTTGTAAGAAGACGGAAATATGACGCGAATATTAGTTGGTTAGTTAGTAGTTAGTCATAATCTATTTTGAGGAAAAGTTTGAGTACTTTGCAGGATAAAGTTCTGCGGCTGATCCCAAAGGAGTAACAAGTGTGAAAAGTAGCGACATGACTGGGACTCGAACCCAGGTCTCCCACTTTCCAGGCAGTTATTCTAGGTAGGCATGGTAGGTCAGTGGCTAGAATGCCGGCCCGGAAAGTGGAGACCTGGGTTCTAGTCCCAGTTATGTCGCTATTTTTCACACTTGATATTCCTTTTACAATCTATTTTATTTTTCTAGACATTACCATTACAGCGCTTCCGAGTACTTTTCATTGACGTTATCCATTGCAATGCTTCGTAGGCAGTTNTATTTTTCACTGTTATTATTATTTATTTTAATATTTTTATTACTTATGATTATGCGTCTCAGCAAAATACTAGGTCTGTTGGAGAATTCTGCTTGCACGATATAATTTATTTACATTTCGGCTTCTAATTAGCTAATTAGTAAAAACGAGTAATTACGTAAATAATAATATCAACTAATGACACATTTCAACAAATCTAGCCTTTATTGGTCATTATACATTAAAATTAGTCATAATTGAATATTTAACATATTAACAACGTATTATATTAGGAAAAGAGCGAGGAAATGTTTCTAAATTACACGAAAAGGCAGCAGAAAGGAGAGACGCAAGGAATTCTAATTGATATCCACGTCCTGAGGAGTTTTGAAGGAAAATGTCGGAGGCCCTGTATATATAAGCAGAGGAGAGGTCCCACGGGATGAGAGGAGAGAGGTTAGTTTGGGAGTTGGGATAAGATGGTTGAGAAATGGACAGAAAAGGGAGCTGAGGTCATCCGGACGGCGCACTGCGTAGAAGGGAAACTCCCATCGCGTCCTCGAGTTGGCCCATCGCATCATCTAAATGTAATTTTTCGAAATCCGTCGGCGTCTTCACAAACGACTTCGAAAATCGCTCGGTATTTTTCGCGAGCACGTAGGCAGCAATGAGAGTGCGTACAGAACGACTCCCGTTTGAGCAACTCGGCAATAATTCACTTTGTGATCGCATTTCGCAGTTGTTGTCTGTGCGATGCCCCGGTGACGTGTGCGGAGTAACGTCCGGAATGAATTTCCCGTCCACGATCTTCTCCCAGCTCGAGAATTCCTATTTCGAGTTTTCTCTAGGATCCCACGACCCGAGCCTGTGTTTTGGCGAGGGAGGATCGATAAGTTAGCGGCAGTTTCAAGCGTCGCCCTCGTGCATGACTTTTTCACGCCGGTTTCTCGCTCAAAAAACTTTCCGGAGATCCGTTTTTTCGCGGGGGAGGTGTTTGAGTCAATTTTGGTCCCATCATTATAGTTTGTAACAGACGCTTTCTCATCGTGATTGTAGGAATGCCATTTTATCCGAATGCACATGCAATCCGAAGGTGCAGCCTCGTTGAATGCTTTCCTTTGGGAACAACTACTTCTTCATTGTTGTATAAGTATAAGTAGATGTTGAATCGTCTAATTTCCTATAATTTTTCTTTTTTATTACAATCCAAGTTTTGACGAGGAAGAATTCTATTTGAGGCGAAACATATCCCTGGTAATATTCTTACTTGACCTTTGAGGTAAACATTTCAACTTGATGTCTCTGCCTGCTAAGTATTTTTTATAAATACTGCATGGATTTGGAGTTGTGAAAACCGTGTTGGTATATAAGCAAAACTCTTCATTTAGTTAAACCTGCTAGTTCAGGTCTGTAAATATGAAGATACTTTATATTAGATCGTTAAATAAAAATTGCAAGATTGCCATGCCTTTATCTGTGTAAATTAATACAAGTCTTTAATATTATCTTTGCTTCATTGATATAAGTATTGTATGCTCCATTATCTACTTTTTCGACTACGAGATTAAAAATTAATATTGTCCACATTTCATTGCATTTTCTAAATCTGTATTTAAATAAATACCGTGCAAGCCACCATTCGGCAGGGGGAATTTGCCGTTTTTTGGTCTTGTTCAACGGCAATAGGGAGTCCAGAATAATTAAACGCAACTAAGAATCATTGTGATTGTATCTGGAACCCTCCGTTGTCATTATTAGTAAATACATGATAACGTAAATGTTTCATAAAGTGGATTGAAGTATATTCATCACAGAAAAATTCTTATATCCTATGAAGCAAACAGAATATCTATGACTGGAATTAAATACAGATTAGCAAAATTAAGCGGAGGAAAAGGTCTCTTCTGTTAGAAACATCAAATAATTCTAAATAATTTACTCAAATCTAAAAAATATGATTAAATGTTCGCTTCGGCTTAAAAACGCTAAACGCTTAAAAAAGGGGCTCAAAAAAACCTCTGAGGACTGAAAACTGTCTCCATTAAATTTATTTTTTTAACCTTGCTTGAGACTTATAATAGTTCTTTTTTTATATAAATATCTGTTATTAATTTGAAAAAACATATAATTAAGGATAATAAGGAAATGCGTAGTTTTATTCATCGACCTTACCTCATGGTAGATAAGTCTATGAATAGATATATAAGTATGTAACTGAAATTTTTTTAACATTATTGTTATTATATTATTAATGTAACATTTACATTGATGCGTTTGGCGGTAGAGACGCAGTATGATGTAAGCACTATTTCCAATGCTTCGAAATATTATCGCTTGGTAGTTTTACAAAAATCATAATATTTTGATCTATGATGGATCTTTAAACATGATATTAAGTCTCTACTAATGGCAGTTATTCCATAAAAGTAAACATTCATCGAAGTATACACATCGGTTATATCTTAATATAGTGTTGACAAACTACCTTCTGAATTAATGAATGATTACAGCATCAACAATTCAGTTAAAATTATTTTGCGGGGAAAAGTTGAATACAATAGTAAAATGCTAACATATTTTATGAAATTTGATTAGACAGCAGTCGAATGCCACTGCACATTACCTCAATTGAATTTCTGCAATGAAGTCGCGTTCTTCACATTTAATGAGGAATTTGAGTACTTCAAACAATGAAATTCTGTGAGCGTCGAGGAGGTAAATTTAATTAAAGCGCGTTTCTGTTTTCTTTCAGGCACGTTTTATTCAATTTTTTGAAAAAGCTTCCATAATTTTAGTTTTAACAAAGTAGAAACGATACGTGACCCTCATATTTATATCATCGATGGTAAATTTGATTTCAGAACAATAAATAAATTTTTAATTTCGTATATTTTTTTAGCAAAAGAATGGGCTTCACTGAACTCTGAAACACTTCTCTTATAGAGTCGTTTAATTATCCCTAGTTTATGGTACTGAAACTGTAGATAGATCTTCCACATATTCCTTCGTTAATACAATACAATTTTACTTAAAAATAGAATAATTGCGGAGAAGAAGGTACTAGACAGATTTTAGGTGGCTAATTTCTGCCTTACAATTGCCTTAAAATTCAGAAAAGGGTTTTTAATGAATGTTAACAAAATTAAATGCATAATGGATATCTAGTGTATATAAACTTTCATCCGTACTTTGATTATTTTCCAATTTATTGTCAATAGACATTAAATAACTGATTTATTTAAATAAAAACATCAAAACTGTATAATTACTATATTTTTCTCTTTTCTCAAGCCCTGATGGATATTATTACAAAGGTGTTCAACGTATTTCGTGAAGAGCATAGAGCTTCATTCTTAATGTGCCTTAATTTTCTGAATGCTCACTCTGAAGACAAATTGAGATGCAAATCTCCCCCAGTTTTACGGTGAATGACTAGGTACCTCAAAGAAACACCGCAAGCAAAACTTTTGATCCAAAAATGTCACAAAGTAATTAATCTCTCTTTGTGAGTACCAGAACCAAAATTCATCTTCAACTGATTCATGTTGGTGGGCCTCTGATATCTGCGCCGTACATTCCGCGAAATTAGATTCCCCGCCCGTTTTTCTACAGGATCAGGAAGTCGCATTAACCCCACGTTTTCAATTACAACCAAATTTGTGATTCCTCCTCTGTGTTAATTAGTGCAAACCGCGGGGAATCCGTCCTCCTCTCATCTCGCATCCAGGAATGCATGAATCATGGCTACACTTTCTTGTTTGTTTAGGGCCCTTCATGAACGCAAAGAGGAGTTCTAAAATTCCCCTGGTATTTTAAAAGGATTTGCTAAACGTTGTTTCTCCCTCTTCATTCCGTTTCCGATGATGGTTCGACATCAAAGGGATGCTAAATAACCTATTGTAGCCGGTCTTTCTTGGAAAGAGAAAGGTTTGGTATTGATGCGGAGGAAAGAGTTGGTTTGATCGAGAGAGATTCGGGTATTGATTTTGTCATTGGTGTTAGTCATCCAAGGAAGTGTATTTAGTTCGGTATCATTGAAGTTAACATAAGCACAATGTTTGTCCTCGAAATTGTGTACCTAAATGCTTTATATAATTTGGATTCGATTGAAACCGTACATTTCCCTTTTTTGCTTCTCTTTATAAATCCCCTTTTTGTTAAAACCTTATTTGCAGGAATAATTTTCCGGTAATGAATGGAAATTTTCCGCTACCCAACGTTCGCTGAGTAGTGACTTGTTCACACCAACTATTGCTACCATTTCTTTCTCTAGGCTCTAGTAGGCCAAGTATTATAAGAAGTTTAACTAATATTCATTTTAGGGTGCGGTAATATAATGGTTTTTTGGATTCAGAGTGAAGGTTACTGTTGATTCCATGCTAATCCATTCTTTATATAAACAAAGGAGAATAACTATAATCCTCACTTATCATAATGTGTAATCCCTATATCAAAATGTATAATTAGAATGGGGTCTAAGTATTCATTATAATATTGGGCCGAGGCCTTGGAGACGAATATCACGGCTTGAAATGCATTCACATACAATTTAAAAACTCTTAATTAGTTGCTGTTTCAGTTACATCTCAAAGAATTAGTTTTACTTAGTTTAGTTAAAAGAGGGATAATTTAAACGTAAGGCCGTGGAGGACTTGAATCGAAGTAATAAAGAAGTGCATGAAAGATAGGCTGTTAGGAGAAGAGCTTTGGAATGACCATAAGCATAATAAAATGCGGAAAACGTCGTAGACCGTCAGTAGTAGCCTTCTTTAGATTAAATTCTCGACGCTCTCCATTAACAAATATCTTCTACGATTGCTTAAAGACATATTTAAATTACCTATTTAAAACTTAAGGAGAATTAACATTCGCTTTGTAATTTCGAAGGGGACAAATTTCTCACAATGACTTGTTCAGAAATTTTCCTTCAATTAAAAATGTGAAACTTTAATGTTCCTTATATCTCTTACTTTTCAGATTGCTTCCATTATTACTTTCAAACATAATTCAGTTTTATCAATAATGCGACATAGCTTTGAAATAAAGCTGAACGCTTATATAATAATCTATAAAATGCCTCCCCTCGCTTTAGAGATCTTTTTTCTTGCCATGAGTATTTTGAAAACACACACTCACTAATGAAATCCACTACTCCCATGTTACTGTAGGAACGTAGTCGCCACGATTGAAAAAATATACAAACATCATTTGAATGCTAAGAGGAATTGAAATTCTCCCATNAATTAAAGTATATTACCTTTGAAACTATAATTTTTAGCAAATGAAAGCTTTCTTCCTGGACATGATACGGATTCCAATGCCGGATTAATGGTCATTTTTTTAATAATTAACTGGAGTGCTTATTTTGTCATTGAATTATCTGCGGTCTTTCAATACACCGTTTTGTTCTTTTTCTTCAATATGTATGCTCGTATGAAAAAGACGAGTAGTCTTGGCATTTGAGTAGAGTTCTCTGTATGTAAGCAAGAAAACAATTGCATACATTACTAATACATTTATTACTAATACATTTATTACCAATACATTATATTTAGATGATTCGGTCGTCATCCATCATATACCAATTAAAGACAATACTAAAAAGCGTAAGAAGAGACTTATAAGTCTTTGTCTGAAAGATTAAAGAAGAGAGAGTTTGTAAAAGTTAAATGGAAGGAAAGCAACAAAATGAGGGACATAGAGAATAAGCAATTCTTAGCTTAATAGCAAAATTCTTAAGAAACTAATTAAGAGGAATAGTAAAATTAAAGCAATATTTTTAGTAGATACAAGTTTAATTATTTTTTTGTTTACAAAGAATGACGATGTGACACGATTATGAGGTAAGTGGCTTTAAATGTATATCCGGGTAAGTGTTACTTTTAAATTATATCGAAAAGACGTTCGTTTGGAATACGTTTGTAGATTCTTCAAAACATTAAAAGATTCCTCAACATTTGTTGACATCCCAAAATAAATATGTAAATTTCTCAACATTTGTAGATTTGTCACAACATTTTTAGATTGCCTCAAAATTGTGGTATGTTACATTGTTTGGCTAAAATGAACCGACAGATGAATTGAAGGGGTGGATACGGATTGGCATCTGACCCTTTGGAGGATTTCCTTCCCAAAAGCTCTTGGTGTGCTACCGCAACGCGGGTCATAGAAAGGGAAGAACTAATCCCAGTCTACGACTTTAACATCGTGAGAGATTCCTCGGTCTTCTACATCAACACCCATTGTATTTATGGTCTACTCCACTTTCGAAAGGTCTTTACTAGAGTGATAACCTCCCAGAGATGCTCTCATGAATACGCCCAAACTTAATAGCATCTGTTACGCAAACAGCGTTCCTGTTGCCATATCTTGATGAATGGAATATTTTTGTATTGATACAGAAGAAGTATTCATCATTCATATAATCCCTCTCTTATTCAAGGCTGTGAATATACGACATGAAATGAGGAATGCGTGAAAGAGTGGTATAGGCCACTGATGGTCATAATAGTGAAAATTAAAAAACAACTAAAAAATCCATCAAGGATTAAAATTAATTTTTCTTGATAGATTTTGGAGTGTTTTTTTAATTTAACTAATATTCGTCGAGTTGATTAATGGTACTCATATTGTCACTCCTGATTAAGTATTTCATATTGAGTAATTGCCCTGAAGTTTTCCTTTCATAGCATTCTGGCTAAGTAAGGAAAGCAAAGGCAAACTACTTCACCCCTCATCTTGCATATGAAGCCCCATTCCCTTGCTCATACTATTCATATGTATGTCCAGAAAAAAAAACTCTTCGTTCATTTTCCTCTCTTTGGCAACTTCGCAAATATGATCTGCCCGCTTTCTCTTTTCGTGGTGTTAAAAGTGCATCCAAAAATAATTCTGAATATGGAGCGAAAATGGTTAAAAAGAAATCAAAATATTCTATTCGTCCTTTTAACTCCAATCTCAAGATTATTTTTTAACCCCCACCCTTGTAATTCTCCAAGTAATCATGTTTAACACGCATTCAGATGCGTCAGATACTAGGAGATGACGATTCCTAACATTTTTCGACAAATTGACGATATTGAAAAATTAAATCACTCTAACCTGAAAATAAACTTGCATGTCATCGGAAGCTCCACTCAAATGAAAATTAACGGGTAAAATATTTTTAGCCGCCGTAAATAAAAAATGAGCACTCATCCGTATAAGGATTTGATGAAATTCTGGCTTAGATTGAGTTCATAATCTCGGAAATAAACGAAATGCTTAAGTAAAGGAAAATGTATTGGAGTGATTTTTCGGAATGGCTTGTTTATGACGGGAGAGTACTGATCCGGGATACGCAAATTAAGGTTATAAAATTACATTATTGAGATTTTTCCGACTGTTCTGCACAATCCAGACTGCGCTCTCGGGAAAAATAGGAACGCGAGTACTGAAGCCTGAAGTTCGCAATCGCCGAATTGAGGTCATAGATGAGGGGGATAAAGTTTATCGGAAGTTTGCGGGAAGCCCACAAATATGCGTATGAAGGGTGCTCATCGCAGTATTCTTAGCCGGGCTTCGATTGATCATCAGCTAATTATCGATCGCTCCAGTTCCAAGGTCTCTCCGCGATTCGTCTTTTTTCCCGGGCAAACTAACTGTTGGAGATCCTGAAAAGGCATCGACGGCAGAGGTCAGAGACTAATGAAATATTTGCGCCCCTAACGCCGCCAGGGAGCCCAAGAGTGTGATACGTAGGGGAGAAATCCTTCTAGACTAGAAAAACTCGCTCGTTAGGATACCCTATAGGTTTAAATTTTTTGATCGCTTTGGGAAGATAATTAGGTGCACGTGTATACCGTAGGATTGCCCGGCTCACAACATGTTTGTTGAGAATTTTACATTTTGGATTTGATCTAAGAGAAAGCTTTAGGCGGAAAAATCCATTAAAAGGTTGTCTATATATCCCTTTTTCTTCGGACGGTCTTATTTGGGAGCCTTAAGACCCGTCTCTAGCATAATTTACTTTGTTCCGTTTTAATCCCTTTGGTACTGAGATTCAGATTGCACAGCGTCAGGAATATACATGCGGATGTTACATTTACCCGAGTTTCTCCTCGTGATCTGAAAAAGCGATAATATTTTGACATCGAACCGATAAGTAACGCGTTTTTTGTTGCAATACTTTTTTATGTTCAGCTCATCTTTGTCACGGTACTATTTTTTTAAGTATTAGAGGAAATAAAAAGTCTCCATCTTCGGCAAAATTGAGACTTTAAAGTATCCTCTTCCATTTCACATCACTAATGCAAAAAAATCTAATTGGTAAATAACAATAAGTGGCAATGTAAATTGATCAAGAATAGAATAGGTTTAAGGGCGAATTCAAAAAAAAATCAAGGGAAGGTTAGGAAAAATTATGCACAGCAGGAACATACAAACAAAGAAGGTGGATATGAAAAACTTGCACAAACCTACTGAATGTAATAACTAAAAGGTATTGAAACAGATATCTTTATTATGATCCACAAATATAAACTTTATGAAAATAATAAACGCTGAAATAATATACAAAACAAACAGTACATACAAACAATAAATGGCACAGAAAATAAAATAAATCACATTGAAATTACGCAATCAAATTCTATGAAACACAATTGACAAAAATTGAAATCCTTTATGATTCGTTCATCGCTTTAGAAAAAGGAGTATTTATAAACAAGAAGACAGGATTTTTTTTCATTTTGAAATTCATCATTGAATTCGCGGTTAAAAATACCCGTTTACCATATCTGTTCAATACATTGCAATTTATATACGAGTACATTTGACTGAATAGGCGGTCTGCTTAGATTTACACTTGTTCATTTCAGACTGTAATTTTAAAGCCTTCGTGCTGATGTAAACAAGACTATGTCGTCCTCATTGAGTTCCCTCATACTTCAAATCAAAATAAAACAAATGTTTTAGTTCCTAGAATAATTTTTTAGAANAATACATAAAATTTATATACATTTGACTGAAACGGCGGTCTGCTTAGGTTTACACTTGTTCATTTTAGACTATAATTTTAAACAACCTTCGTGCTGATGTAAGCAAGACTATGTCGTCCTCATTGAGTTCCCTCATACTTCGAAGCAAAATAAAACAAATGTTATAGTTCCCATAGTAATTTTTTAGAAATTATTTCTTCAGAACTCTCATTGGATATACTAGTGATTGCGGATACTAGACAATCATTTGTTCAAATATCACGTAAAATGTGTGATTTATTTTTATAAATACAAAATATTGCAAAACATCGAAAAAACGAATTATTTGTCAAATCTAAGGATAAAAGAAGTGGACAGAAGCGACATGACTATAACTCGAACGCAGATCTCCGGGCAGTCTTTCTAATCCCAAAACAACCATACCTCGTTTCTTCCACACTGTTAACGGTATGCCTAGTAAACAAGGCTAGTGGCGCCCAACATAGGTGCACCAAACAATACCAGGGATCCTCGTTTGTGTAATATGAGAAGTGGTGTTTTGAGGATTTCCCCCAAAGGACATGTCAATTATGAGGAGGAAAGGAAGTAACATAGCTTGGATATAGCCTTTCGACTGGTAACTGAAAAGCAGAAAGCAAGAGACCTGGGCTCGAGTCTCCGTCATGTAGCTTTTTGCACCTCTGTTTATCCTTGGGTTTCTAGCCGCACGGCTTTCTGCACTGACTTAATACCTTTCTTCCTAATCCTTATTTTACAAATCTTGTATACTCCTTAAAGGTTTAATAACACATTTTTGCAATAACTTGTTTGTTTTCAGTTACTTTGGGTGCTTTTTTTGATGATTTTTCAGTGAAAAAATGTGTGCTGCCTTCACTCCATTTGGTTTTGATGAATACCAGGGCAGTATTTTCCTACCTTGATGAATTTCTCATTATTTATCTTGTTATAGTCCTGTACGTAAGAAATAATAAGGGAAAATTAAAAAGGAAAAATAACGGAAAAATTTTCCCTCAAACCCACACGAAAATCATGGGAAAATGTCGAGAAATAAAAGAGTGTGGGACGCGGAACATCGCTGGAAGCATTTGCATCCGCATCCAAGATTCCATATGCCCAACGTCACAGCTTATATATGCTGCATGAAATATATTCATGAAACTCCATCCCATCCTTCGGCCTTCTGGACCAAACACGTGCCCCTTTAAATGAACTTTCCCTCCCTCCTCGCAACTTGTCCGTGCTCCTCCGCTTCCACGCTCTAGCTAAGGTGTGCATGCATGCATTTGTGTCCATTTATTTATACTCACACGCTCGCACACCCGTGCATGGCTCCCTCCGAGCTCAAGCAGATAGAGATAAAACGGGGGCGGAATTTCACGTGAGGGCGCCTCGATGCCCGCGATCTTTTTTTCTTCCATGGAATCACGGAACATCCCCCAGTAACAGATGTACTTTGAATAATTAAGGGTCACGCGAGGGACGGGACGATGGAGGGAGAAAAAGTAGCCCCCGTTTCCTTCTTTCCTCTTGATTTCTCCCACACTAATGAGAGGCGCGCGGAATTGACGAACACGGGATCTTCCCATCGCGGATTCTAAGGTCCCTAGAGCACAGGGGTTTCGGAAGAAACCGATCGGTGGGAGTAAAGATAGTTTTCTGGAAAGGGAAGGGCTAGTAGAAGGTGGGGTGGTGGGGTAAGGCATAGTTGGAAGAGTCGTTTCGGAGGGAAACAAACAGAGATAAGAGAATGTAGGATGGGTCTGGTCGAGGAAAAAATACCCGTGGAATGAGTAACCTTTCTTCTTCTCTCTCCCTCTAGAAGGTAGGAAAAGGAAGGCATTGTATTATTTTTTCTCCATATCTCTCTTGCTCTCCTTATATCTAGTGAATTATCTGCAGGCCTCTTTATCTTTCTCTCCTCTCTCCCTTAGCTGTTTTAACTCACAACGTATTCCTTATCCTGCACCTTTCTTGAAAATACCCGCTTATTGCATACTCTACTTTTACTACACTTTTCTCAGCACATTCATGACGGAGTCAATTTTGCTCTCCAAAATAATATATTATGATGTAGAGTTACCAAAGTGAATTATCCTTTTAAGTCTCTAATCTGTGTTTTAAAAATCTTTAAGGATTTGCGGAAAAAGATAGCTCATTCTCATACAAATGCGGACAAATGTCGTTTTCAAATCCACATACCCTGTGCATACAATATCATCATCATCAGCCATTTTCAATCCGACGTCGGATGTAGGCTTCCCCAAGCGCTTTCCAATTTCTCTATTCTGAGCCTCTTGTTACCATGTTACCCCTAAATTCTGAATGATGGCTCTGTTCCATCGGTCCCTTGGTCTTCTTCTTGGTCTCTTCACATCTCTTGGTATCCAATTCAGAACTGCTGATGTCCATCGGTTGTCGTTTCTCCTCGCAACATGGCCTGCCCACATCCTTTTTAGTGATCTTACCTTATCTATGATATCTGTTACTCCTGCCATCTTCCTAACCCAGGTGTTGCGTTTCCTGTCTCTTCTTGTGATTCCAAGCATACACCGTTCCATACTTCTTTGTGTAGTCTGAAGTCGCTGGATTATTGCTGCGTTTAACACCCATGTTTCACTTCCATAAGTCAAAACTGGTAGAACGTATTGGTTGAAGACCTTTCTCTTCAGGACCATTGGCATTTTTGACTTCAGAATATGGGCGTTTCTTCCAAAGGCACTCCAGCCTAGTTTCATTCTCTGATTCACTTCATTAATCCTGTTTTTCTCTCCTGCCGAAACCAGTTGTCCCAGGTAAATGTATTCTGAACAAAATAATATATGTGTGTGTGTGTGTGTACATCGATTTATAGAATATTTAGGCGATCGGAAGTTCCGTTCGGTGTAATGGAGAGGAACACATACTTCTGCATTTTCATTCAGTCGTCATCTTCAAAATCTTCTGCCCCCTTGCCGTTCTCATGCTGTAAGGGTTTTTCTTCTTCCATACAAAATATCTCTTGCATGAAATCGCTCTTCTCTGCACTTTAACAGGGAGTATTGTATGGAAATTTCTCTCTAAGAGGATTTATCCGGAAATGTTCGAAATTACGCCTGATAGATGTCGATATCGCAAGTATTAAACAAGAAGTAATTTTACTGTTGAATTAAATTCACTTTATTTGGGCTTATTTATAATTAGATTCTTCAATGCAATAACATATATCTTTACTATATCGTGTTCTATGTGTCCTATATGACGAAATTCTTCATTTTCCTCCCTTTTTGTCGCACAAGTCACACGATTTAGATTTAAAAGTAGTGCACTTAACGAGTACCACAAGAAATACTTGCCGCTGTACTTTTATTGGAATTTTCTGAGGCATTAATTCGCTATTTGTACCAATGCTCAATCGTTTGAAATTTAACTGATTTTCAAACTTGTGAAGGATTCGTAACTTGGTTAGGGAAGTCATCTTTCTCGAAATCCGTTAACTGCCTGTAATGAGATATTTTTGCTCCTATCTGCTAAATGTGTAATTTCCAACGCCAGAATGGAGGATTTGCTGGTCGGGTGGGGTAATGGTCAGCGTGCTAGCGCTCTAATCCCGGGTTCGATTCCCAGCTGATCGATTTTTTCCGATTAAGAAAATAGTTGTGTTCGCCCGATGTTACTGTTTGCGTCTTCCACTGTTACTGTGCAGGAAATGAATTTTTGTGGATGAACTGGAAAATTAATAAAAAAAATCTCTCGATTCGCCAAACGAGATAAAAAATCACGAACTTCTTACAAGAAAAATCGCCGTTTCGCGATGTGGGCAATTATTGATCCTGTTATGCTCTCAAGTCCCTAATGTGCGTTTTAAAACTCCTCAAAAATTTGCAGAAAAAGATAATTCATTCTCACAACTACCGATGAGGACACATGTCGTTCTCAAATCCACAAGCCCTTTAGCAGTTCTTACAACTCACGCGAGTATATCCGTCTCATTTACGAGTCCCATTACCACATATCCAATTTACGATATGAAGGGAGTAAGGTTCAGTCTCGGTAAAATAGTTTTTCTACCATCCGTGTTTTTCCTTCCATTACTACCCCCTTCCTCCTACCTACCTTCCCGCCTCCTCTCCCCCACGGATCCAAATGGATTTACCTCAGGGGATATCCCATGGGTGCCCTACTCTTGATTGCTACGCACTGGGCTCCGTGGTTTCGTAACGCTGGTTTTTTCGGAATGAGATGTGGCGGATTGGAGGGCTCGGCAATCGGAAGAGAACGTTTGGATTCGAATAACGTCTGTCCCTTCCACAAAATGGCGTCGTACGAAGAAATGGGTCACTATTGTGAACCGAGAGGATTTACATACCAAAGCAGTTACGCTTCGGGACTGACGACTTTTTCCACGGGAATTTCGATTGCAACAGTTTCTTTGGACGCCTATTGCCATTGATGACTATAGGATGCGATATTGATGAAAAGGGCTGATTTATTCCACCAACAGCGTTAGCGTTCCATGGCGTACGCTTTCCATATTTGACGTGATACCCAAATGGATACGATTCCTTCCATAACTTAGACGTTCTTTGATGATAATTAAGGCCTTTTTCAGTGCTGGCGAATGAAAAATTAAATTCGTGTTCATCGAAAAACTTCCTTTTCGTTTCCTGTTATATTAAAACTACATTTTATTTCCTGGTACGCAGAATTTTATAATAACGTTACAACTTATAGAACATAAACCCAATAAAGGGTAAATAAAATTATGCACTTCAAAGCGTGCACCTAGTAAAATTTTCAAGGAAATACGGAAATGAAAAACGTCTGGCAGGACCGGTACTCGAGGGTTCTGGTAACATATCCGAATTGGTTAAAAGATCCACCAGGGAAATCGAAGACCCTAATTCCATTCCAGGTCCTGACATACTTTCGTCATGTTCGGTTTTCGAGATTTGAAATATTTAATACTTTCACTATCCATAAGCTTCTTTGTCTCTTAGAATTTATTATTAATAAAATTGTTCATTCGTAGGTGTTAGGTAACGGACCATGAGGATTTGTAACGGAATTGTAATAATTCTTACAAATCAGGAGGTATCCAAAATTTAACGATAAAATCATCCGATTATCTCTCGGTAACAATTGAAGTACTACGATAATAACCTAATATATTTTGAAGTAGAAAAGGACAACGACTCAGCAAACCAAAAAGAAATCTCAAAGTAATATACGCCGAAATGATAGCTTTTTCATTTATATACTTATTTACGTAGTTCCGAAAGTCTCCGCAAGCATCTATTTATTGGACAATTACAGCGGTAGACGTAAACAACAGTCGATTACTAAAACCATTGCCTAACAAGGAGAATCTGATCAGCCAGGACTCGAACCCGGAACCGTGGCGTTGAATCGCTAGCACGCGAACACTCCGCCCCTGCGGGCGATAAAGGTTTCATAATTTTATGAATCGTCATTCCAGGTAAACTGACGTATCTTTGTTTAACCATAAGTATTGAAGGCAGAAAGCTTTATACGTAAGCGTTTACCCCATAACTAACGGCCTTTTTCAAAAAAGTAAACAAAGTGTACAAAAAGATAAAATCTTATTATAAAAATTTTTGGTACTTTCATCTTAAAGTAAGAATTTTTTCGTAAGATGTTGCTGAAACATGGATGAAAGGAAAGTTAAGAACTATCAAAAGCGTCAGAATGAGTACTTAATTTACCTCCTTTGGCATTGTTCTAAATTTACCAGAAAAAAACAAAATATTTAATTTTATAGGGAACTCTTAGCTCAGAACGGATCTTTTTTATCACTAATGGGGTTAAATTAGTAAAATATTTACCGTTAAAGGCAAAATATCTGACAACAGATCAAAAGTCTTCATCCACCTCGTATATCTTATGCAACATTAAATTTTTAAAAATCACATTTATTAAAATAATAAAATTTTAATCATATTCATCTAATTTATTGAAATTAACGTAAATGACTGTCCCAAATCATGTTTTTTTTCTGTTAAAAAGGAAAGGAAAATATTCTTACAACAATATTAATGGCCCATTGATATTTGTATTGAGGATGCCAAAGAACCACGAGAAAAAATCGTGGGTGTTTTTGGCTTTAATTAATATCCCTATCCTGGAGATATGCGTAACGCGCCTATATCTGAACGATCATCATACGGCTGAGTGCCTTGTCAAGTTCCGTATTAATTACGGCTATTAATCATCAGAGAAACGTTTATGCCATCAAAATCATCAATTATATTTCACAGCTTATCTACGAATTTGACCCACAGAGGATACTTCGTTTAAATAAATTTCCATTAAATAAGCTCACGGACATTTTTCGCGAAAAATATTCATTTGGGTTTGAACTTCGCATAATTGAATAGAAAATTAGTATCCTTTTCACATTTATTGTCTAATTTTCTTGGTCAAAGAGGAATTTTTATCGATAACCCTCTTTCTTCATGCTGCCATGCTGATCAAACTGCCCTGACTGTTAATAATTCTCTATATTCCCAAATTAATTTTCAACTATTAATGATTTTCTTTGTAACCACCATTGTGTTCATCCTCAGTCTTCTTCCGGTCCCTACTCTCTGAAAATTGACCTAACTGCAATTACTGGAGTTTGCTTTATTAATTTTCAAACTTTAATGTCTAATTTTAATACTTCCACTGTTTCCAACCTTCCTAACCCCATTCACCTTCTCCTTCCTTCCTTTATGACATTTACCCTGTGTTCAGTTTACCAGATGCAAGTGTTCAGTTTACCAGATGATGTCACATGGCAAGGATACCGGTTCTACATTAAAGTTTATGTAGAAATCGCAACGGTATTTTCATTTAATTATATAATGTATCATTATTAAGTTTTGCCCAACTCGAGTTGTGTATAATGTATTGCATAGCTATACTTAACAACGAGGTCAATTAAAACTTCCAGTGCACTTATTGATATAGGTTCTTTCATCTGTAGCTACTAATTCTTAATTTTAACGGAAAATTCAAAAATAAAGATCTCGAAAGAAACACTAGCAAATTTAATCCCAGATCATCTGCAGATACCAACAAGATTTTATGAGGAATGTATAATCAGTTACTAAGCTAATGTAACTAACTAAGCTGATGCAAACGAGACGTCAGATCTTTAATATGCATTTGTTACAATTTTCATCATCTTGGTTAAGATCCATCTCGCATGTGCTGTAAGTATATGGGATCCGGCGGATAAAACGTGTGAACTCAAGAAAGTGCAGCGCAAAACGATATGTTTTTTACGATACGATTAATATACGATAAAAAACCAAGAGTTACGAAAATCCTCTCAAACACACGTCGGTAATCCTTGAAGGAAAAGAGAATAGACGCTTGACCGCTGAGTAAGTTCAGAGAAAGTAAAATTGCGGAAGACGCAATCGGTATTATACAGCCTTCATGCCATTCTAATGGTCTGACTATGAGCGTAAAGTAATAAATAGAAGAGGCTAGGACAAGTCCTTTTAAGGATTTGTTCTTTCCGCAAATACGATATATTCGCAATACGCGATACACGATAATAACAAGCAGAACAAGTATCTCAAACGCACAGTATTTACACCCCGTGCCATACGCCGAAAGCGGCTTGCAGGGTATTGATGTAGATGTATATCGTCTTGTGTGATTTAGAAAGATGACCTTCCGAGAGGCAGTAATGAAGTACATTTTAATTCATAGAAAATATCGAATTACTGGGGAAAAGAAAAGTCCAATTTATACTAACCATACGATACATTTCGTAATAAATCATGTAGTTTGTATACGTTCGACTTTTTTTGTCCCTGATGGTGACTTACAATGAAATCGCGGCACATGCAATTGATTCTATTATCGATTAACTCTTTTTCTTATGATTTCTGGAGTAAGAGAAGGCATTTTAAGAAGAGTATAGACTACTTCTTTATTCGTATTCAATAAAGTTATATATTTTTTGCTTAATTTCCTTTCTCTTCCACGCGCACTGAAGCGTCCGACTTTTTTATAAACATTGATTCTCCATAAAAAAATAATTCCAAGGCTACCCCGAATGTAGTCGCTTCCCGCTTACTTTAATTAGGCGATTTCATCAATTCCCACCTTATTCGCCTACAACTGGCAAACAAGAGAAGAGAGCGGAAATGATGTTTAATTCATTCCTCCGAGGAATATTTTCCGGCTGAAGGGAAAGGAAGGGAGAAGAACATTTTTTCGGAAGCTTCGAGAGAGCCTTTAATTTTTAAGGTCCCAATGAAGATGAAATATACTTATTATAAGTAGGCATTATTTCAACTCCCGGAAACAAGACGGGACAAAACTTATCGTTTAAGTTTTACTCCCTCATTAGCGAAACGGAAAATGATACATCCCAGACAATAGTGAAGAATATTTCAGGGTCGAGGAAAATGTTTGCTTTCCCGTGAGCTTTCCCCTCCGGTCGTATATTTTACGTTTTTCAGCGCCCTATATTTCCTAGGCGAACTCTTTTTATCCGGTTTTTGTTAAATATCCCTCTGTTCCTGCTTTTCTGGAATTTTGTCCCTCATAAATTTATCACTTTCTTATCATCCCTTCCTCCACCGCTTTTGCTTTCCTGCCATACTAAATGAATCCGTTTTCTCCTCGTTTTCCTCTTCCGTTTTCATCTTTTCTCCCTTTTTCTTCCTCTTTATTTCTCAGAAATGTCTTCTTTACTTTCGAACTTAGTGTAAATATTTCAGCAAAAGGAAATATCTCCTTCGCTTCCGTACATTTTACTCTCCCAACAGAATTTAGCTGATATTCCCGCTTATTAAAGCTTAAAATGAACTTGAAAAAATTTACCATTATAAATGTTACAGCAGTTATCTTCTGCTCCTCCATATTTATAGCTGATTCTTAGATCTCAGTCCTTCCTTTAATGCTTGTTCAGAGAAAAATCGCAACAGTTCCTTTTTGTGTTGATAACCTGAAAATATGTCAGTATTTTTAACTTATCCTTTAATTTACTTTCCATTTCTTTCCTTCTTAACTATGAGACCCTAACTGTTGTTTAATCGTCTCATTCAATTTCTACCTTCATTCAGGATTCACCCAAACAGGTCATCTTCATTAATGATATTTCATTGATAAGAACCTCATGGCATAAAACCGTCTCCGAATCCTCCTGATTAGTTTTGGTATCAATTCATATCTACTTTACGGCATTCTTTCAACTCATATCATTAAAAGCTTCATACAACAGCCTACATTCTTTTATAATTTATATTTAACAATTCGACAGACTAGGTAGCAATGTGAGCAACGCGTTCGACTTCGGTGGAAGCGTTTCCGGGTTTAATACCCGGTGGGGGCTCACATGCGAAATTACCTTAGCTGTCGAAGTACTTTTAAAATGACTACTAATACTATATAATTAATTGTTGAAAAAGTACAATCGTCCTTCTCTTCGCGACTTTGCAATGGGTTTCTACAAAAGTACGCCTTCCTCTGTTAATTACGTTACATTAAATATACGTAAGTGTAAATCATGCACACGTTAGTAGTGGTAACCTATATCAACGTAAGGTGTCGCAGAAAACGAAATAGAAGATAAATCTGAACATATCATTATGAATGTTTGCATGATCAAATATACGAATTTTTAACACCGTGAATATGGATTGCGGAAATTATGGATCACATTTTAAAATCAAACAAGGTTTTCTATCGTTGCTTTACTTCCCATAAACAGAAACGAGTATATATCCACGACGAATATTTATGATTCGAATTAAATTTTTTGCCGATCTATTTGGGGAACAGCATTTTCCTCTCCGAATGCTTTTAGGATCTTAATATGTAAGCACACTGGATAAACCGGTTGCATATTAAACGACCTGTGAAATATATGTTCAGTACACCGTGTTTGGTTTTTTAAAGATTTGAATATTAGCAATCCAGAAAAGTTTGAGGCTTTCTTATAGAGTGATACGAGAATGTAGAATGACACCAAAGTCTATTAATTGCCTAATTAAGATAAAATTATAATCATAATTTAACTCTTACGACAAGTGTAGGCCAAATTAACAACTCCTACACCTAAACTCTGAAAAAAATACATGGCAATACTATTACACTAATAACCAAAAACAATGGACTACAGTTAACTTAAACCTAGAAAAATAAAACAGTACATCCAAAAAAACGGTACACAGATACATTATAATTAGTACAAACAGCGTACATTAGTAAAACCTAATAGATAATTTAGTTGATTAATAACAACAAATGCAGACAACTAGATAAAGATATATAATATATGCAATTCAATGAAGATGAATCGACATGTTAGAAAACAAATACAAGATAGAAAAGTATTACCAGATGATGATTAGGCATATCTAGGCTATCGTGAAGACAAGAAATGGTAAACATTAACCATGCATAGAGAAACGTGATGCGAACGAATGCTTGACTTTTTTCGGCTCTTTAAAATTGTAAAAAATTGCTTTAACTTTAATTATGTAACTTGATTTTCAGTTATATTGTTATTGGCGGACAAATACCAGCGCATAGAATTTAATTATATGTATAATGTGTGGGTATGTGGAGGGTGTTGTTTTCACATCTTTTTAGGGGATTAATCTGCCCTCATACCTTCTCATCTTCTCCTTATCTCTTCCATAACTTTAATCTCCAGCCAGTGTCCGAGATTTTCTGCGGTCCGGATATCGAATTTGCCTTCTTAGCCATCCAGAATGACCCACTCTCGTTAGATACACAAAGAAACTTACCCGTAGAATATTATCCACCATAATGCGAGTTTGGTGCCGATCATTTTTGCAATGACCCTAAAGTGGACCTTTCTGAAGCTTATTTCTCCCTGAAAATTTTTTTCGGGTTAATGTGAAAGGATGGCTCTCATTAGCTTAGCGGCAGCTCAGTATTGCTCTCAGCGATTAACTGCTGCGCTCTTTCCCGTCAAAGAGTTTGAATATTAACCCTTTTGAAGTATCAGCCACTTTAGAAACAAGTATTTTATATTTAAAGGGTAGATTTTTATCCCCTGTAATGTCCGCTCTCCCTGCTCGTTTGAGATTAATCTCGTTATATCCTAATCATTTTCAACATCAAAAACTCAGCCTCCGCTCCTGAAATTATTTTATGTTTATGATTCTTAAGTGAGATATTATTTTCTTCAGTCGTGACGAATTATATTTTTAATAAATATAAATGTCGTAACACATTTCTTTCAAATGGTCGAGAAAACGCAACATTATTTTTTACTCTAGAATTGTAATTCTCCTAGTAATGTTTTATTGTTTCCGTTGATAATTTAGTTAACTTTTAAGTCCTGTCGTAAATTCCAAAGCAAAAATATTATCTTTTTTAATTATAATCTTTTCATAAAAATTTAATTATGTCTAATTTTCAGTCGTATGAATCTTTCAGTGGTAAATATTTCGCCATGCAATCAACATCCTTTAAATTATCAATATAAACTTCACTATAACATATCTTTTTAGTAATATTCTGTTAATGGCTTTCATTTTCAATTTGTTTGATGAAATTCTCCAATATGAAGACTGAAATTTAATTTTGAGTTTTTGTTTTTGGATAGTTAAATATCTAAAAATATTTTCATCGGAAGTGTAAGGTAATTTTTGCACTAGTGTTTAGGGAAATGTAAGCTAAAAATTCAAAAGTTGGATATATTATACGAGTTATCTATGCGGTTTCCATCATTTTTCGTTGTTTTGTTTTATTCTATTCCAACTATCCACGATCATATTTCACGTAGATTATTCGTTACTAATGAAAGCCAATATTCTCAAATAATGATAAAACCTCCATTTCCGACCAGAACAGGCGATGTCTCAAAGTTTTGCTTATTCTCATCCAATTGTACGTCGAAAGAATCGGGAATAAGTTCAGCGAAAATACGTTTGGGGAAGAGTTAATAAGATAGTATTGTGCAACCTCGCCACTAATGATAATATAATAAATAATAAACTTTCTTATGGCACGTGATCTGCAGCAAAAAGCAAAAGAAATATTCTCATCGTTTGGCATTTACAATCTCTGTGGTATTCCTCTTGGTATCTTGCAGAATGCAATAGAGGGGTACACTCATGTTAAACTTTACCGATTAAGGACCTTTTTATCGCCATTTATTCCATACATATTCAGCCGGCGTATTCAAATCGTATACTACCGAATGTAACCCTTGATAACAATTTCCCGAGGGAATAGCCTTAAAACGTCGATTCGTTTCAAGTCATTAGTGAAGGGCAACCCTTTTATTTGCTCTGGGACTGTTTGCACGACACCTCTGTCGTTACGCCTCCCGCTTTTATCCTTAGAAGCTTAAGTCTTTTCGCCCCAAATAAGTCCGGCGGCACTTTTCCGAACCTCCCCTCGGCAAATTAATTTATCAATTCGTTGCATGGGGAATACGGGTCTGAAATCTATATGCCCGGCAATTAAGGCTGACTAAACCAACAAACGAGACTAATCTCCAGGGCGAGCGGGTCTCACGCTCACCCGGAGTCCCGGATATTTCCCGGAGTAGCTGCAAGAGAGAGAAGGTAGCGGATTCCTTTTTTTATGGTTCTCCGAACTCTCCTACCTTCCATTCCCTTTCTGCTTTCCTCCAGAGTACGTCGCTAACACGCTGCAGGTGCCCCAGGGGCTCCCTTCTCTAGCATTTTCCCGCCTCTCCCATCAAAACGGCTCCATTCGACCATTCTAAGCCCGCTTGACCAATTCGACCTCACGAAGAGGGAAGATCCTCTATCTGACCGTGAAACCACCTGCCAGAGGCATCTCAACAGATAACGAAATGAGCTGCTCCTAATTTTGTGAAAACGTTGAAGTTTGAGGGTAGGCGAAGAGGGGGGGCTTGCCAACACTCTCCGCTGCCAAGATTGTGGCGGCATCTGCCGGACTTTTTATGGTAGTAGTGGTCTCTCGTCCAGGTTTATGTAGTTGTAAAGAAGTTAAATTCAGTTTAGAAATGTCGTGATGAATTGAAAAGACAAAAAAGTGATAGGAGTAGGGTAATGTCTGTTTGAAGACGTACGGTTGGGACTTTGAAGGCCCCGGGAAAGGACATGGAAATTAAGACCTGAAGCCCTAAAAAATGTCATCCTATTTCCTATTATGAAGTAACTGAAACTGTGATTAAGTGTAGCTCTTATTATCAACCTTGTTTGCATTTTTTTCATCACTATCATTGAAAATGGTAATTTATTAACCGCCCGTTTTGAAGATTTCTTACTTAGAAGATACTTATCACCATTGATATACCAATGATCAAGTAAATGATAAAGCCCTCAATGATAATGTGAAGATTTCTTATCATGTAAAGGCGTGCACTTTGAAGTACAAGAATATACATTGAAAACTATCAACGTCACTCAAACCCAAGTCTTCAATTTTCCGGGCTGGTGTTCTAACCATTATACCGCTATGCCATGCTAAACTATCGGTATAGGTTATTGGTAGTTTAGTGGTTACTAACATCTTCCAGGAAAATGAAGGACCTGGGTTCGAATCTTTTTAACTTCTGGATATCCTTAATAATTAATTTTGCATGGCAATAAGAGAGGTAGCTACCAATTCTAGTGCCATACTACAGCAGAGAATCAATGTTAATGATGACAGCAATAATATTGCGATACATAGTGTTGATTGTGTCAACGATGGAAATATACTAATCGGTTTAGTGAAATTGTGTCCCTTGGAGAATATACTTCCACTTTCCCGTGAGTACACCTCTTCCTCTCTTACGTAGTATCTCTATGTACAAGAGGTTTATTAATTTTAATTGGACGGTAAATGAAAGGAAAACTTCTTTATTTGCTAGAAAGAGACTCTAGAGATAGATAGATGCGATAAGCTTCGTTGCCCACCGCATATCATATGCTTATTGCTCATGCAAGGTCGACGTAATTCAACGATACATCGCTAAGCAAACATTGAAGAGAACTGAAATTGGGTAATGTGAAAGCAAGCTAAGAGCTTACTTAATGTAGACTACAGGCATATTTGCTCTTAACTGTGGGTAAACAGATCATATTTGCTCGAGGTTGCCAAATGTATGATTAATTGCTTTATCTTCTAAAATACATGGGATTCTATTTTAAATTCCCCTTTCAAAGTCATAGCTTCTATGAGTTTAGTTTCGTCTCAATAAATACAGCAGGAATATTACTTTCAAATCTTCCAATATTGGCCTCCAATCAATTCAGAAATTAATTAGATAAAATACTCACGGAAGAAAAATAATAGCGGAATTCAATTTGTTTCCATTCTATGTCTCCAACTTTCACTTTTATTCTGCAGTCTTCTTAAAAATACATCTCGTATTTGGCTTTCATTAATATTTTTCACATCAACTTTATCAGTATCAAAACTCCATCAAATGAAATTGACTATAAACTCAGCAATATTTTTATGTGGTATTGATTAATATATACTATAACAGATAAGTTTTCGTGAGCTATTCAGAAGAAATTAAAGCACATTAAGTATGGATTTTTAAAGGATGTAGTGTATTCTAAGATAACTCACATCATTACAATTCATTCAAAATGGTAAGCTCAAAGTTGAGTAAAACTCTAAAACGGTTATTATTTTACATGAATCCCATATGATAAGTACGAGCAACGGCGCTTATTCATACCATTCACATAGAATCCTCTTAAGCTATAAGATAGAAAAATATTTAACAAATAGTAACTATAAATTTCATCAAATCACAAATTAACATTTTGTACTTCAATTTGTTTCGAATATGGCACGTATATCGTAAGTTAAATAGGCAAATAAAAGAAGCAAAGGAAAGGAACAACATCTCCTTGTAATGAATCAATGTTTCTACCTTTTCTTTTTATCAAGTGTGTTTAATATTCTAATGGGAATGAACCTCATCTAATTCTTGTTAATTAATAATTCTTCTACCTTTTAGTCCGTTCATTTGTCAATTTTTATATAATATAATTTCCATCTCTTTCTTATTTAACCATTAGACCCTACCTCTCTTTAATCTCTTCATTCACTCCTCACCTTCACTCAGGAACCACCCTAACAGGTCATCTTTATTAATGATATTTCTTTGGTAAGAACCTCATAGCACACAAATGTCTTGGAATCCTCCTGATTAGTTTTGGTAACGATCCATACATATTTCCCAGCATTCTTCCAATTTATATCGTGAAAAGGATAATGCAATAGCCTACTCTCATAAGATTTAAATTTTACGTGGCGTATTTCTTTTATGGACACACGTTATCTAGCGTCTTTAGCAGAGATGTGTATACTTACTTATTTAACTCATTTACCGAAAATGTTTGATATATTAAGTAATGCTAAATATAAATTTTGTAGAAAACACGGTATTTGTCGAAATAGTAAAACAACCAGTAATTAATGGCTTTGATCTGACAGTAAATTTAAAATTTGAACCTTTCAGTGATCAAGTGACCGAAATGTGAAATTGTTAATGGTGACACACGCGATACTGCCGTTACGATCGTTTGATTGAGCTGAGAGTTATAGGTCTTGTCCGTAAAAACGAAGAAAAAGTACTTGAACGATTCGTTAATTTGCACTATTTAGACCCCATCTTGTGTTATCATGCGTTGCATGCGACAGAGCAGACAAGTATTGCCTATTTGTATTTGGAAAAGTCCTTCGTATTTCCTGTGTTATCTAAATAATGCCATGAAAAATTTATGAGCGCCTCCAAAACACTCCTAGAATTGGAAATCATAGGAAGGAGATTGTATTTTAGGCAAAACTTGTTTAATAAAGCATGAGATAATATTTCCTAGGAAGAAGTAAAAAATATTGTGCATCCACCGGAAAACGTAGGAAAAGAGATGATATCACAACCCGCTTTAAAATACCATTCATTCCTCCGGCCGGACGACGTCGATGGAATAGGGGTCAACGTGCAACGCTGAGGACCCAGGTTCGCAACCCAAGTGAGGCATGGCTGTTTGTATTGCGCTGATTTGTATTATATTGTGTCATTTCAAGGATTAATTGTAAAGGTGGTTTCGTATTACTAGAATTCGCACGAAATAAAGAAGTGACTATTATTTTTCTCCGTGGGTGATACACGACAGCTGTAGATTAAAAATACAGACTTAAGACGCATGCACCCGTTGGATTACGCCGATAGGCAGCTCGCAGGGCATATCTGAAGATTTAGGTGCGTATTTAGTCTTTGAACTGAAATTGGATCATTGAAATTGAATCGTCTCCTCTTAATACTCTATTAAGTGCTGGGTGCGTATAAAATTGCTATCACTCTTGGGTTCCCTTTGAGAAGAACATTTGGCGCTAACGTACGCTGACAGTAATCATCCCGAGAGTAGAAGAAAATTCGGTAAAGGAATTAATTATCCAGCGAATCCAGGGCTCAAATTTTTCTCGCATTCCCCACACTTTTTCCATCATTACGCGCGTGGAGAAAGTAACGTAATCCACCCTTTAACAAGGCGCGTTATTTGTCTCTCGTTTTAGAAAGTAGAGTCGTAAATTATCATCGGGAGACGAGATTCCGCAAAACGTTCCCTAGATATATTTCGAGAAAATAATAAACGACCCGGGAAAACAGGCGCGGAATCGGAGGGAGAAAAAATCATCTTCATTCGTGTTTACTATTCCCATCAGCGCGGGAGAGGGAGCAATTAAAAGGTTTTTGCTCCCTCCCGCAGCTGCCATTTCGTAACGCTTTTAAAAAATCCTTAGTGAGGCGTGACAAAAAAATGAAAAGAGAAATTCGTTTGTACAGAATCGATCAGAGCGCGTAAAGGGACGGCGGATATGTGGGGATGTGTCAAAGAGAAAATAAAGCGGAAAAAGAGTTTTTTATCGGAGGGAAAATGGAGGGAGCGTTTGAATGGAAATGCTGAAGAAAGAGCGCGGGGGAGAAAGAGTAAAATTGATTTCCATTTTAAGGTAGGAAGGAAAAGTGGATCGGGGAAGAATTTACATGGAGCCCAAGGCATGTTTTCCCTTTTTCATTATTGTCGAGGGATAATAGAGGTGGAAGAAAATGTGAGGTAGGATAAGAAGAGAACTTTTAGAGAGAGGAAGGAAGATGATGAAATTTATCTTTCGCAAAATAGCGGCAATATGAAAATAAATATTCAAAGTGTGATATTTAAATAGCAATGCCAGATTCTTAAGGAGAATGATACAACGTCACTTTCTGTAATACTCTTCATAATATCGTCCACAAGTCAGTATCGCTTCACAAGTACCTATACATTCATAAATACCTATTTGCGTTAAAAATAACCTCTTTGTTCCAGATTTTTAATGATTGAAACCGAGTCTTGTAAGTTTACTCAAATCACCGAACCTTTTTAACCATTATCTTATTTTGTATTTTTAAATACAGTGGTCGGTAATTTACTCTGATTGTGAATGACATATTCAACCCACATTCAACAGCATAGACCTACTCATTCTTGCATCTGTCTAGTCGTTAGCCCGAAGATTGCTGAAGTCCTTATCACCTTCGCCACTATCAGCGAAAGTTAGAGAAAGAGAATAAGGTGATTCAACCAGATGAAAAGTGAAGCAATTTTCTCTGGCTTTCCTTAGTGAACCAGAACGCTATGATTGGAAAACGTCCACTTAAAGGCAGCAAACTGACCATATAAATCAGACTTTTCTTTGTATTCCATCAGGAGTGACCGAAATCGATGTAATTATTATGCAGCATTTCCACCTCAGCATATTTCATATTATCAAGGCTATGAGCAAGACTTACTTCAAATGTGACCGATGTAGGATACAGTATGTCTGTCCTGTGCCGAAGGAAAATAAATATTCTATTAATCAAAATGTGGTATCAGAAACTAATTATCCTTAATGATGAATCATTTCCCGTTTTGGGTGAATTCCACTAGTACCACCTTGCCTTACTTGACACCATCTACCGTTGAAATACATTTTGTAGCTTAAATAATTTAATAATTAATATTAAATAGTATATTGGGGATCGTTTTGATGGAAGGGAAAGATTACCGTAAATATTCTTAATTGCAAACCCGATTCATATAAGTAGCAGAGGTTCACAGAAAATACTTTTCATTCCTATACATATAGAATATGCTCATTAATATTTGGTAAAATGGAACTAAAGCTGTTTTTATAAAAGATATGCCTATTAGTTGAAGGACGATCAAAAACAGATTCACAGAGCTACTTTGGTATTTCTTAAGTTCATGTGTCATAATAGTATAAATATCATAATGTTCTGTACTGTTGATGAATGAGATGATTTTATTGATTCTTAAAGCAATATCAAATGAATTTTCAGAGTGTTTTCCTCACTTTAGGTGCTTCTAAAAGTATTTTCCCGTCGTATTCAACGGTGTTTAATTTATTGCAGTCGTTTACTAGAAGAAATCCGGGGAAATATCCTTTATGAAATTGAAGTCTTCTATATTGAAAATTTCCAGTACACTGTTCCAAACACTTCATCTCATGGCACTCGAAGTTCGCAAAAACTGCGAACACACGGAACGTTCTTTCAGGGATTAAAAGACAATTTTTCTTCCAAAGTCTGGCCTCAACAGGTTTAGCGCGAAGTGTCCAAAAAGTTTGGGCCCCATGACATTGGTTCTGACAATCCCACGCTTCATTTAATACCGTCTAAGGCAGCCCATAAAGATTTAGCCCTTGTGTCTCTGATTTTATAGGCTTGGTTTTTGTGGTTTTACTGCATGTGTTGCATGAGAAAAATTTAGCATCGGAGATATCAGCAAAAATTAAATGAGTTATATATTGTCGGTAGAAGTTATTTTTTTGAAATTGAAATGAGTATTCGTTGTCAATGGTTTCTTCAGTACCCTCTGGCTTGAGATCCTTTATTATATTAATTTCTTATAGTCATCATTCTTTTTAGTTATTTTGTAAAGTAAATGGTCTCCGAAGCTTACTGTTCCTTTCGGCCGCACATAACCTATTTCAATTTACCCAAAAAAAATCTTTTAAATTTTTCCTGATTTTCTCTGTAGTTGTGCAAAAGCATTCTGTAGCATTTGACACTGCCAATTTTGAATAAAAAACGCCTTGTCCGCACTAGCTTTAAATCGTTAATGAAAATTGCTTGCTAAATGCAATGGAAAGGTATGGTTTCTCGGAGGGTATGGTAGATAAGAATTGATGTATGGGCCGTTTGCAGCCCTGTGTAGTAATATGATGACTTATTTCATTACTCTGCGCTCATTAGCTTAATTCATCTTTTCCATCACTCATCTTTTACTGGCTAACTTTTGTGTTCATGCGTTCAATATTTACGTTGTTACCTAACTTATTCTTAACCCTAAGTATTCTCTTACTTTTCCAGTACCTCCATATGGGAAGAGTAGTAAACTGAAATAACTCCAAATTTTTGTTTGGCAGTAACAAACAGAAGTAATTCATTGACAGATAATATTCTAGCGTTTTATAGTAAGGATTTTGATTATACACAGATGTCTCCTCGGACATAAAAGCTTTAATTACAAAGAAATACATTTATGAGCATTATTATACAAATTATCACCTTATTGTATTAACACACCTTTGCATCGTTAAGTATAAAAGTAAAAATTATATTTACAATCTAAAATTAACATGAAGGTGAAAGAAGTTTTCTTGATACGAAATGCTATTTTTATACCGAGGAAATCGTAATAAAACATTTCGAAATATATTGCTATGACAGTTGAATTCGTAAAATGCAATTGGTTTTTACCAGCATATCTGTGATTTTTCATATCCTCCTATCTAAGAATTATTTTATCGAGCATTTATTTATTAAATAAATAGATTCCTGATATAAATGCTCAATATACATTGAGATTCAATAAATGTTTCCCTAAACTCAGTAGGTAGTGGAATGTTTTTACTTCCATGGTGAATCATAGGGTAACATTCATGTAAGTTTAATCTTTGTATTAGGTATTAATTAGTTTTATCTCCATTATTTCTCCGGCTTATCCATCACGAATACGTCAAGAAAAGACTAAAGTGTTACAGTTGAATAGAACTAAAATTCTCGGAGTATCCTACAAGAGTTGTTTAATCAAACACTAATTTCTGAATGTCGTTTACGATGAGGAAATAGCCTTTCTGCGTCATTGGGCTCATATGTCAGCTCTTAATTGACATAAGTTTCTTGCCTACGTCGCAGCCTTCCGCTCATTTTTCTCGTTGACACGAGAATCTCCTGTTTGTTGCCAAGTTGATCCTTAGGGTTTTATTCAAGCCCCATTAAGACCGCATCCTGAATACTATTTTTAGGTATGTATTTAATACGCTTCGTTCTGTTTTCAGTTAGTAAACTTTCTTTCAATTTCACGAAGCCAGAATAGCAAAATGAACATTCAGGAATGGATTTCTGTTGGTTTAACCAAGTAAGCCATTCACCAAGCTTACTTCTTACCTTGGTCCTACCAAGCCATTTACTCCCAAAATCCTCTTCATTAATCCAATTAAGTAATTATTATTATGGTTTTAATTCCAAATTGAGATCCCACAAGGTAAAAGAATATTCCAGTTTCCATGCCCTTGCGGACTAAGATTTTATGGAAACTAAACTGATGGGGTTTTAGATTAATTCCAAAAAAGGACTAAATTTTGAAGACTTTTGAAGAATTTTGCCGGATATTTACGTCTGTAGTCACTTATAATCAATTCTGCCGGATCAATTTCGATCAAATTTCTTTTCCTTTCATGTCGTCATACATGAGACTTATCCTCTACACGTAGCAAAAAAAAACTTAAAATCAACTTTCTCTATCGGAGGTAAATTCCAAGAAGGCCAGTTTAATAGGCTGATTTTATCCAATTTTCTCTGTTATTATGTCAATACCTCATTAGGTTTTAATAGTTTTGTTAAACGATAGGTTTCTCCTAAAAGATAGACTCACTGATACCTAATGCTTTAAGTAAAAGCTCTTCCATTTTCCTCAGGAGATAATATTTACGTAGCAATGTCGTCAAAATATTCCGAATAAAACTTTTGTAGAAAATTCATGTTTACTGAATTTTTCACCATTTATTTTCACCTACATTTTGGTTGCGATTGCGGAGTGGTTCACATGCTAGCGCTCCAACCCTAAGGCCCCCGGTTCGTTTCTCCGGCTGAGTGGACTATCCTGCTAAGGAAATGTTTGTGAGTTTTCGTTAGTTCTCACTGTTTATATCCACTGTAATTATCCAATAAAAGGATGTATATGGGGCATAGGGAAATGAATAAATGTATTAAATGTGTCTATACATCAGGCTCCCGGATAGCTAAATGGGCTGCGCTTTCGAATTCGGTGAGAGCGGTCCCGGGTTCGATCCCCGGTGTGAGCCTGCATCACATCGAAGCATTTTTAACCACACTACTATACTGTTTCTATGTATTTCTTCTACAGTCCAAGTTCTTTCTTTTTCTCCATCGTGAAAGTTATAGGACATAATATTCTCAGTAAGAAAATTAATAGATAAGGTTTTTCATTGTATAAAAAACATTATGAGCTAATGTACATGTATAATGTAATACACTGTATAATATTTTATCGTAATATGCACGGATATTTAATTGTGTAAAACAAATTATATGTATCCGACATTTTATTTCGCCTTTTGGCTATCTATTTCTCTTCCTCTGCAATAAGAGTATTTCGGCACGACTTGGAAAGTTATCTTGAAAATGCGAAGAAACTATTTAGTTTATAAATATGAGAAATTTAATTAGAGTCGGTTTCTCCCGCAACGGCCATCTTCAAGTAAACCCATTAATATTTTTACCTACTCCCATATGTTTAGCCCTTACACCCTCTGCATTATCTTTCACCATAGGCCGGAGACGGTAACCACGACGATAATAGTGGAATAAGCGGTTTAGTTCAGGAAGCAATTCGCTCAGTTTATCTTACAATCCCGTTTTACGTGGAAAAACCCCTTGGGAAGGTAATCTCTTTACTGAAATCTTTCCTCAATTGTAGATATTCTCACCAAAACCATGGGAATGGCGCCCATATCATGGATCCTTGTGGAAACGAAAATATCCGTCCAGCATTTACGCTTATTCCGTTTCCAGCTGACAGTCATTCACCTCTTCATTACTCTCGCCATCAAATCCATTCTGTTTCCAGAATCATTAATCGGATTCCTGAAAGGGAAAACAATCGAATTCGACTCCCACGTTTCCTCATCCCCTCTGCTTTCATCCCTTTTTTTTCTCCATCGCAGCCTCATCCCACATTCAAAACCGGTGAGCCGTGCCTGACATCATTTCCCTCCCGTATTCATTGCGAGATATTCGATACCTTCTACATTCCGATGTCATCAGTAGGACTTTGTATCCTCGGTCGAAGTTTTCAACGACAAAAGTGCTAGGATCTGCATTAATCTTACCTCTCCTTCCGAAAGAATGATAGATAGAACGATCCTCCTACGGATTTGAAACGCTCGCTCGTTTTATTCCGTCTGAAAATGTTTCTGGCGTTGAGGTACCTTATCTGAGAAGGAACACATGACACGCGTGGTAGGAGGAATTTGAAAATGTGTTTTGTACAATAGCTATGTAGCTATGTCATTTCCTAAATATTAAATGTTAAAAATTATAAATGTTTCTTGAATGCTTTTTATTAAACTAAGCAATTCAAAAATCAGTCGTTCTTTCACGAGCTCAGCTATTCTTCTAAAAAAATGGAAAAGAAAAATATTACAGTTACTGAAATGTTACACTCCAAAATGTTCATTCAGGAAACTTATCGAATGTAGGAAGTTTATTAACTAGAAAGTGGTATTGTTGGACACCTTTTGGGTCGAAGCTAGGTATAAAGGAATGGAAATATCTTGTCTTTTACGATTTTTTATCTCCATTGAACATTTCCCTCCCTAAATATTTCAAATTTATAAGATCTTTTGTTTAAGCAAGAGGTATTTACTAACAGGCAAGTGTCCGAAATAAATAGAATGATCTCGTATTAAAGATCGCTGAAATCATATTATAATTGAAAATACATTTGTGCCTTTCACTTTTTTGCATATTTCGTTGTTTAATAGTTGGAAATGTAGTTTAAAAATATACATATGAATATCTTCACAATTTACCTTAATAAAGCTCGACGATAGAAAGTATCACCTTGATACTATCACTTGCGAAGTTTGCTTTACTTACCTCTATCCGAAAGATTTGGCTCTGAATGTCATTCATTATTACAGATTTATTATTTCACATTCAATAGTTTTTTATTATAAGAGAATGCATTTTAATTAAATCTTCTTAAATTTTAATTTTAATCTTATTCCAATTAAAATAAGTAGACTTGCAGGAAACTAAAGTATCCTTCTCTCCTTCGAAATTTGGTTCTGCTAAATCTCGCCTCATCGATTGACGTTTACTTTGAATGCTATACCAAAGAAACGAATTTGATGGCAGACTTATTCTGCTGAAATAAGATAGATAAATAAAATATTGCTGCACAGCGAGTGTCGTATCATGCAATAAATATTCCATAACAGTTGTTTTATCATCTTATTCTCTTACACTGCTTTAATTAATTGCTTAAAATAAGAAAAGAGAAATAATTTTTGAAAGTTTTAATGTTAATTCATAGAATTTTAACTGCGTAGCATATTATTCATATATGTTCTATGAGCCGCGATCTTGAAGATAAGGAATGAAATTCGAGTAAATTAATAAATTCGAGTATTCGTTTCAGGAGTCAAATCCGTGTTAAATACAAATAGGGAAAGGTAGTAATAGCTGCATATAGAGACGTGTCCTTTAAAACTTACGGATAGGAGGAAGTAAAAAATGTCATGTCGACATTAGTGGGACTCGAACACAGATCTATCACTTTCCGGGCAAGTATTCTAACAGCTTAACTACCATTTCAAGTCAATGAAGTTCGCCCTGTTCACCGGATTCTTTGGGAGCAGGCAAAAGGCGCTTCACGCTCAGAAACTGAGCTTAGTTTACCTGCCAGAAAAGGGGGAGACTTGTGATCGAATTCCAGTCATGTCCATATTTTTCACTTGTTTATTCTTGGATTAAATATAATTCCCACGATTCCGATTAAAATCCTTTCATTATACAATATTTCAAATAATTTTCACAGTCCTCTTATACCGATACTACCACAGCATCATATATCCATCATTTTTTACTCTATACTAGAAATTAACGGTATTTTATGTATAAACCTAGCGTGCTAGCGCTAGAACTCCAAGTTTAGGATCCCGGCTAGTTGGACTTTTCAGGTTAGGGAATAATATTAAACTATACGTACGTGTACGTAGTTTTGTTGGTCCGATGTTATTGTTTAATCCCACCTCTGTAATTATCCGGTAAATGGATGTTTGGGTGGGCATTGGGAAATAAACAAAAAAAATTTAATGATTCTGAATGTTCGTTGAAAATAATTATTATCGCTATTACTAAGGCTGAACTAAGCCATACAGTTGTATGTTCGGAATGACTAACCTCGGCCTCAAGGAGGTCACAAAATGTCACACGGATGCCAGAAACTATGTGACTTCTTTACCTCCTCGAAAATTTCGCATATTGCTCTTTAAACCCCGACATTCCCACTATTTGAAGTTTTCTTATCTCTTGTTTGCACGGCTAGCTATCAATGGGTGACAGGCTAGCGCAACTGCTCATCTAATCCGTTTTAATCTCTCCGCTGAAAGCAGTAATCCCCATCACTGTCTCTGACAAAACTTCGCTTTTAAGGAGTATGACGAGGGTTAAATTGAGTGGGAATTTCGGAAACTCCAGCTATCGCAATGCATTCTCTCCGCTACGGAAACTACGGAGCCGTATAATACCTTAAGTCGATAACATCTGGATCAATATTTAATTATTGGATAACTATTCCGTTAAGATGCGTTAGTGTTGGGAATGTGTTGGCCATTCCGTGGGCGTTTCCAAGTCTACTTCCCAGAAGAAGATTTTCTAAATCCCATACCTCTCGATACTTAGATGCGCTCTCGCGTAAAGGCATGGTATCCAAGCTACCTTTTCACAGTTTTTCCTGGACGTTTCCACTTCCGTAAGATCAGATGTCGCCGTCATCTCACAACGATTACAGGATAACGCCATTTATTGATTAAATTAAAAGCCCAGTTGATTTACTCATAAATATCCAATCTCCTTACTGGTATTTCTTTATTTCTTAAGTTCATGTGTCATAACAGCATAAATATCATAATGTTCTCTACTGTTGATGAATGAGATGATTTTATTGATCCTTAAAGCAATATCAAATGAATTTTCAGAGTGTTTTCCTCACTTTAGGTGCTTAAAGTATTTTCCCGTCGTATTCAACGGTGTTTAATTTATTGCAGTCGTTTACTAGAAGAAATCCGGGGAAATATCCTTTATGAAATTGAAGTCTTCTATATTGAAAATTTCCAGTACACTGTTCCAAACACTTCATCTCATGGCACTCGAAGTTCGNTGTACCATTAATAAAATGAATTAATTACTGAAATTTTGGTATTAAAATGATTTAATCTAATTAAATAACAAGAAAATATAGCAAACTTACAGAAAAAAGCGAGATTGATCATTAAATTAATTAGAAAAAACATTCATATACATGGACCCTTCTGAATTGTTTATTTTTAATTTGATAAAAAAATAATAAAATAACTCTTGCGTGCAATTATGGTAAACAAACGCGACTGTCCAATGATTTTCGACGTGGAAGAATGTGTAATAACTAAGAGAAGTTTCCCTATATATCTAGAAGAGAATAACATCATCTCTTTATCGACAGCTTATTCACTGACACATGACAGATCTATAAAGAACAGATAGTCGATCTAAGACCTAATCCTCATTCTTATTTTACATCTCACAATATTTTGTACTCGTTCTAAATAATAAAAAAATGGACGTCCAAGAATCTTCCGTTTATAGTTGCTTAAAGAAGTGGCAAATATGACAGAAGTAGGATATGTATTAGTTTCCATAATGTTCTTTTTCTTATGGTGTAAACTTTAGGTGTCTAAAAGATTGTTCCTCTCTGTTATTATTTAGAAAGCGATTAGTATAGTAACTGTTTACAATCGCTTCCAATTAACGGTAACCGCATGGCATTATTATAAGAGTATGTGATAGAATGTTCACAAATTAATTCTAATATAGTGAATTTTGTTTTAATTATGCGTAACTAGTGTTATAATCGTTAGAAAATTGCAAAAAATAGTATTACTGTAAGCATAAAACTTTCAATTAAAATTTTATGTGTTTGGAATCTTTAAAGCTGTCGCCGTCAATTGATTGGAGACCTCAAAGTCCTCAGACTCTGAGGACCTCAGAATCTGACCTCAGAGTCGGATCATCTTTTAAATATATATTGTTTACCTGTATGATTTCAAATTATCCTAATAATAGTTTAAGTTCCTTAAATTCGTAACATTTAAAAAGGGAAAACGTGGTAACGGAGTGTAAGCACACCTAGCTTTGATCAGGTGGTTAACCTTTCAAGAACCAAAATTATATATGAACGCATGCTCAGACCTCAAATTAACATTTGGATGCTCTTCTATGGCACCCATTACTCTAACAATACTGTTACAATGTATTTCATTTAACTTAACCGGAAATGTGGTGAAAACTAATATAAGATGAGTTTGTCTCTTTCTCTTTGTAGTTATCATCAGTGAGAGTAACATTTACATCTGCAATTTTATTTAAGACAAGATCTTGCTCATTCTTTCATATTTTCTCATGCACTAGTACAATACTACTAAAAGTTCAAATATTTTATTTCGAATTTCAATCGCTTGAGACTGATGCGCTGAGTAAACATTGCTATCAGATAGTTAATAGGAGATTATCGAATTATATTAAATCATGATCCTTGAGATGTTAACACATTAGAATATTATGTATATAAGGCAATGAAAGTCAACGTTCTTGTGTTCTCATTGGGAATTAACGGATTCGAATGCAGTCGGGTGATCTTTTGAGCTCACTTCTTCCATGAAGTGGACAGCCTCCAGGGCCTCCAGGGAAAGCCTTCACACCATAGCACCACCTACACGAATTCCACAATAGGTGGTAATCCAAGCGCTAGCCCTCAAAGCCTCGCTACTGCATTAGGCATACACTGCGCACAGGCGTACATAATTCATTCCCCTTATCCCTTGTTCGATTGATAACTCGGGTCCGTTACAGCAGTACTTCCCAACCTTTGTTTTGCTTTAGTCTTCCACGGCTCACTTTATAACACAATGGGAGTTTTGTGGATGATTCGGCAGTTTTCTGGGCGTAAATAGCAGAGATTAGATTAATTTTGTCTGAGGATTTAGATAGGATTATAAAACGGTGCGATGGTCGGCAATTAGGGCTTCATTTAGAAAGATGTTTCGCATTTCAAATTCTGTTCTACTAAATATCATCACTCTCAGACTAATTTAAAACATTGAAGGAAGAGGTTTAATTACCGTAGACTCGGAAAAATATCTTTTAGTAACGATCATGAATGATTTAACACTGCACAACAACATCTGTTACATCCGTGTCAGGGCACTTAAGAAATTCGACGATTTCAAGAGAATTATCGATATGAGCGATGTGAAAGCCCGTGGGATTGTCAGATTCAATCTATAGTAAGTATGCTTGTAGTAAATGACACAAGCGTAGACTTTTTGAATTAGAAAAGGTCCGGCGTAAGTTCGAGCGTTTTGTTTTAAGGCTTGCTAATTCAAATCGAAAAGCGGTAACAAGATACTTCTTGACATCGGATGAGAACCGTCTGAAAGAAGGATTTTAAGATAAACTTGCTCTGTTAATCCTTGATGTTTTGCGTCCAACGTATTTTAGTACCGTTAAGATTTGGCAATTAAAATACAGCAAACGGAAATTAGAACTAGTCGCTTCAAAGATTCTCTTTTACGGACTAGCACATTAAATATTTATTAAGACTTGTGTTGCATCCGTCTTAGTCTCCGAAGGCAGTCCTCAGAGTGCATATGTAAATGCAAAAGTAACTCAAACCTGGTGCCACTCCGAACTTAGTATTATTATTAAATGCTGTTTAAATTCATGTGGAAAAGGAAAGGAACTACATGAATTGAATATTCTTGGTATATATTGGTACTTGGTATATTCTTGGTAATTATGAATTGCGAACCACCACTTCACAGCAAAGTTACAAAATGAAGTGCATGCATTCTCAATTTTGAAAATCTTAGACTACATGAATCCTCTGTTTGGCGGGGTTAGGACTCTATTTTAATTAACTGAGTGCATTTTAATCTTTTAGAAAAACAAATAACACATTTTAAAGGGCAGGTTTGTGGAAAAAACACGATTCAAGATCGGCATGAATCCTTCACTTGGCGGGGTTATGACTCTCTTCATATTAACTTATTCATAATATTTTAGGAAAACAAAGAAACATTTCAAAGAACAGGTTTATGGAAAAAACCACGATTAAAGATCGACGAAGAATCGTCAAGAAAAAGCGTCGCATTCCTATGCTCTCCACAGCTTTCCAGTTGGTGAACAAGTGCTGTCTAACCTCGACATTGGGAAGTGGAATTCTAGCGCCTTTAGAAAGCGGCTCTTAAACTTTTGTAGTCTGAGGTGTTGATTTTTATCTCGTGAACCCCAAAAATGTTTTCCCTTTACATACCTATTTAGATTATGGTGTACCATTAATAAAATGAATTAATTACTGAAATTTTGGTATTAAAATGATTTAATCTAATTAAATAACAAGAAAATATAGCAAACTTACAGAAAAAAGCGAGATTGATCATTAAATTAATTAGAAAAAACATTCATATACATGGACCCTTCGGATTATACCCCTAGTAGTCCATAGACTCATGTTTAAGAACTTTAAACTTTAAGAGTGCATGGACGCTGTCGTTTAATCCGCCATAGTTTCCTCTGAAAGATTAGTAGGAAACGGAATGAAGAGATTACGGAGAAAATAAAAACTTTCCAACGTTTTCGTATTTTAAAGATAGCCTGATTGATATTTAAAATCCCTCCTGTTCTCCCTCCACCACATCTTATGGCACTTCGCCTCAGCATGAGAGAATAGAGTGCGTTTAACCCCTTCTAAACGAGTTAGCGGAACGGGTACAGCGTGGGAATCGGGAAGGAAGGTTACATTCTTCCTCTGTTACTCAGTAAACCCTTTCAAACGAACCATTTTAGCGTCCCCACGATTCTTGCTTCCAAAAATCTCTTTGTTTCTCGCGATTGAAAAAGGACGGTGCACTCAGTTTGCATTGTACCCGAGCACAAAACGTGCAGTCGCTGTATATCTCGAGAGCCGGGGGAAGTACGAAGTCGAAATTTTCTGAGCGAATTTGCGCTCTCTTGATGATAATTGGAACGTGTTAAATTTTTCCGTACCTCTACCATTGTGAGCTCTTGTGCTTTTTTTGCAGGAATAACAAAGGAAGTGGTTTTGCGTAATTTCTGAAAGTAGATAGAGACTTGAAATTTTCTCCTACCAAAGATGTCTCCAAGATGGTGATGTTTCCAATTCTCTTAGGGCAAGGAACTTTAAGTGGAGGACAGCAGCAACAAATCGTAGTATTAAGCATTCTAGGCTTTAATGTATTATATTACAAAATGCTTCAATGGAAAGTCATTGTGTAATTCGTTCTAACTAATGTTTCTAATGCCTCACATACCGTTCCTGATCACATAGGGTACTCAGTGCAAAGGCTGAAATTATAGTTCTTATTTTTAAAGGATTACTTGCAGCAGCATTCGGAATCGTTATATTTTACTCCATCACTCTATTTTATCGCAATTTTCTGTGGCCTCTTTAATTTTCATTATTTCTTCTTACTGTATTCGTTCTTTCATAATTAAACAGCGTCGGCATAACCACAGATCTTGGTCATTTCATTAGATTATTCTTTCTATAATGTCTATGAATAGCAACAGTAAATATCTAACTATAATAATTTCATTTAGAAAATGTCAAGATAAGCCTATGTATGAAATAATTCATTTCCATCTCGGTGTCAATGTACCTTGCTCTTTTTCTGCTACTTTTCAAATTCTAAAATACTCGAATTATTTATTTCAAGACATATTGTCTATGTATTATCAAACATAACTACTTGTAAATATTCTACCTAAGAACAGGCTTAATGCTTAATCCTGGAAGGAAGAAGAAGATTCTACCTAAAAAATAATGTGCTTATAACAATCCAATGATCACAATCTGTCTGGTTTTATAATACTTTTCTTAAGAACGTGTGAAACAACACTTTCCTTCTCAGTTAACGGTGAGAAACTTAATCCACAACATTCTTAACTGTCAGATAATTCTCATCGTATGGATAATTGTTAATTAGGGAAGAATTGTATTTTAATTCATTGGTAAAGAGAATTTATGTCGTAAATTAATCCATAAATGTTCGTCGACTTCAATGGTTGACCCTTACTAAGTTTTGCCAACTAATTAAATACATTGATCAATAAATTCCGTTAGTTAAGTGACGTGACATATGACATCTTCAAAAGGGGCATTTCGTATAGATGCAGGCAGTACTTATGACAAAAATAATTTTTAGGTGAAGGGAAAAACGTGCTCTAAATTAAACACAATTTTTACGATATACAAAATGTATCACATTTCAGCTTGATTTGAGTGCAGCGTTGCCTGTTGCAGTTACAAAAAACGATTTTCCAATTAATACAATATTTCAAAACGACCCATTTTGTTGTTTATATCACAAAAATCTTATAAATTCTTGATAAAAAATTGAAGACTTATGAAAACACATGACGTTCTGAACACGTACGCAACATATGGCACAAGAACGTTTCGAGATATGTTTAAGTTGTACAATATGGAATAACATAGGATTTGGAATTTCATGTATGCCAAATCAATAAGGAAACGATTAGAGAGGCAATGATTAGAGTCTAATTGCGTTTTATCTTTTTAATGGGCATCCTTTAAATATATAAATGATTTAAAACTGCCTCTCGGAAACTGTTTTGAACGACGTCATTCATAAAATAAATTTAAATCTGTATCTGAAATTCATCGGTGCTCAGACTCATCAACTCAGACGGAAGAGAAAAATATTCGAATGATTTTTCGTGAATCTTTTTCCTTCATTCCTCGGATTCGAGAATTCATATACAGGGTACTTCAGAAGGGTTTTTAGAACTTTGTAATTTAAGATAAATTTTTTGACGACGTACAGAGGTGCCTCAGATGTCATTTGATTATCGTCTCAATTTTAAGTTGTTTTATCTTTTATTTGAGAGTGACTTCCCTCGGTGAGTAGTCGTTGTAAATTAATGCAAACTTTCAAAGCTATAAAGTCTTTCTTTCAGCGCCCTTCCCTACTGAAATTGTATCATAATTATTTCTACTATTATTATTATATTCATTTGAAATTAGTCGGCACGGAGGCTAGGAATTATTCACCTAACCCATATGCAAAACACCAAAGGGATTAGGCTCATCTATTGCTTTTTTAGTAATCTAATCTTCTTAGTATGGAGCAAGTAATAATGGTAATGGTTTCTTGTAGTTGTACAATAATTTTATCTTCTATTCCAATTGTTTGAGGCTGTTACGTAATTTTTTAGGTATTACATCGGTTGCTAAATTATTGCAGGCACAATTTTGACAGATTTTAGGTTCTAGACTTCTTTTATCTTATTGTTCCTGCTTTTATTTTCTAATTATTATTATTACTATTGTTATTGTTGATGATGATGATTTTGTTGTTTTAATTATTATGATCATATTTATACCGAAATATGGAATGATACCTTCTACTCGCCCTCCAGTAAAATCTTAAGAGTGGACGTACACGGAAGTGCTCAGAGGAATAGGTCAAGTAAGCAAATGTCTCTTCCCTGACCTTCCTTACCCCTTAGGCCCAGTTGATTCAATAAAAGATAGCGATTTAGTAGGTTTCCTTGATCGGACGAAAATAATCACAAAGGAATGCTTTCGGAACTAATGCGTTTCGCACAGTTAAATTTTGCCGATTTATCTCCCAACATCCTGCCCCTTCGTTTCCCTACCATGTCCGCGGCGGAGAGAGTTATCTCTCACTGAAACTCGTTAGAGTCCTCCGCTTTATTCTCCATTTTCCTACTTCCATTTCCTCCTCTTCCCCTTCGCTACGCTCTTTCGGACTGCAAGGCATTCAAACCTGTAAAACCCCTCACCTCAACTCACTTTCTCAAAACCTCCGCTCCGCTCTCAAAAGCTTAACTTTCCCTCGCTAATTCCTCCGCCCATCTCATTACCCTCGTTTCCTACTCTCCAAACAGGGTGAAAGCATTTGAGGTGCGGTTTATTTTAGGCGCGGCACCGCCTGCCTTCCGAGAGCGGGGTTAACGGAGTTAGTAAGTCACACAAATGTTTTATGATGTCGTCTCGAACGGGAGAAAAACTTCGAGTTCGTACTTTCGATCCGAGGCCGTCTCTTCCGACGGCGTTATCGCGCCTAAAAATGAGCTCCCGATCACACAGGTGTGCGTAATTGAAAAAATCCATCCTCGGCTTTTGGTTACTCACGGTTTGAATTCTGCGTCAACGAGAGCAACTGGTACGTTTTCATAAAATGTATGCCATACGTGGAAGAGATTCGGTGACCGGAATGAGTTTTCAGATCGTTTGCCTAAAACTTTTGGAAGGAAACCCCAATAGGTTTTATGACCACAAATCTGAGCCGAGGTAGTAAAGTAAGATTTATCACTAAGAATGAAATCAGAAAGAGCACTAAAAGAGGGGAAATTGAATGAAAATTCTTATATTGTCGTCGAGTATTGTTTTCTGTTCAAAATTGCGTGAATTTTGATCAAATAAACGAAATTTTTCTAAAAAGATGGGGTTGTAAACAAACCGTTCTATGACTAATTCCATTTTTGAGTCCTAGATCATGCACTTTCTATTGTAATTCATTGGGAATTGAGATATATATATAAAATACATGGTGAGAATTAATGATGGAACGTGTGAAGAAGAAGAGATTTGATGAGATTTTAGCGAATTAACATTTTAGTTGTGAATGGTTTACATTGAAGAATTGCAGGGAAACACGTACGTTCATTTATGAGTGTTTTATTAATCAGCTCATTTTTGCCATTAAGATTTCAAAATGATGAAGTTTCTAAATGTTCTTTTCGTTGAGTAAATCTACATCTGTGTATCAACCCCTTAGGACTACTATATTTCATTACGGATGGATGGAATTGGATATGGTCTCGGATATTAAGATATTTACTATTTATTTTAATTCGGAATTATTTTTGCCGTAACAATTTATTTCATTAATCGTCTAAATGCTTATTTATTTCCAATTACTATGCGGATATATAGCTATTAATATAAAAAATATTCAAGCAAATATTTGTTGGAAAGAGAGAAAACCACAATTGTACGCCTAAATTTAAGGCTTCTCGTCGAGGATTATGCCTCCAGAGTTTCAAAGCATCCTACAGAGAGAAGATTAAAAGAAAAGCTATTCAAATTTTCCGATATTTTATGACATTCCAGATCCATGTTAACGGTAACCTTTATCATTGCCACCAGTGGGCACATCGAAGAAATAGCTGATTCATACGTTAGTAAAGTCATAGCGCAAAATCCCTGTGCGGGAAAGGGCCTGGCCGCCTTTATAGCGGGTGAAACGTGGACAGTGCATCGATACCCATACCGCTATATTTGACTTTCCGGAACCAGACCCGATACCTCTTAATTCGGATAGCTACCTATGTTTATCTCGTTGCTGGGTGGACACAGATTAATGTTGGCCCCTTCTGGGATTCAAATCCGGGACCCCTGTAAACGAAGGAAAACGCGTTTCCCACAGAGCTTTCCAGAGGTAGCAGATTCTCAGATTAGAACCGATCTTAAAATAATTCATATTAATGCTGAAAGGGATAACTTCAAGGTATTGGAGCAACGCCAAGCAATCCTAAGCTATTGATCGTTCCTATTTGGATACAGATTCGCATTAATCACATAAATAAACGAACCATTTGAGAAAAGTTCTTACAAGTTATTTTTATAAAATCGTTCACACCTAAAAGACAAACTGAGCACCTGATGAGGCTATAATCCATATCATTTTTTACACTTCATTAGTAGTACAGAATCCTAATTTTTATCAGGAAGTAACCACCGGTAACTCATAGAACTTGGTGATGATACATTTCAATTAAACTACAATATATATTATTGTAATTTATTTGACTGAAATAAGAACCCCCAAATTATATCCGCTTTAATAATTTTATGAACTAACTAACTATTAACGACGAATGCAAACACACATGCCTTAGCCCGGAAAACCCTGATTATCCGGGACTAGAACCCGGGACCTCAAAGTTTAAAGGTGGATTTAACCATTCTGCTACCTAGATCGGCCTCAGAATTAGTTCTAAAAGCACAATATTTTATAATAGTTTATAGTTTAAATAACTTTCTAAGGGTAAAGTTGATTCCAAAATCTCGTTAATGAAAAATTGTTAAAATATCTTTCAACTTCAGCTCAATTTCTATAACTTCTCAACAACCTTTAGTAAAAATATATCATTATTTTCAATAGATTCTCATACAATGCGGCATTCTCCCAGCAAAAATAAGCTTTGGGAGAGAAATTTATGGACCATGTTCAAGCTTACCTTTCTAGCGAAATGGTTCACGGACTTCGTGCACATTGTCTATTTTAGATATTCAGTTACTTTCAGTAATTTCTTATTGATTCTATACTTGTGCATTCAATCACTAACTTTCAAATTATAAACTTTGTTTTACTTAAGGAACTTTTAAGGCACCGAAGAAGCTGAATCTTCGAATTTTCCCTTTAAATCTATTGATATCTGCTTAATTTAGACGGCCGTCGAGGAGATTTGAGCAGCTTCTCCTCGCCTGCTCTTTATTGACCGTAAACTTTCATGCCTTCCTATTACATTCCTTCACTGTTCGGCCCTTTCCCTTCTATCATTCTCGCCCCCACTTAATTAGTCCAGTTATCTCAACCCGTCCTCGCCCTACGCTGTCAAAACTTATTTTGTTACTTCACGCGTTCCAATTAATTGGGGTTTCGTTACATAATTAATTGCACCTTGTTTCGCTCAATGCTCTCCTTTTAAATTTTCAGCTATCCAAAATATAATCCTCTGTCCTACTAGTATTTCCTGCTCGGATAATTGCTTAAATAGGACTTAAAGATCGCAATTGGAATTTTAATTAATGATTACAGGGCTGCAGATAAGGTTTGTGCCCAAGTTTGTTTTACTCGTCTCTAAGTTTCATACCCTTTCGTTATGAAATGATTAATCAGAGGGTGATTTTCAAGCAAGTTAAGTTTCATTCACGAGATTCAGGTGATTCATCAAATGTTTTTCGTATCTTGTGCAATATCAGGGAGAACTATGCTTGGAAACATTTTCAAGAATTTCAAATAAAATCCATTTAAATACGACATAGCCTACTTACAAATTTATTTCTAATAAATTATATCATATTTCATATTCTGTATCCGTCTGGGTGAGTTATTTATAAACATGTTCTTTTCGTATACTATGATGAAGCTATTTTTATTTCTCTTCTTCCATTTCACTATTTTCGAAGCGATTTTATTATTACGTTCCTACGGGAGTGCTAAAAATATCCCTGTATCTAGTATTCAGTCCAGAATATCAATCATTTTCAATTATATCAATTTTATTATACGAATCCTCTTTAACATGAACATTTCACAACGCCCGTGATCTTTAGGCGGAATGAAATGTCCGATTAAAGAAAAAACCCTCTTAAAATGCGGCCGTAATTCTGAAATATTTGTTGTTCACAATCAATAAACATATGTCACGCTTTAATGCAATAAACTTCATGAGTAACGTGAGTTTGGGAAATCAATTTAATCACCCAGTAAGACTGAAAATATCTTTCTGGGCAGCTAACCACCAAGAGAAAATATTATGTACGTACACATGAACATAGTTAAAATATTTAAAGTTTTAAAGAAATTACGCACACTTAATTCTCCTGTTTAGTGATTACTTACTCCTATAATAGATTTCATTTCATTCCAGCAAATAATTCAAGGTTTTGACTCACTCTTCTTGTAAAAGGTATGCTTTATTTAATTTCATTTAAATTTATCTTTTAGTTATTCGATTGTTGCAATGTAAATTAATAATTGTAAGAGGTTATCATAAACAGACTTTTGCAAAGATCGCTCTCTTGAAGCTGAACTTGTTTTCGTTCTTATCTGGATGACAGCCTTAAAATAAATCTTTTCTGGTTAGTTTACGGTTCTTTTTAAGCTGACAAAATGAATGCTTGTTTTCTCCAGAATCTGATAGTAACTTAAGGTGCGAAATAACGTAGCCATTAGGGCATCTCCGAAGGTTAATTTTCCATGAAGATTGATTGAGGCCGAAAATCTCCTGAACAGTAGCGTGACCACCGGCTTTCCTTTTTGTTTACAAAATATATTTAGGATTCCGCCCTTACAACATTTTCAAATCAAGATAGTCAATTTGTCACAGTTTAGGTAACTAATTATTCAACGAAAAGGGTAAATTTGTGATTGTGTATTGTTTTAATTGCATTTAACATTGTGTGAACTCTCAATAAACCGTTAAATTTGCTTTTTCACGTTTAAAATGAATTTAAATGGAAAATAATAAGAAATAACGACAATAAGAAAATGTATCGGATATTATCACGTCAGAATTTAACAAAATGATGATTTCATAGTTTTATTCCCAAACATTACTGTAAAGAATACTGAATAGGAGATTCAAGCAGGAATATACGTGCTGCGGACATCGTTTTTCTAAGAACACCTGTCAGCGACTTCCATAGATACTTTCAGTTTTTCACTTGAGGAGGTGATGAGTTAAACGTCTTCGTTAAGAGTCCCTGAAGGTTTCTCAGTCTTTATACCCGACAAAGTATGCCATGATTCATAATAAATTGTCCTCGTTTTCATTAAGTTTAAGTCTGAAATGGTAATGTCTCAGTTTATACCCGCTTCCAGATGTCGTTTCACTGCCTGCCTACTTCTCTTCTCACTGCTAAGTATCTCAAATTTTCCTCTTTTCATCTGAATATAAAGACAAGAAATGAAATAAAGAACACGAAAGCAAAAAAACTCCAGGGATAATAAAAGAGATTACTCCGGGAAATCAGGGGAGGATGACATGAAAACCCCTTCTTCAAAAACAAATTATCTAGCATATAGCGTTCACATATTTTTTACAGATTGGATAGGAGACTGTAGGTACTAAAAATAACCTAAATTTTGCGTCATTATTATTCAGGAAATGAATCTGATGTAAGATGTAACTGTCGCCGTTCCTCAAGACTTGCTCCCTAAAGACTCAAGTGTGGAACAGAGTTTGATAGTGAAAGAACTTAATTTAACGGATGTAGAATAAATAAGGTGCCCTGGGTTTTATTTCAGAAGGATGAGATTATAATTTTTTCCTTTGAATAAAATCATTCTCCAAGATACATAGATTCCGTAGCTTTTCGTTCTTTCTATAACAAGGGAAATAAATGATCGGTAAGAATTTCAGAATACACGTCTATTTCATAGTGCAATTAGCTTTCAACGACCATTCGTACTGTAATTCATGATTCCTAATGTTATTCATTTGTTTGTTACTAAAATGATCAATCAATTGAAGAATGAAGGTTTTTGCATCGGTTAATGTGACCTCCGGAAGCAGCTACAGGTTAAGCATCTTTGTGTAACGTTTTCCCCATGTTATGATGAGCGTTTTGTATGAGAGAATGTTGCTACAAAACCATATTTACTTAAAACCTAATCTTTTCATTTGGATCGGACAAGGGGAACGATATTCAATTATGTACACTCTCAGTTTCCCGAATATATATTTAAGAGGTTCTTCTCCCTCTTCTAAATATTATTGCGGTTTTCAATGCACGGAATCAAAGCCAATTGTTGTCAACGTGTTTTTTTGAGATTTAATTTCATCAGCTTAAGTAGATCCACGAAAAAGAAATCCATGAAATACTTTTCTTTTTTTTTTTGTCAATTTAGATTATGGTATTTTATACATCGGGCTGTACTCCTCTTATCTAAATCGAGATTTAAACTGTCATAACCTTTAAAAAAATAAGTACAGGCGAATACTTCTACAAATGGCAGTAAGGAATGATCTACAAACGATGACAAAGTATGACCCAGTGATCTAGTTCTATGAGTTAATTGAATACCTAACTGGAGTCAAATAACAATTGACCAATATGAGGACGTCACGACGGCGATCGGTCGAATTTAGAGAGAGGTTCTGAATGAAACAACTAGATTGACTAAGACAGAGATTCTTACTTTACCTTAATCTTCCGGAGAACGACGCCTAATTTTCGGGCATTTAGCACGTTCGGAATTCACATCCTGTGAAATGTCACTCCGCGCCCGTTCCTCTTGAATAGCTCATTTACCATCCTCTCTCCTATCTCTCCCGTTCTAATGCTGATAGTCCCCCATTAACGTTTTCTCCCAATTTTTTCTTAATGGTGCCCGCCTAAATACTCATAACCCCCAATCATTTTTCCCTATTTCTCCGTCTCCTTGCTTCGGCGAACTTTTCTCTCGACTTTCTCTAGACGCCACATTCTTTTTCGATCTCTGCCTTTTCCCCACGCAAGGACTCTCCTGTCGCGACTTATCTTTCGTCCCTTTCTCTCTCTATGCCTCCATTTTAACCTCTGCGACCTCTTCACATCAATTTCCTGCGAGTCTCCCACACGTTCGCCACCCTCTCGTTCCCATGGGTACACAAAATTGGTGAAATCTCTTCGCACAACTCCCATGAGCGTACTTAAAACTCTTCCCTCTCTCTCTTTCTACCGCTCTTGATCTTTTCGAAAATGTTGAATTCACCCAGAGGAAATATAATATTTTTTCCCGAATGAAATGCTACGCCATCCAGTCACCCTGACCTTCTCTTTATCGCCTCGACGAATTAGCGAAGCTCTTTAATGAAGGCTGATTGCCGTTTGAGATTCAGTTCGATCTCGATCGTGATGCTTTCCGTAAGGGATTTTGACGTTTCTACGGACAGCAACCGTATGTCCTTAACCCTAGATCAATGGTCGCTGAGCTTTTTTTGACTACCCGTCTTTATACAATGTAATTTCCCTAACTCCCACCGATTTCTCTATAACTTCATTGTATATCAGGGTATGGTAATCCTACAATTAAGCGTTTGTGAGAGTGATAACGTTTTTGATTGTTAATAATAGTTAATATAGGTTATTATAAGCTGATGACACAATATTTTTACTTAATACGGACAAACGCGGATGTGTAAACTGATGCCTTAGTCAAGTACAATATAAAAAAAACAAAATTTTCTAGACAATAGTCTTCCAAAGAACACAAAAGTCAGTTAGAGGTTAGTATGAGAGTACATTAGGTACATTTATGCACAAATATATTTTTCCCTTCATATGAAATCATTCATCTTATGATAACACTTATAAACGAAAAACATTTTTCGTTGTCCTCCATTCGAAGGGCATTTTAATTTCATCATTTATAAATGTCCACTCCACTTAAATGGTCAGCCTCGAATGTAGACTTTATCATCTAATTTTCACTCACCGCACACCTAAAAACTTAAAATGCCCACTAGTGGACGGTAGAGACCAGGTTGGTGACCTGGTGAGATTGATTTGAAGGCAATTTTATTTTATTATTGAAAATACCCTATTTGTGGGTAATTTCCAAAATTGTTGTCTTTTAGTCGATAAAATAAATCCAGCCATGGATAACATACCGAACTCTCGATTTAAAAATATTATTCCCTTCTTTCTTACTTAAGATCTATTAGACGAGATGAAATTTTCTATATTATCCATATCCCATGAAAGACCATTGGTTTTTTCTAAGTTCTCTTACCTTCTTTTGTACATCGCCATCATCTTAATTCAAATTGATATTCTCTTAAGTACTCCTCCACTTTTATATCCATTCTCCGCTATAGAATTCTTTTGAGAAGCATTGATGTTTGAACATAAGAAAATGACAAAATGTTCTCAAGAAATTCTCAGAAACCACTACCTCAAAACATGCAGAAATCATCATCTTTGTTACTTTGGCTTCACTGGTGTCATTCAGTACCCAGAGGAGATAATCGCATTAATTTATCCATGGCAACAGGCAATAGCAACAAGGAAGTAGTGAACTATGTACATCAATTTATGAAATGTTTCCTGCGAAATAGGTCTGACTGCATTCACGCAACTATACGAATTAAGGACAATTTTCAGTTGTACAGTAAAGAACATGTTTCACCAAAAGGAGTGGGAAAACTAATTGAAATGAAACTACAGTCGATTGCCGATTCTGCTCCCTGTGTAAAGCTTACTCTTTGTCTCTATCGGATCAAATACTAATTTGGTTCATCCGACCTACTTCTATCCCATTATTTCGGATAATGATTCGCTCTTGTTCCCAGCGGATCTCCCGAGGCATATGAAAATGTCTCAGACACAATAATTTGCGTTCCGCATTTCCTTCTGCTGGAATTTTCTCTTTGTGTGTCGCATTAAAAAGCATTTTCCGTTCGAAGCACGATTTTCTGTTGTTATTTCCATCGCGGGGAGTTTGTGTTTGCTCCTCGGCATATTCTCTGGCGATCGAACGGCTGTGCAGTTCGCTCGTTGCATATCTGAATATTTAATAGTACTTGGTGTTTTCCTTGTTTCCACCAAGCTTCAATGCGAAGGAATGGAAAAAATTAAGTTTATCATCGTAAAAGCGTGAGCATTGTCCAAAATTTAGCCGATCGGAAACTGCCATCCCAAACATTATTTCCCGGTGCGTTGAGGAGAATCATCCGTACGTTTTTATTTTTGCATACAATTTCCATATATCTAATATTTGAACGCGTGTTAAGCTCATAGTTTTCCTTTTCTACAAAAGGTAGTAGTAGTAGCATTTTCAATTAAAATGCGCTCCCTTTAGGTAGAGAATTGCAATTAATTAAAAAAGGAATAAGTACTTTTAATCTCGCTTTAATACTCTAAATTTGAATACGGTTTTTTCATTTTGTTATTGTTATTATTTGTAATAACACTGCAGATACTACTGATAGCAGTGGATACAAAAATGTAATAAATATATAATGATTCATGGAGATACAAGTACAATAAAAACAACTATAATGAACTAAGCAAGATGTACAAAGTATCAATTCAAACAATACACTTTATTAATTTACCTAGAGGAGAGAAAGAATTATTAAAACAATTCAAATTAATGAATAATAAAATATTGCTCATTGATGCATTGTCACTGCGTGCCTTTTTACTGTGTTTTGTTATCTTTCCGTTGAAACTTCTCTAATGTCGTTAGGTACACGACCGATTTTCGAGAAACATACTTTAGAAATATACATCTTCCAGGGAATTAATTCATCAAAACTTAAATTAGTTTGTAATTGAAAGCTGGAAAGAAATCAAGAAATGCCCTTCACTCAATTTTTTGAAATTACGTTATGAATAGCGACATCCCCTTGGGGGTATAGCTTTCGGACGGAATTACAGCGAAAGTAATTTATTTTCATTCTATACTGAAAACGTTTTGAAACATTGTTTCAATAAATGGTCATGAAGATTGTTCTTGATTTTTTTTTATTACGACTATTCCATCTTTATGTAAATCGCTCATACAATTTTTATTGTAAATTAAATTTTAATATAAATCTGCTTTTTATTGTTTTAACATTTTTCTTTTGACATCTAGTAAGCGCAGATATCACAGTTTTTCCATCATGACCATAGATGAAAAATTTCTTTGAGTCTCATTAAAACAAAGAGTATCTTGCTATCTTTAGTATCTGTGTTAACTTTTATGTTTAATTAATGCTTTCTCAACAAATGGGTTCCAATGCTTATCAAAGAAATTCAACACTGACATATGTGACCCATCAGTCTGTAAATATCTCCTGTTACAATCGGAGTGAAACGTTTATCAAAAATGTTGAATTCTTGGGGCAAGTTCACCTAAGGACAAGGTCATGGTATTTATAGAAGAGTTGCATGGTCGGAAAATTGACTTCCACTCCAAAATTGGCCAAACCAGACCGAAGTTAATTAGCTACTTATTAATTCAGACTGCTCCAGAAATATTTCGTCTGAGGAAAAACACCTTGGACTGTTTCATCATAGATGGACGCGTTGCCAGGGAGGTCGATAGCTCGAAGGCTGGTTGAATCCTAACTCCTCCATTCACCATTAAATAAAGTTTTACAAAGGGATAGGCCAAATGAGGATTGAGGTATTCCTTTACTATCCTCATTGAGCCGGAACGCTAGGATTGTAAAATTTGATACAAGCGCAGCTCAATGACCCAATGAATAATCCAAACCCAATGAATAATAAATTTTCTTTCATTCAATTGGAAGTGACCCAGCTTATTTTGCTTATACTTATATATTTACTCATACCTTCGTATGTATACCACACTCAGTATACCGCATGTTACCCAATAAATATCGAGTAAAGTATAGGAAAGATAAATTTCTCTTCTCCTGTACTAGGTTAAAGTTGAAAAACACTTCGTTCAGTTATTATTAAGGGAGCGAGAACTCTTAACCCCGCCTAAGTTGTTGAAAAATGTTCATTTAGTCTCATGAGAAGTTTAGTTTTCAACCACTTGACCGGTGATTTAAACTAGCAAAACTTTGATCGTTTATCTTCGAGAAAAGGCTATTTCTAGAGATGTTTTTCGCAATAAAAGATTGCCCGTGAGCTCCTCCGAAACAAGAGGCGAAAAAGGATGAAATTCCAAAATCCTCCAGAGCTAGCTCGAAGGCTAATTCGCAGGGGCCGAACCAAATACGGCAGGAGTCCCTAAAGGTGAGCCTAGGAATGAGAGGGCAAAGCGAAGACGATGTGACCCTTCCTTCCCCTCTCACCAATCAAACCATTCCCTCCGAGATTCCTTCCTCTGCCAGCCTATTTCTCTTCCTCGTCCCATCTCTCTTTCTCTCTCTCTACCTATCTTCCGTTTTTGACCTTCTCTTTTCCTCCGCTTGACTCCCTCTCCTTGCCTCTCTCCTCGACTCATTACGCCTCTTCCCCTCCCTGCTCCTCTAGTTGACTCTTCAAAAATTATCTTATTAACCGTCTGCTCCCTGACATTCACTCCTCAGCCCTTCTCTGTCCTCTTCACTGTTTTCTATAAGGTCCTTCGCCGGCGATGTTTTGTCTTTCTTCGCTCGTCCTTCTCTCCTCTAATATCCTTTTTCTCAGTGTTCTTTCCGCGGCGGAAGACTTATCCTTGAATCGTTGTATTATTTTCTGTTCTCGTTATAATTGGAAAAGGGGAATTTTTCTTCCCCGGCGTAAAAAGGTGATCGCCATGATCATGTGTCTTTGAAAACATTTTTATCTCAGGCCATCGACCCGGAACCAAACCGTAACCGAAAAAAAGGTTCTCTTCGCTCGAGTAAAAACCAAACTTGAACTGAAATTCTTGAGCCTAAGCCGACACCGAAAACTGTTAATATTCCAATTCGATATTCTGTTTCACCAAATAACGATTAATTTAAGTGTAAATAACAATTACAACAGAGAAGAAGCTGAAAAGAAGTTTATTTGATCAACAGCGACAATCCGTTAATTAAAAAAATTAAGCATTCACGATTTTTTCAGATAATATTTTGTCGCTTTCTCTTAAAAATCACAATTTGCACACTAAAATGATTTATTATCAAATGATTATTTATTATAGGTCGGAGCGGAAAAACCGGTTCGACATTTGCCGAAGAAATGAACCGATGCTTATTTTATTTATTTTGGGTGATTCCTTGAGAATCGGTAATCTGGAACTTCACGTTTACTCAAACTACAGTCGATTGCCGATTCTGCTCCCTGTGTAAAGCTTACTCTTTGTCTCTATCGGATCAAATACTAATTTGGTTCATCCGACCTACTTCTATCCCATTATTTCGGATAATGATTCGCTCTTGTTCCCAGCGGATCTCCCGAGGCATATGAAAATGTCTCAGACACAATAATTTGCGTTCCGCATTTCCTTCTGCTGGAATTTTCTCTTTGTGTGTCGCATTAAAAAGCATTTTCCGTTCGAAGCACGATTTTCTGTTGTTATTTCCATCGCGGGGAGTGTGTGTTTGCTCCTCGGCATATTCTCTGGCGATCGAACGGCTGTGCAGTTCGCTCGTTGCATATCTGAATATTTAATAGTACTTGGTGTTTTCCTTGTTTCCACCAAGCTTCAATGCGAAGGAATGGAAAAAATTAAGTTTATCATCGTAAAAGCGTGAGCATTGTCCAAAATTTAATTTCAGCCGATCGGAAACTGCCATCCCAAACATTATTTCCCGGTGCGTTGAGGAGAATCANTTTTTTCTTCTGAAAATCTTGCGGGTCAATTTTTATTGAAGTTCTCCCGCTAAGGAGATTCTATTGAAGTTCTATTTCTATCCTTCATGCAGAAATGTATGTAAACCCTTCCCTTATCTCTCTTATACAACGTTCCGATGTCAAGTGCACTGTGTAGCTTCTTAATTCATCCTTCATGAATCTTAACCAAGAGAAATATTGACATAACTGATCGAAATCACAAATTTAGGTCACTCCCATGTTGGATAGAACACAGCTTGGAAACAACTGAGTTTGATAAAGGATTCCTAAACTATTGATATTGATGGCATTCCTGTAATTGAATTTTAGATTTCAAGCTATATATACTCCTCATAAGGTAGTGATTACAGAAAAAGTATGCTACGCATAATTTTGCGAGTTTCGGCCATTCAGTATCAGATGTATGTTAGACTCTCTTAAGGAATCTTAATGCGAATTCAGCTGCTTTCTGTGTCCGGATTACGGAGAAAGTAATTAAGTTAGCATATTTATGAAGCTCCATAATTCATCGCTCTGTCTGTCCAAGGAATAAGGAAAGTTCATCTTGGATCCAAAGAGTTTCTTGGATGATTTTTAATTTTTTTTGAAGAACCAAATATTACAAAAGCCATCTAATTTTCTTTTTAAGCAAAATTTTCGAAAAAACCTCTTACGAAATAAATTATTGGTTTCTTGCTTGTTCACTCTAATTAAGCAGTAACTTAAATCAGTGTTTTCTTTCTACTTTTTCAATGTATACTTTCTTTTATAAGTTGTGTCATCGTTTAATTTTTGCTCATGGTCGTCCTTTATTGCTTTTTGAGACTCTAGTTAAGCGTTAGAGAAACTAAGATGGATAAGAAGGTGGATTTTTTTCTTGATCGTGCTGCGATTAGAAATACGTAACGTAAAATCTTCAAAGAGAGAGTTCCTGATTACCTTTCTGGGTCAAAGAAATCTAATTATTCTCCAACAGTCGTGAGTACTCCATAGATGATTACATCAAGCTCTACCCGGAAGTTTCATCCTCAATTTCCTTATCTTTTAAGGTGTCTTTGAGGCACTAAAAGAAGTGGCAGGATTCATCTGGATTGGGGACAAGAAATAAGTATCATTTGATTCTTTATCCTAAAATCAGTTTTAAAAGGAGTTATGTTATTGCACTTCCAAACATATTTTGTTAAGCCAACTTTTATAATTTATATGGACCTAATAGTAAGTAAAATTAAGTATAAGTTGAAAGAGTTTGGTGGAACTGAATAAAAGGTGGTCAAATTTTCGAATAGCCCTAATCGCTCATGCGCATTACTACGACTCTGACTTTTGAGCTTTTGCATTGACTCACGTTTTCTTCCCCAAAGGTATCTCAGTAATTAAGAAATTCACGCTGTTACATGTAGATGCAACTTTTCTCTCTTTAAGTTAATTGAATATTTATTCTAGTAATCAAAGGTGGGTGCATTATTTTCTTGAATAATTAGTACATCCTATAACCAGCAAAAATAAACTAATTCGTTTCCCTTAGTATGGAAACTGCCAAATAGAAAGGTAAAATATCCTGCTGGAAGAAAATGTAATTTTGAAATCTAATTAATATTCCTCGTGCAAAACAGAGGATGAACTCCTGAGGGAATCCAGACAATCCCAATTAAGTTAATTTTGGGTAAACGAGTTTGAATTTTTTGTCTGAGTTTTGTTCTTTTTCCTTTGTAGGAATTTTGTTTTGCTTGATATGGTCATATACTTTATATTACGAATATTGTTAAAAATTTAATTTATGATTATTTTATACTGGTTATTGTCCGTTTAATTTTTGATTGGTTACTGGATTTATTTATATACAAACGTATTTTTTTAGTCACACTATCCACCAAATCGATAAAAATCCGTCTGATAATCGATAAAGCAGAATAATCGAGCGTCAAATACTCAACAATCGGTGAAAAAATAATATACTCATTCCGATCACCATATCTCTTTTTCCACTATCTCTGCTTATATCAGGCTTTGGTAGCAGCCAAAGTATGATGGAAGCGGTTTCGTATCTTACCATGCGAAATATTATTTGGTCAAACCTCCAACAAAACTGTTCAGCTTCTCTAACTTATCTGAAATACAATTTTACATTTCAGTAGCGTTTTTTCCTTAGCCTTATATTTTCCTCATTCCATTCTTATCCTTTTGCTGCTCTCTCATCCTTAAACAGCTATCTGCTTTCCTCGTATGCCTTAGGCCCTTTGACTATCCCCTATGGATAACAACTTCCGTCCCTCCTCGTCTATTCTCATACATATGGAATGCTCCCATAATTGGAAAATTAGACTTTCCCATCTCAGTATCACGAAAAAAGCCCTTGTCTATCTAATAAACTCCTTATATCATCCAATAACTATTTCTTTATTTTCAGATTGGCCGTACTCTATCCCAGCTATTAATTCCCTCCTTTGTCTCACTTACGTCTCATATACATGAACCTTATTAACCTTGATGAGTGATTGTAACCCTTTTTCACGGAATGGACGAGCGTCACATATATTTCTCTGGCTCTTGCTTTCATTGCCATAATATATCGCCATTTTTGACAGAAGGAAAAAATATTTTGTCAATTTTGAATTTAACAAGTCCAAAACTAAAAATTATCTATCGGATTAATATCTATTTATAAATTTACATTGAAACCCTGCAAACTGTGACGGGAGATTATAAGTCATATAGACTAGCAATCAATATAATTTTACATTAATCAATATTTTTACAGCAGGCACTATCAAAATAGATCGTCTGGAACATTGGGCTTTATACTCATGCGGTTTTCAAATATACTCAGGGGTGCGTACCATTTAGAAAAGCAAGTAATAATACTATAAATTTTCCAAAAAAATCCTGTGAAGTATTATTTTTCAATAAATATATTTCTATTTTAGGTCCGCTTCTGTTTAGAGCTTAACATCGCCAGAGTGAATTGCGCTACATCATTTCTGTTTTCGATGAATTTTTGTTATTCGCTCGTCCAATTAGTTTTCAAAATCTAAACTTTGCAAATTTCAATATTTGAATTCCAGCAGTTGCATGACTATAATAGGTATCCTACCAGGGACAGTCGAGTAGACGGGACTCTTTCAACCTCTGAAAAGCACCGGCATATATAAGGATTATTATAACTGTTTGAGAAGTATGTAATAAAATATTAATTTTGCGATTCGATTAAAGAGAGACAAGAATATTTGAAATGGTTTGAATTCCGTTAAATTTGAATTTAACGTTTTAAGAATTTAAATCTATTAGTTTTGTACTGCTCCGAATTGCAAACTGGTGTTACCGAAGCTTCCAAACAAACTCAAGTCCATTTTGAAAATATATCGTTGGCCGTGTTCTTAAATGTACCAACGGCTTTCATTAAAAAATAGATACATAATTTTCTTGGCAAAAATAGAGAATGTTGTAGTTATAAATACTATGATTAAAATTTTGCAGCTTCATTCGTTGTTTCATTATTCTACTTTTTTATTTCTTCTTGCTAGAAAGCTACAAAATTTCTAGTGGAAAAATGACGCAATAACAACCTCGCTATTTGTAATTAGACCCAGTGGAATAGGGCTATAATGTCAGGCGGAGTATCTAACCTTTCACCTCATAACGAGGTGCAAAACAGCCGGCACTGAATAACTAATAAAGGGGACCTCTATTGATTTGATTTTGCATTGAGGCTTACTCCTACGAGTAAGCTGCGATAATGATTAAAATTTAACCTTAGATAAACAACGGGCGATAAAAATAATAAACTGTAGTTAACTTTGAATGACAACTCCGATGTTAAAGAAATCGGATCTTGTAGAGCTTACCTGAAATGCCTTTGAGTTGCAGCTTCCAAAAGTATTTTCGAAGAATATTCACAGAATTAATTATGTGCTCTAGCAATCACCTTCGTGCGTATATTTTTATACGATGCAAAAAGTATAGACCTCTCTCGTTCTCTCCCTCTCTCTCTCTGAAAAATTATTTCTTGCTCAATGAAATAGTAAATATTCTAATTTCTCAGCTTCATATTCTCTCTGAAATGTGATTCCACTACGAGTATTAATCATTTTTTCCACTGATTAAGTTCCTTTGACTTATAAAATTAATTTCAAGAAAATTTGTGGGTAAAACTAAGGAGACTTATAATTAAGTTGATAATCCTTCTTATGATTATCTTTCTTCGATTTATTACGGTTATTTTTGCTCGATGATTTTTAATCTATTTAAAAATGAAAGATTATAGCGAGACATTTCAAGATAAATTCATTGACAGTCTTTTATTTAAACTTAATTAATGGAAAATTTATTAATCTAGTGAATTGTACCTTATAGGAACAATATTTTATAGAGGATTTTCAAGAGAATACCTCACATTAGTTCTTTCTACATCTACATTAGTACCCTGCAAGCCGCCTTCCGGCGTGTGGCAGGGGGTGTAAACACCAAGAGAAGAATTACTTCTTTAATTTATTATTATCGCGTATCGTTCGCGGAAAAAAAGATTCTCTAAAACGACTTGTCCTCGCGTCTATTTCTCTTATTTTACGCTCACTATCGGGTCGGCTAAAGTAGCAGGGGGGTCGCATAATATCAATTACGTCATCCTTAAAATGTATTTCCTCTGAATTTATCTAACAATCGCAGCCTAGTTTCTAATCTCCTTTCTTTCAAGGATTCCCAACCTGCGTCTGTTACCTGAAATGCCTTTGATGCAACTTACATCCTCTTAGGGAAAGAAAAACACTTTCCTAACTTCACGTGGAGGAGAGATCCCAAACTTGTTTCCATTCGTTAATTCCAGCCTGAGGCAATTCTTGGCATTGCTAATTTGCAGGAGCAAAATCCGGATAGCTTTACAGGACGATAGCGTCACCTCCTTAAATTAGCCTAATTGGATCGGATTCTTGGAAGTTGTGGAACAATTAATGAACTGAATACGCATGAGCATAACTGAGTTTCGCGTAAAATGCCATTAATCTGTTCGACTCCTCTTAACGGAGATTTAGGGTATGTGGACAGACTCCAAAGTTACGGTCGTAATAGGTCGAGACTGGATTGGTCATGTCGCTTAGCACATCGCTGAGGTGATTAATCGTTTCCTCGCTACTTACAGATTTTATACTTCGGCTTTATAGTTAAAGTGATAAATATTCTGATTAATGTTTGCGAAAACGTGATCATCTGATTCGATGAAAATCAATTTTGGTGTGACAGTTGTGTACAGGTTTATAAATGAATGCCCATTGCGAAATTTTCCACAGACATGCAATTGTTCACAGTTTGACCGAAATATCTATTTTTCTCTTTTGACGGAATTAAGAGTCCAATTCAAGGGTGGCTTTGCAATTAGACGAATTAGGCATCCTATTTCACCTTCCTATTCACCCGACCAGGTTCCAATCGATAATTTTGGTAAATGAGTGGAGGTTAGGATGAAATGTATCATTAAATTTAGATTCATAGAGAAGTAAACAGATTCTCTAATAGATACCTAAGTCTTTCGGATTTCCTTCTACACTTTCTGAAACTTAGTAATTCAGGAAAGGCGGATTTTGGCCTCTTAAATAAATATTAGGTCTTGTATGAACGCTTTCACGTGTGTGTGTGTGTGTGTGTGTGTACATATNAACGTTTCTTGCATTGAGGAATTTAATCACTGCCCTCACTTCACAACTGGCGGCGTTCTCAATTTTTTTAAACATTGTAAACAATCACAGAAACAACACAGGCAATGCTAGCGTCACGCAACTTGGCTCAGAGAAGGCAGACAAGCCACTGAAGCTATCCGACCTTGTCCAGCGGCCAATCGCGTACTCAGCACTTCATGCGGCACTAACGGGTACTACTTTCCGGATGACCCTCGTATAATATCATTTGTTATTTAAGTTGTAGCTTCAAGCTATAGCATAACAACTATCAAGAGATAAAATTGTCTTATACTGAGATACATCATGAACTTAAATTAAATGCGGATTGAATCATCTTTCCTTAAATAGTCTCTCATTGGAAAAGGAAAATAAATTTAATCATCAGGAATAAGACTTTGATAGAGGAGGAACATTGACTTCTGTGTTATAAAAGGAATTTATTTCATTTTTTTTAATCTATGAAAAGGTAAAGTTTTTAATGAATATCAAGTTCATATTATATGAAGCCAAAAGCATTTTTCACCCCCAATTCTCCGATAAAAATAATATCAAAGGTTTTTGAATAATTAAAAAGTCTCTCGAAAAAAGTAAAGCTAATAACTTAAATGCTTCTTTTACATTAATATAATCCATTTCAACTTAACGAAGAATTTACGTTTCAATAAAATTTCTTAAACATTCTCACCAAAGATATCTTGGTTTATAAATCTATGAATTCTAAATTAGTCTGTTTTGGGGTTATTTCTTCGATTTAAGGTAAAAAAATTCCAGGTATATCCCTGGGAGAATCTGCGCATGAGCGAGAAACAAGAAGCCAGAGTGAGGTGAAAGACGATGCCAGAATTTATTCTTCCGGGAAATTCCCGTGGTATCCCCCTTAAATACACTAAGTTTTCGATAGAGAAAAGTCAATCCATTTTCGGATAAGAGTGCCCTCACTTTTACTGATTAAAAGCAATAATTTTCCGAGAATCATTCCTAGAAGCCATTTCATATAAGATAAAACTTGTGTTGAGGAAAGAGGGAAATAAATAACTAGATTAGCCGAATGAGCAAAATAAGGTGGGTTGTTTACCATCATTCCAGAAAGTATTTCTCGTGACTATTATAGTAATTTTTGTTATTAATATTGTGTTGCGTAGATTTTGAAAGTAAAATTTCACGTGGTATAAATGGAAAAACCGATAGTAGAATTTATCTTAAGTAAATCCCTTACGTTTGTAAATAAAATATCGTGCTCACATCTGTTTCGCGATTCACACTCTCCATGAAGTTGCAATTGAATTTATCTATGCGTATTATGAAATCTGACTTATTCTACGCCTTAACACCCATTAATAAAAATATTCAGTAAATTTTAGCGATTCCTTCACTTCCTTTTGATTTATTTTTCAATACCTATATCTACCTATATTTTATCAATGAATAGTGGTACTTGTAGAGCAATGTAGGCTTTTTTTGTTATAAGTACCTTTAATTCACTATTGTTGATGAAACTTATAAGTAACAAGACTAGACGACCCTATAATGTATAAGACATAAATGATTGTTTTTAATGTTCGATCATTCTCTTGTACTTATTGAATCAACGTAAATTCTATCACGTTCGTAGGAGTACGTAAAAATACTCCATTTAAACAAGTCACTTCTGAGTTGAACGAATATAGATTTTGCCAACTATTGAGGGAGTATTTTATGTTATAAAAAATTTCCCGGGAAAAAACAGGCACCGGACAGACGAAATATGTGATTGAAGAAAGTCAACACTTCATATCAGTAATACTGCATATTGTAAGATTCCTTTCCTCCTTTCAGGATGGATGGATCATATTTAAAATAAATAACCATTTGTCCAGCTTTTACCTATTACGCCAGCCAGGTCAAAATAAGAGGACCTAAAAAGATTCCCTGTGGAACGCCGACGCTAGCTGAAATCAGACTTGCATATCTCGCTACATGGAGAAGACAAGTGCTATCTTGGTTCAAGAGCACAGTTATCGGCAAAACGCATGCTAAGTAGGGAGGCCTCGTGGATATTGCGAGCGGGAGAGGAAAGTGAAGAAGGATTGAGAGGGGGTGTGCCTTAAGAAGGCTCAGCAGAAGCACCGTTGCATTATGAATACGACCTTCCTATATAGGCTTTAGGCGCGCCTGCAAGATGGCCCCGCAAAGCGAGGACAAGGACGGCAACAGGTATGACCCTCTCTTCCCGTTCCATCGCCGGAGAGACGCCCGCTCGCCCGGTATCCGACGGCGCCACTGCTGGGGAAGAGGGAGAGAAAGGGAAAATTTACGTCCTTTAGCAGTTTCGAGTTTGTCTCGCAAAGCGAAGGGGAGAAACCCCTCAGATGAGGGAACACGGAGCCTTCACTCTCTAAGCTAAGTGCCGCAGAGCATTCCCTATTTGCCTCCCTCGCGCCTTTTATTTTACGCAGCAAGAGGAAGATTGAGCGGTCAGGGATAGTGTTTCGGTGTAAAGAGTTTTGTGAGACGCAAAGTGCGTCGGAATGGTGGGTGTAAAAATGTCTCGGAGTAGGAATTACGAGTTGGGAGATCGTCGAAGAAGGTCGGGTCCGCGGAAGGTATGAGGAGATGCTCTTTTAATCCTCGGCGAGAGTTATAAATTAGGTGGTTAAGGCGTTGGGTGGATCGAATTGGGCTTTTAAGCCGCGATTAAATACGGACGTAAAGACGGTTATGAAAGCGGATGTGCGCGTGGCTTGAATTTCGAAAAATTTTCACGTATTTCCCAAATGGTTATTTATTAATATTTGCTCCTTCGAAAACCACCCTTTTCGACTAAAGAAGCAGTTTTACGTCAATTAACGGGAGATTATAAAGGAGCGGAAGGAAGGGAGATAGCATTAGGATGAAATTAAATTTTAATTGATGGGATCGTAATAGGCCAGGCGCAGTCATAGAAACTACGAGTATCATGACTGCATGTTGCATGAACGCTCTTTTCCCCGTATTTTATATCTAATATAACGTTTACGAGGTATATGCAATCGAATCTAGCCTGATTATTTATTTACTGTTAACTTGTTACGAACGGTATTGGATACACATGAGCTATTCATAATTGAATGGGAGTGAATATTTAAGGATGATTACGATTTTGAAGTGGCCGTAAGAGAAAAGGAAGGCAACGGAAACAAGTCCAGAGAAAGAACAAGCAGATCAACCAATCAAAGGAGATCGGAAATGCATGGCTTGTTTCATCATAAAGAGCAATGATACTTAAATAATTTTGAGAGAGAATCTTATTGAAAGTTACGTTTTGTGTTTAGCTATTATTTCTCGTACAAAACTGAATCAAGATTGAATTCTGAAATCGTTTATTTAGAGAATCGGTTTTTCTCAAATACGTCCTTTGTTTTTAAACATTTTCTTTCATCGATGTTGATTTGTTTTGGTATAAAAAGGACAGTATGCAACACATTTTGCAAATGAAGTATATCTAAGACCAAACTGTTTCTTTAGAGAATCGGTTTTTCTTAAATATATCCTTCGTTTTTAATCAATTACTTGTATCGACGTCAACATTTTTGTTTTTGTTTTGCACAAAAAGGACTTTATACATTTTTGGAATACGCAATGCACTTTATAAACGAAGTATATCTGAGACCAAAGCAGACCAAATTTTCTGCTATGGTTCCTGAAGAAGCTATCCATGCTGGCGAAATGCGGATAAAATGCTTTTCAACGAAAACTGACTAAACCATCTGCGGCTGATTCTGTTCTAAGTGTATCTAACAAGGATATATCTGGGATTCAGCAAATAAGGCGTTTTGGCATGTTCTTCTTTTTAAATCGGTGTGTTGCATTGGCCCTGAATATAAACCTCATTTTATTTTGGTTCTGGCTTCCTTTCAAAACAAGAACGTCAGATATTTTGTTATGTTTACTCATTTACGGCGTTTTTTCATAACTTCTCTGCACTTCCGATAACGTCTTTCCTATCAAAAATGTTTTTTATCGTCCTTCTTCCGTCGAACACGGATGGAAATTTTTCGACTTGGTCTTCAGTCACCTCGAAGGGAACTTGCCTATTTATGAAATTGATTCGAGCCTTCATGCGCCTGCGAGACATCACTCGGAGGAGAAATTGGGAGAGACGGGCGTCTCGCGAATAATTTCCATAGCTGGACGTCACTTCCAATTCGAAAGACCGGAAATTGATTGCGGTTGCCTTTAAAAAGAAATCTCCGAGCGTTGGCCCAGCAGCGGAAACGGAAACCGCATCCCGGTGCTGAAGCGTTTGTTCGCGGCGCAAGAGAGCGACCCCGAAAAACTTGTGGACGAGGAAACTTGAGCATTCTCCATTTCTTCGGGAAATCAATCGGGAAAGAAAATCAACATTTTTCCCGGAATCGCTTTCCGGTGAATTATCACCTCTTGAAGTTACTCTTCGGGCGGAAGTGAGGGAGATGAAAAGAAGCGTTAAGGCCGTAGACTGAGTTTCTTAAGTCCATTTCATGACCCGGATATTGTTTCCGAGTGCACAAGCTTAACATTTCGGTTACGCGGTCTCCTTTCAAATCATAAACAGAATTCGAATCTTTTCTTTGAAATTTCACTTTGATGTTTTTGCAATTTACTAAAATATCCTTAAACTATGTAGTCTGAAGTTCGAATAATCTTCTTTTTTAAGGAAGATGATTTTTAGTGCAAAAAGCCTTCAAGAATTTATGTTAAATACATTTCAATTTCGAATAGCTTATTGATAGTAATAACAAGTATGATTCGTAAGCAGTTATATGATAGTTTTATTATTTAATATCGGTAAATCGCCTTTAAAAAAACAGGATACTTTACATCATCTAAGGAAGTGCAAAAATCTTCTAGCTAACTTAATTCGTTTAACTTAAGTCTGCTAACTTAAGACGTTCGCAGTTAATTTTCAATGAACTCTTTCACAAAAAAACTTAACAGTTATGTAGATAATCGCATCATTGAAGAATGCTCTCCCTAAAGTAATCTGTTTAATTTCTTTCTGATTTTTAGAGGTAAACCGATTTCCTTCCACTCCATAAATTGCCTTTCCTTCTGAAAGTCGCGATCAAATTTAAAAGAAACCAAATGGAATTAAATAAATGAGCCACGCTATTAAATCAGAGTGAAAAAATCGAATTTGTCGGGTCTTTTGGACACGGGAAATATCAAAGAGGGCGAAATTAGCCTCGGAAAAATGACGGCATTATAGCGAACCATCTTCCAATTTCTTACCGAAATTTGCGTGACGAAGGCCCTACTGAGGATTAATCCCTAATCCTCTGGAGGAAGACAAGGGAAAGAGAGAGAGTTTAGGTTTTGGAGAAAACCGGAGGAAAGAAAGGGATAAAGTAAAGGGTCGCATGAGGAGGTAGGCTGGTTTTAGACCTAACCCTCAAACCCCTTCCCCACCACACACCTCCTCCATCCACCTGGGTCGCCCAGAGTTCAAGCTTTATCGATCTCTCAAAACTCCGCGCTCCACCCTCCTTTCTCCCCTCACCACACCCCATTTCCTCCCCCTCTCACAGAGGGAGGCATCTCCTCCTCGCCTCCCCCTCATCCCATTGTATCATATATTTTTGTCCCCTTGCCAGTCCCTGCGTATTTATGCCTATCTCGCCTTCTCACCCTCTCCCTCCTCAGCCAAACATATCCTACCTTCGAGCGATCCCTCCCCAGCATACGCCGCGCACCTGCCCCCTTCTAGCGGGGATGTTCTCTCTCTTTCAGCCTCTAGTTTGCCCTCAACGTCGGAGGAACGAGTTCAGGGGCAGCAAGTTCGAAACCTTCCCTCACACTAACGCCACCTGTGGTGTGGCGTTTTCGCACTGGTGAGAGTAGAATCGGCCTCGGTAGAGCCAACGGTTGCATGAGTCAAATGGGTTATTTCCCGAGCTACTTACCTCCACAACCCGGAGGCTAGGAATTGCCTTTCCCGCTCCTTTAAATCGAAACAATTCCTCAGTAAGCTTGAAACATTCCCCAGGGTTTCGATCCGTAATAATTTTCTGTACTGTTTTCGCTATGGTTATATGAATTGGCCGAATTCCGGTTGGGCTACAGTATCGATACTGCAGCAATGGTCTAGCTGGTTCGTACCAGTTATTTTCATTCCGATAAAATGATCTCTGTGCAAGATTTATATTATTTGTAACCCTTAAAGAGAAGTTATCAATTTTAATATATACTATTTAGTTCGAAATGGTCAGCGGCGCCGGAATACGGCTACCGAAACAACTTTATCTAAATTTTATTTTTTATATTCCTCGACTTGTAATTGGTAGTTTAATATTGCCCTTAAGACATTGCTATCTGTGTATAAAACAAATAAGAACACGTGAATTAAGTTAAAAAACTGGCAGCCGCAATATTAGTATCACAATAAAAGGGAGAGAAGCAGGAAGGATGGAAGGCAGGACCGCTATGCTGCTATGGTCTTGCTGGTTCAAGAAAATTTTTTTACTCCGATAAAATAATCTCTGCGCAAGATTTATATTACGCGTAACCCTTTAAAAAGAAGTTATTTTAATTGAATTTCAGAATGAAATCACTGACACAAAAGAAACATTCAAAGACGAAGTTCAGTTCTTAATTCAAATGTCAATTAGTGAATTCAGAGTCAACGGTGTATATGTTTATTAAATACTGTTATCTCGCTAAAATGCGAACTGATAATAGAAACGGAAGAGATAACGGTTTTCGGTTTGGGTTCAGGTTCAAGAATTTAAATATTGTGCCAACGATACGAATTTTAAACCGGCAATACATGACGGTTCTTTCGGTTTCGGTTTTCGGGTCGGCTTCGGTTCGATGTCTGCTTCCCCTTCAGATGTATGTGGCCAGCGGTGTGTTTTATCCGCACTGGCCACGGTAGAGCTGAGGGTTGAGCGAGTCGAATGGAACCTTACCCGCGCTTCGTACTTCCACACCTCAAGGATAGGAACCGCCCCATTTGCCTTTCCACATCCTTTAAATCGAAATGGTTCCTCAGTGAGCGCCAACCAGAATGCCGGAATTTCATTTTCCTCGCCGAAATTGTAGGTTTAAAAGGGAACTGGGAGGAATGAACCATGTCGTTAAGCCGGGATGAAAGACGGAAATTCCGAGTTTCTCTTTCTTCACCGGTGATTATCCCTTTACTTTCCTTTCCCGTGATATCATTCTCCGTTTGAATGTTCGAGATCAAATCTTCTTCTGAGGGGATGAAGAGAGCTGCGAGAAAACTTTGTTAGTGAATAAAAATTGTACGTTCGATTCCGACTTCGTTGATGGCCTATCCTTCCTTTTACATTCGACAGTACTTCTGCCCGAACTAAAAAGAAAGTAGGAGTAAACATCGCTGTACGTATTTAGGTTTCAGTTTTTGTTTCTTCCATCGCTACTGCTTTAAATCTCTCGGCCGTAGCTTTTAATTTTCCAGTCTTTTTCAAGTCTTTGTCAATTCTTTGTTATTTTTTCTATCTCGATTGTTTTCTAACTCCAGGTGATGTTTTCTGAGCATATCTTCAATAGGAAGCATCGTAAAAAACAGCTCAATTTAGAGTTCATATGCAGTTACGTACAAACGTGACATATTCAAGGTATATTTAATTAGGAAAAGATTTAAGGGTGAATGATTTATGAATTTTTATGAATTACTGAACTCTTTATAATATTACATTTTATAAAATTGCGATTGAATGTCTGGTAACCTATCTCTTGAATGATAAAGTACTTAAACATGCTTGCATTTATGGTGACTTACATGCATTTCTATCGTACGTATTTATAATTCCTGTCCTTATGCTGGAAAACCAACCGAATCTGTTATAAAATTATACATAAAAGTAATCATCATTAATTCAGACCAGAGTAGTCTAGTCAGTAATCATAGAATATGTAAAATGAGAACCTTATATTTAAAATTTGAGGCTTCAATTGACGAAAATTAACTAAATGAATAACTTGCAATAGATGAATAGTTCTATAAATTAAAATTTCTAGTTGATAATTCCTTAAACCACCTTTACAAATTTTGTTATCTTATGATATTGCTAGCTCTCTTTACTCCTGATAATCTCTTTACAGTTACCTCACAACCATTGCTTTTGTCTTCGTTATCTTTCCAGAAGATTGTCAAAAATGAAACCCATGTATTCTTCCTCTCGGTAGGGCTCTGTCCACTAATTTCTGCCTACTCTTTCTGATAACTAACCCCTTAAATATCATCAAATAACTTCTGCCTTTGTCTTCTCCGTTTTTCCCTTGAATCTTATCTTCAGATGTCTTCTTTAGTAACCCACACTCTCTCAATATCTGAGCTATCCATTCCTTCCGCCTCCGCTTTATCTCTTCAATCATTACCATTATCTCCCCCTCCATTTCCAGCACTTCCTCGTTCGGTTTTCTATCAATCCAACTCACTTTTTCCCTTCCACACCACAACCTGTCTCCAAACCCTCGAATTTTTAATATTTCTGAAACCCACTTTACAGACCCGCATATTAATACACTATACATTGTAGATCTTGACTCTCTTTTCAAAACATCTTTTTCGAGGCCCCTCAAAAACTAAATTCCATTCACTTCTTGCAGATATTTCATGAAGCACTTCCTCGTGTTTTACTATTACTTTTATCCAATTCCCTTCCAAATAAAGGATATCTCAGATATAGAAGAACTTGTCTAGTTTATCTCTATCTACCTTGACGGTTAGCAATACATCAAACGACGGCTACATCAATTACTATTAACCTTTAACATTTCCGCATAAAATGCTACTGGTAACCGTATCTGTATACGTCACATTTAAACGATTTTAAACTGAATGAAAAATATGATTGTTTAATAAGACTGTATTTATCTCAAGTTTGCCCTTGGTGAGAAACTTTCGGATGAGATTTTTCAGACAATTTTCTATAACCGCTTCCGCGTCTCATTACAATTACTTTATTATTATAAAACCACTACATACTAATATTATACATACAATATTGGTATGATAAACGAAGTGGGAGAACCTTTCTAAGGCCAAAGAAATCTGTTTAAAAAATATCTCAAGTTGTGATCGGACATGCCCGACAGTTGAATACTTCTTGAATACTTTACACCAAATTAAAAGCTAATTTTGTATCCATATTTATTTTCATTTGATAAGTTGATTTTAAATTGCTAAATCTACTGGTTAAAAATAACAATGTTAAATTAACTCTTCTATTGCAAAATCTTTGACATTTTAACATTGGCTGCGATAAATTGTCATGTAAACAGAATTCCTCTCGTGTCATTGCTAGGTATGATAATCCTGATATATCTCACTATAAAGTAGAAATCTTTATTTCGATTCCTGGCTAAGAATCAATTAAGTGAATTGTCTCATTTTGTAGTAAGGAGTATGTGGATTTTCAAGTGCACGCCATTCTAAATCGATGATAGAAACTTGGAATGTAAAACAACGTGAAAAATAAAGACAAATGTAGTATCAACAATGTTAATTCAACAACAGGGTGATTAAATCCTGCAATACAAATATATATATTTTAATATAATTAAAAAAGGAAATCATCTAATCCAGAAAAACTACAATCCTCTAAGTTCCATCCCATAATTCTTTTAATACTCTCGTTCATCGGATCAGCGATTGGTATCAAAGTACATAGCGATTTTAATACTGATAGTGAAATGGCTGCATCCCATTTATCTGAGCCATCGTTTGCTCTAAAAGTAAAAAAGAAAACAAAACTCGAGTATTCCCTCATTTAACGGAACACTTGATTAATAGCGTTGGAGGCATCGGAGAAATTATAGAATGAATGACTTAACACCGATGATTCTCAGAGAATATTACGTAAGGCGCGCGACTCATCTGTCAATGTCGCTCACCATAATCTTCCTTAAGCTATTCGAACGTTGAATTTCGCCTCCAGAAATTACAGCTCCTTCCCATCTTTATTCCGCGTAGCAATTAATCCGCGCATAGACGAGTCGACACCGTCACGTTCGAACCATGACCGGCTTTAACTCCGACAGTAATTAAAAATTTCCCCCACTCCAACGTCCGATTCTCGCCCTTTCATCTCCGTATCAGTCGGAATTCAAACATATCCCAGCGCTCAAAGTCCTCGCACGAATCAAAAAATAAAGGAACGGTCGCTTGATCGAAGATGTATTTTCCCTCCCGAAATTAATAAACCTCTTATTACATCGCGATGCCGCGTTATAGATGCCATTGTGAATGATAAAAAAGCGTTCCCGCTTTCGCTGAGCATAAAAATACCATCAATCTTCGTCTCCCCCGGCCCCTTGTGAAATAAACCGGTTCGCTCTCCAGAGCCTCGGTATATTCTTTTAGAACGACTTCAGAGCGTCACTTTCTTCAATCTCCTCATCTCCTTTTTCTCAGCACGCATTTCCCGGTATTTCTCCTTCCACCGGTCCATCATTCAAATTTCCTCCAACCACACCCAGCGTTCCCTTCTTTTTTTTACATCCCAGTGCCACTTACCCTTCCTATCTCTGCCTTATCATCCTTACTCATCGCCCTTCTAGTCCTCAGGTATTCTTCCCGGCTCCCGCCATAACCCGCCTCTCCTACCCACCCTCTCCTCGCGTTCTTTTTTTACAGCCTACCACCTTGACTCTCGGAGTTCTCAAGTACCATTTTCGAATACAACCCCATTCCTCTCTCCCTCCTTCGTGCAGTTTCCCGATTTTTTCCTTCGTTTCCAGCGATTTCTGTGCGGAGGTGGCTCTGGTCTATTATCCCTCTCGGACGTTGGCTGAAGCGGGTGTTAAGCGTGACTTCAATCGTTACGTGGGTGGTTCTTCAAATGTTACGAAACCGAATTTAAGGCGCCGAATGTATGGATCGATAGCAAATATTTACAGGGGTTCCGTAGCCTACATACACAAGCGCTCGATGAAAAAGTGGTACGAAGAAGATGTAAGTAAATTCTTCTTTCCAGTTTGATCAATTGAAAGCCGGATTAGTGTACCAGCGAAGGCTTAATCACCAAAGAAAATTTTAATTTTCAAGGTGATGATTATAAACGCAGAACAAATGGGACCTAACTATTACCTTGTTGACAGAGATAAGTAGGAGGAAAAGAAAATATTCTGGTATGATAATGTATGGTGGTGTCCCTGTGAAAACAGACCGATTCGGAAGCCGTTGAAACCTACCAGCAGCCCTAAAATTCTTAATACATAAACATAATGAATAAACATTATCCATCTACATGGTAAACATATAAAGCAGACACATTTATGCTACATCTATAATTTTGCACATCTGTAGGTTAGTTATGTAATCCGCTATTTGGTATGACTTGAGGTATATAATTGTATCTTATTTATGTATCGATGTTCTACAATAACCTATTTTACTGATAAATGAATACTTATTGTACACAACTATGACACTGTTACGTAGTCAAACTGCAGCATATGAGTGATAGTGTACCAATAACGTAAATTATTAGCTTGTCGAAGAAGCATTTCATTATTACCTGCGTCGAATTTTAATGTTGTCATTTATGAATGTATCTTAAGATATCGCTAATGAAATCAGATTAAAATAAAGTGGTTTCAGACCTTCGGCTTCAGAGATCGTTAATTTCATAAGCCAATGGTATTTGTTATGTATCTTAAATTATTAAAGCAGATTTGGGCTTATTAACATCTTCTTACAGAACTAAACCTCATCATTAACATACTCTGAGACTATATAACTTAGTGGAGCTATGCATAATGCAGAAATCCGTAAAAAATGTAAGCCTTAAGGAGATTTCCTGGCGCAGTTTTAAAAATAGATTTATGGGTTTTCTCTCCTATTTTATTAAGATGTTATATACTTTTGCTTCACAGTAAATAATTCTTACACAGCTATTTTTGCATAACTTTCCCAGCAAAAAACGGCTTTGGAAATAACGGAGTGGTCTTTCTTTTAAGATGTGTGTAAAATTCCTCGAAATCACAGTGAAACATATTAATTTTATTTTAGCAAGCCCTCAATGCGTAACAGTGGTGTGTTTCTAAGTGCCAATGTTACACTAAATTATAGTTTTAGGACTGCTTATCTCAAAGAAATGTTTTTAAATACATTTGACTACAACCATTCGACTTAACCTCTACGATATTCGAATATGTCAGTTTACTAAACACGAACTATTTTTCCGTAATAAATTTTAGATCAAATGTAGTTCTTCAGAGAAAATCAGAACTTAGCAGTGCTTCACAGTAGAGAAAATTCAATTCAGTGGAAAATTTTCTCTCAATTCAACTATTTTTTACTGCAGTCTTCGCGTCCCTATTACAGCCGTTTTAATGACTGACCGCGAAGTTATTATGGTTAATACGTCATGCCTGCAATTGACAGTTTGAATCTTGCAAATTTTCGGCTAAAAATACGAATAAGGGCAAGTCCAAATGTTACTTTCCATTAAGTGTGTATTATTCTAAAATTTATTTAAATATCATTCGTATTCGAATTAAATTAAATTACGCTCCCGTTTGTTTTTCCATTTCTCATAAACAGCCTTTCCAAGATTTTTGGCCAGCTGTTCGCGCGCTCGTAACATTTCGAATTTCAGGCCGAGAAACGAAATTAAATTAATTCAAAATTCAGAAGCTTAAACGGAATAGATTTTCGAGAGCGTCGTGAATTAGATGTTTTCGCAAACAGTGCATGCGAAATTTCCAATTCATATTGCCACCATCTGATATCGGATATCCATTGCTTAAAAAAAAAACATTTATGGAATTCAATTTATGAATTCGAGGCTTTGGCAAACAAACGAAATTTCACTGCATACGTATTTGGACGGACGCGGCATTTATTTTGCATCGCTGAGGCAAACAGGCCATCCGAATACTTCCAGTGTAGTTTATTTGCTTTTGTTCCGATTCCCTAAAGAATTTAGCTCAGCACGATGAACACGTACCTCAACCGCAAAATCCGTATTTGTGCAGCCCAAAACTTTATTTTCTGCATCGCGCAGTCTATCGATTATATATATATGAGTAGGTGAAATTGTGAGTACTGCCTGGTACTTTATTCACCTCTAATGAAACTTTCACCTGCAGTTTCGACCTTTGTTGCTCTTCTCAACGCGATAGAAATGTCGTAAGGTTTAGCAGTTGTATCCGAATCGCACCTCTCCAATCTTTAATCTATGAAAACGAAAAAAATTGTATGAGCAAGCACCTACGAGAGAGAGTGTCAATTCGTCCATAAACAACTGCTGTCCACTGAACGTTCTCGACGAACTCTTAAAAGTATAATGTATTTAAGTCCACACAGTCGTCAGTTTATCGTTTTCTGGAGAATGTTTTCGGCTTCCAATGCATGTCGCACTCTCTTAATTATAAACTGAGAGAGACCCCTGTTCACGATTGATTGGATTGATCCAATTCTCGGCCTACTTCCTCAGGAAAACATGTTTGCTAACTGCTTTTCACGATATCTCCCACAACGGGTTTCCGTCTTCTTTAAGTAACCCGAATCTTCTTCTAGGACCACGTTAAACTGCTATTGGCACCCTTTTGATTGCACAATTGGTTCTGCAGGTTCTCTCCCTCTTTCTCATATCTTAGTAAATTCTAAGGGCGCAAAATGTGGACATTAGGAGCTAAAGCATATCGTACTTCCTCCTAATTTCTAATTTAAATCAAGATGTAAGGTTGCAGACTTATTTAATAGTCTTAGGAATAAACAGGAAATAAATAAGAAATACTTAGTAATCTTTCTCTAAGGCATTTCGCAAAGTTAGGCGGCATCATACTGATTATATTAAGGATAAAGTCTTCCATCAATTTATCACTTTTTTATCTCAGTCATTTCCTCAGTTGAAAATTTTGTGAGTGGTAGGACTAACTTCTGGATCAAAATTATCAATGAAACTAATTAGTACTGGCAATATCTGGTAGAAATTGATCATGTTCGGTCAATATCTGGTCGTGTTTTTGAAGTATAATTTGTCTGAACGTCGTCAAATTTTGTTTTTATTTGACCATTATTGACGAAAATATATATTCCTATTTGGTGGTAAAATATAAACGAATTTGACTACATTGACAGATATTATATTTCCGGTCATATTTTTTAAATATATTTTCTATGGACGTATTACATTTTTTTATTGTACCATTATTAATAAAATTGATATTACCTTCAGGAGGCTTCTTTACCTCTTGATTTCTACATAAATATCACTGCAAGTATGAGACAGAACGTAAGTCACTAGTGATGACCTTATGGTGCTATCTTGCAAGCGAAATGTCACATTAAATTTACCATTCTGTGGAACCACACGAAGTGTTTCATTTACATTATTAATTAAACTCAATAGTAATACTTTCACAGTATCTTGAAGACATCACATATTTTTACCACATTCCCTTCAAACGTAATTTCAGACAAACTAGAAGCTAGAAAATGTGTGCATGAAAGTATCAAATGAAATATCGACATTATATAACTAAGCTCATAGGAGTAAGGAACCTGGATTAATATTTATAATTAATAGTGAATGTACTCGTATCTAAATAATACACAGCTATAGAAAGTAACCCTGCTTGATCTGCGATGATTGAAATGCTTCTCCTTGCTGGAGAAATGAATAGTTTGCTAGCCATCAATCGCGGAGGTTACCAGTTCGAATCCCGAGCAACCGGGATTGTACGGGCTAGGATATGAGTTTTTGAATACATCGCGTCGCGTCTGTGATCATTGAAGTATGAAGTATGAAGGTTCCTGTTTCCGCCAAAGAAATAATAATGTATAGATTCATCCTTCTTAAGTCTCACTTCGATTTCTTCTGTCCTTATACGAATACAAAGATTGAAATACATCACGACTTATTTTCGAAAGGCTGACGACTTCTTTCTCAAGAAGCCAAACCACCTTCTCCTTAATATCGACTCATTCCATTTCGTTTCGTCGCCCACCAATACCTCCCTCCTTCTCCACTCACAGCTCTCTTTTCCTCACACTCTTCCCTCAAGCACCCTCGTGTCTCTCTGCTGAAAAACCACATCGGCCATACCCTCCCACCCCCAACCACTAACAGGTGGGACACCATGAATTATTCATTTGGATGGTACGGGAGCGAAGTTTGGTTTTGCTCCTTCCACTCCTTCGATATCCTCCCTTTCCCTCCTATGGCTCCCTCAAGAACCATTCCTTCACTTTCTCTTTTCTAATCCACGCGCTACCCGACTTATGGAAACCGGAGGACATTCCTAGCTGGATACATTAATCCCCGCATCCTATTCTCCGAGAGATTCCTCCTGCTCCCTCTTGGGTTTCCCTAATTGTATAAAGTATCCTTCCATTCTGAATACCACGATCTGTTAAATTTTGCAGCAGCTAGAGTAGGATCTGCGGCAATATCTGCTGTATTTTCTATCATCCTGTAAATTTTAGAACAGCAGTTCTCGTGTGAGTTAGCTGGTGGTTCACTTAGTAAAGGAGTTTCAAAAATTCTCAGCGGTATCTATCCGCTCAATAATCATCAGAGGGTCTGTTTGAAGCTCATACCCTCCAAAACTCAAGAGAGGGAACGAGGCTAACTAGGCAGGATGAGGAGTGAGGTATTTTACCTTTGTTACCTTGACTTACTCGGAATCAGGGTCGGCGGAAGTGTACCTTCAAAAACATCATTTCAGGCAGGCACCACACTTGGGACGCGCCAAATTTTTTCTTTCGATATATATTTCTTACTCTTTACAACAGTGTTTGGGGAGGATATTTCGGTTTCGCAGGCGGGCAGTGTTCAGCCCAGCGCCGGCCCTGGTCGGGATGTTGTTTATAGAAAACACTCGCGAAGATTTAGCACAATGATCCAATGAATGACATTTTTCATTGCATTCAACCAAGATGAATAATGAATCAGCACCGCTCGTATCTCAGTAATTTTCATCTTGTAAGACTCGGCAGTCAGTCAGTCAGTCTCGAGTAAGACTTCGGCAGTAAATTGATATTAATTTAAGATATTTTTTCGTAAAATTATGGAAAACTGTAAATTACACATTGTTAAATTATCGTTATTAGAATGTTTTGTTTGCATTTCTATTATTAATTTGATAATTTCAACTTAAATAACGTGTTATTTAAATTAATGTTTCAGAATAGCTACTCAGAAAGTCGCACAAGATTACGTTTACTCACGTTATAAGGTTATGCTTATTTACATTAAAATTGTATAATTGCAGAAATGTAATTTTCTTAAGGTAACTTGATATCAGTAAAATACGTTAACGATTTTTAAAATTGTGTAAAAGAGAAATAAAAATCTCCACTGATAAGTTTACAATGAATCTTAATTGGCTGAAAGTGTGATTATCATTCAACTTAACATCAATTCCGTTTTCTCTTAGTAGAAAGGTAGTAATATTTATTAGTTTTCGTATCTTGATAAAGTCGTCGAAAGGTTTGAGAAATCGATTTAAAAATGTGGAGACTCAATGTATTATTTCTCCAAAGATGATGAAATAACGCTATGGAGACCTGGCAGCGACCTTATATGTAATTCACGATATTCTACATCCTCCGTCACACCTCCGTATGATGAATGGTGTGATATGAGGAAGACATAGAGGGCTGTTTTACATATGGATGTCTTTGCCTGAATGTCGGATTTGATTCCCGATCCCATATCTCTTCTATGAAAGAAATCCTCCTGCGCACTGCCACGCAAAGCAATGCTGTCTTTTAATTCAAGATGTATAGGGAGAGAGATTTTGAGAGATGGAGGAAGCGAAAATTCATGTTTACAAAACTATCTTAAGTTTTTGGAATTATACGAAAGAGGACCCAGTTGACAAGTGAGCATCTTTAAAAGGGGTGTCCAGAAACGTATGGTGCAAAACCGAGATATTCACTACATCGAGTACGAAAAATCCGAGACAGTTGGGTCATAACCGAGTATTTACCGGGAATTATCCAGGACAATCTTCATATTTAGTCCGTATTTGAGGGTATTAAATACCTCGAATGAGCTCCTTGTCTTTGTTTCTACGTTAATCATATATATATAAAGCAAATGTCTGTCCGTCCGTCCGTCCGTCTGTCCGTTGTTTTACGTTAATGGTATAATAGAAAGGGTTTTTAATGTATATATTATTTTAAAGTTTAAATTTAGAATAAATATTCCATCGCCAAACCCAATAGCTCTCTGATCTAACAACATTTTAGTTTGTGATTTTACTTGTTGTGTTCTTCTTGATGTAGGCTGTTACGCTTTACCAGTCGTATGTAACATGTCCGTCGTACATAGAAATACAAAAAAATCCATAATTATATTTAGGCTTAAATCTCACCTTTACATGATGAAATGAGTCACACCAGCACTAGCAAAAAATGTATCGATAACTTTATAGTTCAGTGAGAGAACATGCCTCATCGATTAATCGAAACTGTAAAAAGTGTTCTAGCAGAGAATTTGAAAATAACCAGGACATTTGGGCGTCCCGCAAATGTTTTCCGGAACTGTTCCTCGTTCGTATATTAAGAAAAAACAATGATTTTTCAGTATATTTTCTGAGAAAGCAATGAAAGATTATAACTCATTTAATAGTTAGTTAAACATAATAAACTATATCAATATCACAAGGATAAAGGAAAGTGGGAGACCTGGGTTCGAGTCCCAGTCGTGTCGCTATTTTTCACACTTGTTATTCCTATATCAATATCGTTTACAAAATAATGATCTTAAAAACACTAGTTTTCTGGAATGTTAATGTAAAAAGTCAGAGTACCGTTAATGTCATTTAAGTACATACTTTTTCCCTGCGTATAAACAGAACTGAAAAATGTCGACTTGACTGGTACTAGAACCCTTTTAAGCCAGTCTTTCCTCTTGCTCTCCTGTGTACTGGCAAATTTTCTGTTTAATTAATGCAGCCTGAGAACTCATTTTCTATCTCTTAATCATATACTAACTTAAATTTAATATAATATCCTTTAATTTTCGGCGACCAAATACAACCACACTGAAAGTCGTGCATTAAGGTTTTAAGATTTTCCCAATTGCAAACATTTATAACCCAAATAATATTTCCTTCTTTTTTTCTCCTGTTTTACTCCCGAGGCCTTTTCTTCAAACCTTGAATGACTTACGGTTGGATGTAAAAGAAGACTAACTAGTCCCAATCTCGCACCGAGGTAATTCGTTTTATTAGTAGCATTATATACTACGCATCACTTAGTTCGCCTGTGGTTTATGCAATAAATTAGACAGGTGTGAGTGTATGGTTATCTAACTTTAAGGGTGTTTCCTATTATCATGGAAGAGGTCAGGGTTGGAAATTTTTCAGAGAGATACCCCACCACACAGCTGCGCTCGACTTATTAATAAAGCGTAATCTCCGATATCAAAACTAAGGACTTGATTAGAGGAAATAGTTTGATTCGAAAGCAACCTAAAAAAGAAAAGAGGATCTTCAGCATTTTCTTTGCATATGGCGCGTAAAATGGAGCTGATTTGTTTCTGATACTAAATTTATACATGATGTAAGGAAAAGGCCGCATTAAACGCTAGGATTGACCGGCGCTGAAGCCGCAGTCATTTAAGCTCTTGGTTACCTAAATTGCCCAATAGTAAACAATGAATGTGCGTTGCTGACATTACATAGGCCGCTCTGATTCTGAGAGAAAGGTCAGATAAACAGATGCTACAAGTTGCTTCAAGAATTCATTTTTCCATGAACGATATGAGAAAGTAATCGATTAAGAAAGTACAGTTATGGTGCATGCACCCACTGCCACCAGCCTAAAGGCGGCTTGCAGGGTAGATAAGTAGACGTAGATATGATAAAAGTCTCAGATAAGTAGCCACAACCTGATGAATTCAAAATTTGTTTTAAGAGGTTTAAAAACACTCCGTAAGCCGTCTTTCGGCAAACGGAACTCGCGCTCAGAGACAAACGGGAAGCTCCAGATTACCGATTTCTGGAAAGTCCTAATGAACATTTCGGAGATAAAGACTCCATCCTCAGGGGATCTCCACAAAGGAAGTGGAGGAATGGATTAAAATTTGTGGGGATTCCAGAAGTAAGTGGAGGTTGGATTCAAAATTTGTAACACACTTATTGTTAAGGAATAACAAGTGTGAAAAATAGTGACATGATTGCGAATGAACAAAATGAGTAATTTACACTTTCTCCCTCAGTTGATGATAGTAAGAGGTCGACAGAAAATTAACTTTCATATTTTAGTCTATATCTCGCATATATTTAGCATACCTGTCATCATATCATCTTTTGCTCATTAAAAGAATAGTTAAAAGCTAATGGCACCAAATCCTGAGGTTGCATCAAGCTCTTCCGACATCTTAGAAGAGAACCTCTTTCTAAGAGTTGCCCTTCTCATAAATCCCGTAGTGCATATCCTACCTCTCCCTCGGATATCTTCAACTCTGAGCTTTGTCTAACCTTTGCACACCGTTGCCCTTTTTTTCCTTCCCTAAACTCGTCAGTTCTTCCTCCTTTTCAAATGTTTATATATCTGTCTTGCTTTTAAGCTTTGCAACACTTCTGTTCCAAGCGCTACTTTAAATGGCAAGTTACATGGCAGTTAATTTTAAACTTTTCACTTATCTTTTCTTTAGCTATTTAAATTTAAAGTTGCTTGGATTTCTTTCTAAAGGAGATAACTTGAAGTACTTTCCAAAACTAACATGTTTAATGTTAGTCTATTTTTGCATCTGAAGCCAACTTTAAGAGCATTTCTGTATTGTGATACTTGGTGCGTTGGTTTAACATTGTCCTTATTCAATATTTTCTTTTCTTGTAGGGATATAGGATTTACAATCTGTTATTCCTAAGCTACAATTTGTTAAATTTGTTTGCCCAACTTTAGAAAAAGATTTCAAATATAATACGTAGCAAAAAATACCCTATTTCGAAACATGCCTATCAATTTCTTTGCTTTGATTCTAAACATAACTTTTCTTGGTCTTTTAATCTGGAAAATATTATTTAGCCTTTTAGTTATGGAAAAACGGTTTTCAAAGGAGTGAAATTATGGCAAATCTTTTTGGTTTTCGACGGCTCTTCAAAAATATTTTCCTTCAAAGGTTTATACAGAACTGTAAAATTATTTATCCCCATTTATAAAAATTTTAACTTTCCTGAGAAATTCCTGAGAAGTAAATCTTCTTCCCTGATTGGGAAATACCGCATTAAAGTGTCATCTTCTATTTAAAAAAAGTAGTTTAAAGAATTAGGTAGATGAGAAATAATCCGCAGTAGCATTTGATCCAGCAAAAGTAAGAGAGCCTCCGTAATTAACAGTACCGCTTCAATTTTTTATTTATCGTTTCTTTCAAAAGTATGCTCCGGACGAAACTTCTTCCCACTCAAATCCTCCTCTTTCTTCTCAAGTAGGAAGCGCATTTAATATCACTCGTCGCATTAAGATTACAAGAGAACTTGGAGAATAATTAACGAAGTGGGAGGCACGTTGATGACACTGTCAGAACTTCCTCCAAAGGAGGTTTTAATGGAATTTCATTTTCTTTCCTTTGGGAGTTCGATTCGCTACGGAAAACTACCGAAAAAATCTCGTGTGGAAGAATGTGAATAATTGCTGTGACGTGAAGCGAGCTCAAATCGTAATAAATCGTTCACCCGATGGATAAGAATAGTAACGCGAGCTTGGAATCAAAATTCTTTCGGAATTCCTTTATATGAATCCGATCGATTTGAATCTTGTAAAATTTTTCTCAACAGAAGATTTGGTATGTGCAATTCACGTAAAGTGCACCGATTTTGTTTCCATCAGTTAGCTGAAAACTTGTATTCCAAGAGGTATAATTTAGAGAATATCTAAATAAACCATTAATAAGTGTATGCATATTTAGTTGAATTAAATTAACTGTGAGGGGACGATTACATTCCTAAAGTTTAACAGTTTTCTCATAGATTTTTGAAGTTTTACTCATCGTTTTCTAGCATTTTTTCATTCTCTGCATCTTCTTTCGTCATAGTTCAAAGTTCATTTCTCTAAATTATATTTTAAAGGTAGCGTGGGTGATTGTTTTGCAAATTGGTGATAGTTTATTTAAATAATCATAATACTTTGATTATTATCAAAATAATTATTGAAAAAGTTAAACGGTAAAACATTTAATGTAAAGCTATCTGATTTATTACTCTAAATACATTTTAACCTGTATGATTAATACATTCTATTTAATGCTGAGAAAAATTAAAAGTTTATGTGACTCGATATACATTAAGGAATTTGCCATAATACTACTTGATTTCTCTTTCAACCTTTGCACTTTTATTTAAGTACTGAGATCATTGCATTCTTACCCTCAATTTCATAAAAACATCCTTCTCTTAAAAGAATGAAACGGAATATGGTAATTCGAGGCCAACGCTATATCTCGTGCTCCACAGATTTACTAAAATCATCATTTAAGATCAAATTACATGCTCTTTACTATCAATTGCTAGATAATTCTCGCGCGCACCTAAGTTTATGAGCACACACACTTTTAGCTTGAACTAGTTCATATACTGAAATGAACGTTTTGCTAAATATTTACTTAAAAGAAAAGGGCAATACGAGGAAAAGGTTTAAAGGTGGCTTTGTACTTAAAGGTGTACACCTAGGAAACTTCCCAATGATAACGGTCTCGAAGAAAAGCATAATGCGATCGGAACTTGAACCCGGATCTCCCAATATACTTTTGCATACGAAGTCCGAAAGAAGGAAGCCGAAAGGCACGTGAATAGATAGGATAGTTTAAAAGGTTGAAGCAACTGACTGGTAATTGAGGGGTCCGGATTCGAGTTTCAGTACTATCAGTCTTTTCTCTAGCCCGTTCCACCTTGGGAATAAGGGTAAGACTCATGTATATACTTAACGCTCAGTAGTTACCATAAATTTCATATTCTTATGAGTCGTCGGAGTGGACATCATAAACCTCTGGCGATAAGTAGGGAAAAAGATTCTCTTTCCCAGAAAAATTTATACCTCCTCAGAGGGAAATAAAAGAATTACACGGGACCTATTTAAATTTTCAAACCCGCGATGGAGAACGAATCAATATTCACCTCGGTCCCTCCCAAAAATTCATCCCGGGTATCCAATGAATCACATCTTTTTAAAAAGTTTCCCTTCGTCCGAACTTTTTGGCGAGCAAAAAGGTTAGGCATTGAAATTTATTCCGTCTGCGATTGCCTTTTTTCTTCTTCTTTACTTATAGAAAAGGGAAGAGGGATATTGCGACGTAGGAATGTAATAATGCGCAGCTGTGGGGGTAGAGGCGGAGAATATTCGGGAACTGTGGAGCTGATGATTGAGTCAGAGTCAATATTTTTACTAAGTGAGGAATTTTGAGCACTCACAGAAGTCTCTGATTTGCGTAAATACTCCTATTACAGAATCTTGGTCGTTTAAATACTCCTTATTTATCGCTTTATTGGGGAAATTTTATAACGCATTTATATTTACTGGCCTTACGATTCATTAGTATTGGTCTTCTTACTCTGAATGTTACTTAACTTAAAGGACATTTAATGCATACATTGCTGTTCCATTCAAAAGAAAGCAGGATTCTGGTCCTCTACAGTACTCTGCTTGCTTTCGTTACTGACTCATCTATACATCATTTCATACACTATTATGCTACATCATATCCATGTGCCAGCCTCGATGGAGTAGTGGTTAGCGTGCTACCCTAGCAAGTCCTGGGTTCGTATCCTGGGTAGGGCATGGCTGTTTGTGTTCCGTCTTTACTAGGGTAATTGTAAGAGTGTCTCATTAGACAAAAATTCGCCTGAATAAAGACGATAAAGATAATTATGTTCCTTAATCTGAATTCGTTTCTTCTTATCAGGAGCTCAATTACAACTTAAGGAATTCTTTGATCTTTCTCTCCCTTTTGCACCACTCATGTTCTCATAGTAAGGCACACTTGTCAATATGACTCGGTCAATACATAAGAAAGAGTAACGTAAATATACAATTTTATACTTGCCAATCGGCCTTTCCTTTTCTCGGTATTCATTACACCAAATCTGTCAGTCCTATTTCTGCCGCTAATTTTCATCAAACAGTAGATTAATGAATTCTACTGATGTGGCCTTGATGTGGAATACAGATAGTGTACTACATCTACAGCACTTTAAAATGTTTTCATATGTTTAATTACAAAGCTTGTACAAATCCACAAATTCATTTGTGGATTTATTTCATTGGAGTTTATTTTAAAATAACTGGTTTCAGCTATTAATCACCATCATCACGTCTGATATCACCTGATGATGGCAATTATCTTCTTAAGTACATTTTCTTTTTTCTATTCGTTATTCATTTCAATTTCATTCAGTTTACTCGGATATGTTTCCTGGCATACCCTATATCCAGCTATTGTACGATTATTTGGAACAAGTATATTTCTCTACAAGGCCCTGTTTGCCTGTTTTGACAATTCCTTTGATAAATTGTTCATGAATGTGCTGAAATATGCGCATAAATAAAAATAAGTATTAAAATAATCCTAGAAGATTTTGAATTTTTTATTAGGTTATTTTCGTTATATGTTTTAATTAAAAAGGACAAAAGTTTCGACACCTTAAGTTATCACCCAATTTTTGTATTCCTATTGAACTGAATGACCAAAAGTAGTAATCACGATATCGGAATTTAAATGCCTGAGGGATAGTTTATGAAACTTGAAAAGTTGACTGAAGATTAGCATTGCCAATTCTCCTCCAATTGCAGAGAATTTTGATAATGGAATTCGAGAGTTAGACGAAACAATTCAATGTGACGTTTATAGTACAGGGAAAGCCGAGTGCTTGTCCTAGAGGGCAATCAACCGTAATCGAGCGATGAGCCCCAACATTGCGCTTTGAACTACTTGTCTGAGGCCAATTCGGGTCAAACGATGTCACGTTAGATTAAGAAAGTTCCAACTGTGGATATGAGGTTCATTTAGGTTATGCAACATCATAGCAGGTTTGATAAAGTGGGATCCTGGGTGTTTGAATCTGTTATCCTCATTGCAATGTGACCAAGTTCGATCCGGCATTCATGAAGCTATTTCTAGGAAGTAATGAATGGGTTCTAAGTATTTGCTGGTCGATGTTGGGCGAACTCAGTTGCTTCTATCACAGGTTAACTCATAATGCAAGTTTGCTACAATTTATCTTCAGCTATTGGTGAAATTTTGGTGGAAAAACTAAATTTGCTTAATATCTAATATTTACAATTATAACTGAATGTTAGTAATTACTCTTTTTGACAAGTTTTATGCGGAATTCGAGATGTTTTACTTGGAAATATTAAGTTTAAAAATGTTTTCGGATTACTTACTTTTATTCCCAATTTGAACCGTGAAACAGTATTATTGGGAATAAATTTCTCTTGACAACATGAAACAAGAAACCCAGTATGGGAGCATTATTATTTTTCAATGCATAATTCCACCGATGCGTTTCAAATATCCTCCTCAACGCATTATAGATGGATGGAATTATTAGACAAAATCATACGAACCTCAAATTTACAAAACTGAGTGATAAATTCAATTTCAGCCTGAAATGCATCCGTTCCAAAAACAATATTTGCATCAATGTCATCAAAAATAAACATACAGTGCAAGCAGCTTTCCTAACGGAGCACGAAAATCCGTTACATTAGTCTTTTTCGCTATGAGTATTCAACACGATGTGACGATATTTTATGCCCACAATATAATTGAAATATTATCACACAGTAGAGCAAATGCATCACATTTTTCCGCGTATTTTATCCAGAGACTCGTCCACGCTCGTTTTTACTATTCCACCGCACTTTTAGATTTATTAATCGCGCTCGCGGATTATCTCTATGGTACAGTACATGCATAATGGGAGATGGAACGGCAAGCTGGAGTCAAAAAAGAGAAACTTGGCAACTCACAGATCCGATGAAAAAAGGAAAAGTCGCTCGCCCGATGTTGCGCGGCGAGATATCGGAATCAGGGACGTTTTCGCGTACTGGTTTCTAGAAAGGGATGCAAAATAATGAGCGAAAATTCTGAGACTTTGGATGGACACACTAATGGGAAACCGTAATCCGTGAGAAATTTCCTTCCGAATGAACGCGCGCGTCAATCAATCGATCGAATTCGCGGCTGTCGGAGCGAAACGGTCGGCAAAACATAAGCTACGCCTCGATGGAATTATTGCGGCGGAGCGGTTTTTTTCCGGCACCATCCCGACCAAGGGAACGAAAAAACGGTTGCCGCTTCCATAGCGCGACGAAGATGCCGCTCCTTCTGTAATATTCATGAGAGGGAAGGGAGTCGCGAATTTCGGACGATTTTAATTCTGCGGTCCCGAATCGCTCGCCCAAAGCGGTTTTCGTTCGGTTTTAATTCCTCCTCGGAAGCTCCGAGCTTTCCGCGGGCGGGAAATTTTCCTCGCGCCCAAATGACTTCTTCCGTTTAGGGGGCCTAAGTAATGCATAACGGAGGACATTAACTATTGATCTCTCGTGGGAATGCTCTTGGCTATCCGTTTCATAATCGGTTTTCAGTTAAAGGTTAAAGCAGTTTGGCGTTGATCTACCCGGTTCAATTATAAACAAAACGAAAGCTATAAACAACGAGATAGCTCGTTGAAATTTGCAGCACCGGTCAAGTCATTTTTTCTTTCTTTCGTCATGGGAATGAAGGTGATACATAAACCTAATTGGTTGGAAAACGTCGTGGGAAGCTTGAATGAAACTGAATGCACTAAATCCGATCGCTGAAGTAATTTCGCAAAATAGAAGTCTTCTTTGATCAAGTAAAACACACATAATATTATAGACGAAATGTAAGTGAACCAAATATCAGTGTATTTTTTCAGGTTCACAGAAGAGAAAAAACTTTGTACTTTTTTCGCAGGTTCTATTACTTGTAACACCCGAAGGCTCTAATCCGTTAGCGAAACCGGTCTTACGTAATAAAAGATGCGGAAAAAGTAATAAGTTATTTTTTCTTCTATGATACGGCTTTCCTCGAAGTAACGTCTGAACATTTCGATTTCTATTATTCAGTTATCCCGCATTTCTTATTTTAATTTATTTTACGTTTAATATTACCTCTCATCTTTTTCTTTTCAATATTTCAATTAAATGGGGCTCCCGGACAGCCAAGAGGGTAACGCGTACGACTTCGGTGAAAGCGGTCCCGGGTTCGAATCCCGGTGGAGGATCACAAGCAAAATGAACTCAACTGTCGAAGCACTTTTAACGATACTACTATAACTTGAATTGAGTGCATAGGACGCAGATGAGAGTTTCGGGTTTAAACGAAAATAGCACAGGCTCAAGATTCGCTTCAAGTATCCATCCACACAAATCGGCTTCATCAAAGAACTTTCCGTACACCACACATTAAATACACTGCACTATACATTTTGCTGTTTATCTCAATTTTTCACCTGATGATATAGCTTCACTACGAAATCTTCGTCATGTAGTGTGTTTAAAGTGTAGTTTAGTGAATATATAAAGTGTGGTTTAGTAATATAACATGAAGCTGCTTTATGTAAACGAAAATAAATGTAATCAAATCTGTTCATACCTTCGCTTCTATAGTTCATTCATTACCATCCACTCTATTTGCATCAACAGACACCACCGGAGTGACTTTTTGTTCTACGTTGTTGATGGACGCATCTGTGGAAGTCGATTGACTTAGGGAGACCATTGACTAATAATTTCAGTGATATTATTATTCTTATTTTTACGGCGTCGTATTGTTTATACTTTACTCGCTTTTTAACCCAGCAATTGAAGAAATATGCTTCGAGCAAAATATCATTGGGATGAAATATCTCTTGCATGAACCGACTACTCTTGGGTGAAAAAATCCTTGGATGAGAATTCCCCTTGGCAAAGCGTGTTTTCAGCGATAAGTCTTTGGATTAACGTTGCTTGATGGAAATAGTTTAGTTGAAAAGCTAAAGAACCATTTGGAGAAGCGACAAAGTTTAGATGAATACGTTATCCCCTCCAAAAGACATTCAGTTATTGGGTCACTACAAAATGTTTCAAAGATCTGTAAGTGAATATGACTTGTGACTTGGGTGTGTTGAACTATTAACTTTTATGTTATTAAAGTTAGCTGTTCTTCCATGTCAGTCTGATTCACAAGTCTTTAATTGCTGAACACTTTCTAGGGTTCCCTTAAAGTTTATTTATTCATGAAGTGATATTATGCATACGAAGTCATATTATAATACGTAGCATTTAATGCTTTGAATTTTAATTAGAAGAATGCTTAAGAATAAAAGCTACTAAACTGTCTCTTAAAGAAAATATTCTTTTCGTTGAGTATTTACGTCAAAAAAGGAGATATTCACTCCATTTTCTGATGATCAAACTAGGTCACTTATTTATAGTATGATGACAAATAGGTTATATACTAGAGGTATTTAACACCATATTCTTATAAAACCAATAAATTCAAAATTCTTAGGCCAAGAAAGAGTGCATCCAAGTGGATTCTCTTATTTTTTGACTCTGAAACCAAATATTTTATATTTAAAATTTAATTTTGAACTTCTGTAATCTGAGGCAAATATTTAATAAGTCACAAATTGATTACTGCCAGTGTAACTGTCGATGAGAAGCTACTCTTGAGGTAACATGAAGCACAGGACAATTGTTTATCGCTTGAGATGTCTCCTCTATTGGCATCTCATCATTATTTTTACCTTTCTCGAAGCCTCGAACGCATGTTCGCTCGCCTTGACCCTTCTTCCTTCGTTCCCTGACGAGTCTCTTGGTAGTCAGTTTGCTGAAACTAGAACACGAGAAGATTTATGACAAAACTTTATTCTCAGGCGTTCCGTTTTACGCACGTGTCGTAAAGAAGAATTTATTCCTAGAGCTGGTCCTTTATCTACGTGAATAGACTCGAACTGAAACAACCAACAGCGCAAGTGTGTCTAGGAAGAGAGAGAGTCTAGGTATGTAGTCTACGGTTGAGTTAAGCTCATTTGAAAAAAAAAGTTGAAGAATGTGACTCAAAGTGATTCAGAGTCTACGAAATCGTTGCAGAATGGCTCCTTCTGAACGTAGTTTCTCGTAAAATAGAAGCTTCGATGTGCGGTAAATGTTGTGCGGATTCAATTCAGCGACTTTTCAACTGTACGAATTTCACTTTGAAGCGGATCCCAATTCGTTGGCGTCCCATTAATTTTGTCTATTGCAACCGTCAATCAAAGCTTCAAGAGCGGTAAATCCAACCTCTCCGACCAGAGGGTCTAGATTTCCCCAATACCCCTTGCGGCCATAACCCCATTGTTTTAGACAACATTTCTGCTTGATGAGGCAGAGGGCAATCCCAACACTTCGCACCGAAAATTGATGAGTGAAAAGGGAAACCGTGTACGTGGCTTAGATGGCATCCATTGAATATACTTGGCGAAACGAAAGTTTAACTTGACCTTCTGAGTCTTCTCTCCTATGAGTTCCAAGGTCTTTTAGCAGTTGATCTTTTAATACACAAAAAAAACATATTCATCAAAGAATATAATGATGTCTATTCCATGTTGAAATCTTACAGTCGGGAACATACGTTCTTCCCCAACTATAAATTTTAATAGAATAAATCAGCCCCGATGCTTGCGAGGAATCCGTAAACAGCTGGTGTGTTAATCTATCTTGAACCAGTAATGACATGGAAACTTTCCTATTAGACTAAATCTCAAAATGCATTTCAAAATACTACATTTCTGAGGCTGTCAAGAGATGAAATTAGTTAACGAAATGAGCGAAAATTTTCATTGATTTCTAGCCGTTCGAAAGAAAGAAATCTGCTCAAATGTTTACCTCCATCGTAATTAATTATAATGTTATCATGAGTTTTATATGAGCACGTTTCTTGGTAGAAAAACGTTCCGTTATAGATTTTGTGGAATAAGTTTTGCTTGTTTACCGATGAAGAGGTTTGCTCTGTTGATCCAAACTAATAGATAGTATTTTTCATCTTATTTTCTTACGAAAAAATCCTAACTCTTTTGCTGCTCTGACTCTCATTCAATGTCAACCCCTGGGTTCGTCTCTGGAACTTTTCCTTCGATCTTTATTTATTCTATATTACTGACAATTCCTTCGTTCCTCTTCCAGGCTCAGTTTTATCTGCAATCCCTCACTCAGCTCCACCTTTCCACCGACCCAATTTGTTCCCGTGTCACTCACTCGGCCCGTAACTTCCAAGCAGATTTATCTTTACGCATAACATTCCTTTTCTATGTTCCCAGAATTTTCTCTTTCTCTCTTCACCCATTGCTTCGCTCATCTTTGATCGATTCCTTCCGGAAGGGGATCGTTAAATTTTCGCCGCCTTCTCCTGACTTTCTCATTATCTCCTGCCTCCTCTCTTCTTTTATTCGTCTCTTTTGGATACCAAGCTGTCATTGTATCTATTCGTGAACTGTAAGCATAACAGCTGTTTTGCAAAGGGGGAATATTTATCCCCAAAGGATATAATGATTTTACTTATTGAATATTATATTCATCTTAATCTTATTATTTCTATCACTTATGAATTCGGCTGATGGCTATGGCGGTTAGTGAAGGCAATCGATTGATGGTCCTATAATTGATTTTTACGATTGCCCTTCCCGGAATCGGGAAAATTGGGCTCCCATCATGTTCGAATTCGGGATCGCATCCAAAGGAATGTCTATTTGGGTGAGCGTAAGCACCAATCTCCGTTCTCTTGCGTATAAATCAACACGATTCTTTGTGGAGATTCTTAGGAAATATCCAAGTCAAATCTAAAGATCAGATGAGAAAAATATCTAGGATGAAAGCGAAAACCTGAGATTACTAGAGCATTTTAAGGATAAAAACCTATCTTTAGATTGTTGTATATTTGATCTTAGAGAAATAAGCACGTGGTGAAAATGCTGAAATTCATCTCCGTGAATACGATGCTTCGGGAAAGATACCACTGTGTTACTACCGTGGTAACCGTTGATTTTTATAATTAATGTAAATCGAAATTATACCATAGGGAATCTTATATATACATAATTGCCGTAAAATATCCCAATTCAGTTTCTTCTATAGCTTCTTCAACTTTGTAGATAGCGTGGCAAGGAGAGGTAATTAATATCAATTTCGGAAGAATGTGTTGAAGTTAAAGATATGGTGATGTGCTCGCAAGTTCTGCAGACTTTCACATTTTTTAAGTTCCCAATTAGAAACAGAAGGGAAAAATATCGACATGACCGGAACTCGAACCCAGGACTCCCACTTTTCAGGCAGGTATTCTTTAAGCTCTCAAGTCAAGTCATCAATGTAATATTTCATAATTTCTTCTTGCGACAAGAAACACAGAATACATGGCGTAACGAATAATAAAAATGTTCCATAATAATTCAAAATAGCCATCCTATTGCGTAAACTATGTTCAAATTAAACCGCCTGTATGTAGAGATGGATGAACTTAGTGAAATCTTAAACGCAGCGCAGAGTTTTTCCAAAAGTTCCAGTTTTCATTGCTAAATAACTCTGCTGAATATTAATTTATCAACGATTGATATCAAAACCACGCGCAGCTCTTTCATAAATGTGATATAATTATTATTTCAGAATGTATTAATTTCGAGGTTGTGTGTTAAAAAATTTCATTTTAAATTATGTTAAAAATACAACTCGAATTCTATCCATGAAATAGGTGATTAAAAGCTTTAAAAATCCTTCGATGTTACGCAGCGACACACAATATTCCCTCCCATGTTAAAAATTGTTTGGCGTAACGAGTTACTTAATTCGAATGAATAATGAACAATTGTAAAACATATAAAGAGAGCCTTTTTTAGGGATCATTGTTTCGTCTTAACTGTTACAACAAACTGATTCACTCATAAATCGTAACAGGCCATTTTAAGGATCTTTTACTATGAAATAAATTGAAAGAGAATCAAATTTTAATCATTGTTATCCGTAAAAGAAAACTTAGAAATATGCAGAACGTAAAAATCAACGGAAAGTATTAGTAAAATTGAAAATAAGTACCAACCCTAAGACGTTACACTTATAAAACTGTCTTACTACAAGATCAAATATTTGGATACAGTTGTTATGGAAAAATCAGCCTGAAATTGAAAGTGTTATATTTTTCATACGACAGAAATTTTTGACTTTACATCTTATTTGTTCATTCCGTTATGTTTATTTGTTCTTTCTTTTATTATTCTTTTATTACTAATATAACTTTTTCTTCATTTAAATCTGTTTTGGGTCATGTCACGGCATCTCTGTAAGCTAGCAAGTTTAAATACGATATAAAAAGAAATATCTGAGAACGCAGTTTTTTACGTTTCTCTATTTAATTATCACAATTTTTTTGCTTTTGAGTCGTATTTCGACGCTACCGTTGACTTTGACAATACAATAAATCTGATTAACAACGGTGCGTAAGACTTCAATTAAATGTAAGTTTCCTAACTTACGAATCAAACCAAAGTATTCCGTGAAATTATGCATTATGTGTGACTTAAAAATAAAATACCTAACGTGTGATTGTGTTAGGACATATAACTGTTCCATCAAATCTGTAGAACTACATAGGAAATCTTTCTATCATACTATGGGATATTGACACGAAATGGAATAGCTAGCAACATTTAAATACATATATGAATGGTATTAGCAGTATACAAATATAGAATTAACACTCATTCTTAATGAATTTCCAATAGTGGTGCTTATTAATTAATATAGCTTACTCTGTTAACTAATTTCAAGAATGCCCAGCGCCTGGCTCGCGGGTAACATGCGACTTTGGAAATTCGTACTAATTTACAACTGTTGTAAATCACAGCATGGTCTAGAAGGAAAGACAATAGTTCAAAATCAGTTAATGATTTCAGCGAAATCAAGCAAAATTTTTTCTATTATCAATAAGTATATGATTTTTTTAGAAGACTAACCACTCATTTCTATCCCAGATAACAAAATGATAGTCTATCAAAAATATGTTACACTATTTACTCGTGCTACCATGCTTGTACGAAGATTCCTTTAGAACTTGCAACATTTTATAAACATTTTCATCTGGGTTCCATGTTCATTTTAGTCATATCCACGGAGATCTGTAACTAGTATATTAGTCTATTAGTTTATTAATATTATGTGCTGAAGTATCTGAATAGTTCTAGGTTGCATGCTTACGGAGTAACTTTCTTGGAAAATTGGCCAGTAGGAAGCTTTATCAGGTCAAAACTCAATCAATGAATGGTTGAGTACATTAATTTATAATAAGATACTCATTTTCTAGCCAACCGTATTTCTCCGCATTTATTTTAACTTATATACCAATTTTATCTTCCGAAAACCAAAGGCTATACTTCCATAGAAAAATCTACATGGGTGATTTCGTTCACGGTATATATTATTAACTTTTTCCTCTTCCAAACTTAAACAGAACATCCTTTTCAAATATGGCCTATTCAAATTGCGCGAAACCTACGTAGCGGAAGCAATGAATATTTATCTTTTAATAAGTACCAGAAGTGGCAGATACTGCACATATGAATGAGCATAAGTGTTTTCATGCGTGATTTATTAAATATTCCGGATATTTAAAAGTAGACTCCATCGGGGAAAGCCAGGATGGAATTGAATGAAGAAAGGTACGATGAGAGATGCTTTGAATATACGAGAGAAGTATACATATTTTCCTCATGAAAGGAAAATTCCAGGGATTTCAATGAGCTGAAAATGAATGTACAGCCGTGACTCTCATACTCTGATTTAAATTACACTCATAACCTTCTCCTGCGTACCTTGCCTCTATGATTCACGCTAACCCATTTCTTCGTGACACCGCTCACCTCAATCTCTCTTTATCATCGCCCATTTTTTGTCACTTTCTCATATCCTTCCCATCAACCTCCTCTCACTCTAAAGCCTCCATCCTTTCTCTTTCCCACAAATTACTCTTGTATCTTTTTCTCCCCTCCAAAGTCCCTCTCTCCCCAAATCTCGCCCATCGAACTTATTTTCCTATAATCCGCCAAGTGACGAAAGCCGCGATCCCTTGGCACTTGCCTCCCTCTTTCCCGAAAGCGGATTTTTTTCGGACGCCAGAATACTGTAATAGCTCAGAGGTCGAAGTTGATCGATACCGCGAAGTCTAGTGAGGTCGCAATCCCCCTTGAAATCCCACGGTTGCCGTGGGTAACCTTGTTCGAGACGATAATCTACCGGGGCAAAGCTTTTCCAACGCTTCTTCCTCTGGCTTTTAACAAACACGAGGCCGCTGCGTCAACCTTCACGTGCTGGCAATCTGTAACGGTCAGTGGCGCCCTCATTTGGAAGGGTTTGAAAAGAGAGGACGTATTCACCACGTGATTTATGGTTGGGCTTCCCACTCCCGCCCCGGCGACATCATCATAGCCGTTTCGTTCCCGGTGATGGATTCACAGGAGGAAACCGTTTCCCGGTTCGCTCAAAAGGGAGCGTTATTATTAGTCACGGCTTTAATTCGCCCTCTTTGAAGCGATGCATTTTCTGGGCCCGCTTTCCCTTCGCCAAGGAAAGGGTTGATGTATAATCTTTTCCTTCGCCAATGAAAGAGTCGAGGCGGCGATGGGTGGCTAAGTGCGTTGGATGATTCTGTTACGTGTGCCAGTTTCATTGGCGGAATGAGTTGATGGATTGTTTGTCGTGGTGAGGAAAGTTTCCTTGGATACCGAAAAAGGGAAAGGGTTCATAAACGGAGCGATTGATTACCCCTTATTATATAGCGAGGGTTTGAAAGGTGTTCTTTTACAAATGAGAATTTTCTGCACTTCGTAAAAGAACAAGCAGAAACTAAATCACGGTGAAAGAAAATATATAGAAACACGACCTGTTTTTCATTATTTTTCGGTATCGATATTCTCTTACACGTTATCGCTAAAGCTGTCAGAACCTGACGTGCCTGCACAGAAAAACTCGTTCCGCAGTAGCGTCGTTTCAAGTGCTTGAAATTCTTCTGGTTGCGATCGAGTTTCTGACAACACTAAATAAAAGGCAGGAGGAAATACATCCATTTAAAATTTAATTTCGACTTGATACTTTGATTGCGATATTCCTGGATTTTCTCACGCCCAGTATGCTGAGGTATTTCTACCAGAGCGAATTCGAGAAATACTGCGGGAATGGAGCTCCATGACCCCATCACGTTTTCACGCGCATTTTTTAAAGTTAGACTATCATTTGCAGCTTCACCTCTATCTTTTATTTGAGATGTACGTCATTTGAGATTTTGTGCTCATGCCGCTCGTCTAGGGGCAAAAGTGAAGCGCCTATAATGCTCAGTGCTCTTATCCTAGAAGCAATGGATACGCTAGACAGGTGTGGTTGGGTCTAGGAAAGACTCCTAGCCTAGATATTATAGAACGTCACTAGGCTTACGTCAGGTGCTTCACTGAATGCGGTGAGATATATCAAAAGGTCATTTTATTTTTATTTCGAGAAGAGGTAAAGATTAACCAAAAAGCTGAAAATTCGTGCGTGGAAACTCAGCTCTCTTATTGATGATCCACAGGAATTTATCTCGTAAATTATGTAAGCTTAAATTCAATTCACGCCCAACTGATTCTTTACCCCTTCCTCCAGGAAATTTTGATGAATTCACTCAATCCTTGCAGACCTCTCATCGAGATTATACCGAGAATACGAGAAGATGAGTTTAATACTAACGCTTTACGAAGGAGAATTTATATTTATACAACTTCCAGGAATACCGTAAAAGCAGAGCGAAGTGTTCGTATTTCTTATTTTATTTTCCGACCTTTATGGCATTCGATATTAAAGTTCTTTCCGAAAACTCCTTATGACTGACTTCTCTTGCTTATATTTTTCATCTGTTATCTTTTTGGTTTACGTTTTACTCATTTGGTAATATTTGAATTAACCGCTAAAAAATCTTATACCTATATAATCGATTAGTTACTAGGAAAAGCATATGAATTAGCTTCATTCTCTTCACTGAATACATGACTTTAAGGTTGTTAATTTACCGTGAGCTCGCTTATTGCATATTAAAATATTAAATAACTATCAATAAGATTGAATCCAATTCGAATAAATTATATCCATTATTCTAATTATTATTAAGTCGTTAGTTGAAATAGCGGTAAACCATTTTTCTTTAGTAAATATCATTTTTTTAAAGTACTACTGCACCTAAAATTAACGATCCATACCTTTCATTTGAACTTTTATGATTATTTCTGCAGTATCTCTAAATTTAAAAGCTCTTAAAATTCAATCAAATAATGTTTTGCAAAAATAAATCTGCCAATGTGATCTTGCCTTTCAACTTTTGTGATAACTAGTAAAATCTTCATTAAGAAAATTATTCTTATGATCACTTATTTATCAATCACTCTCAAAGTTTAAGCTCAGATCATTACATCTACATTTAATAATTATTCTTCATTTTTAAGTCCTAGAATACAATATTAAAAATCGATATCTTTTAAATGTTTCAGTTAATTTACAACAAATATACTCCCGTGAACTTAAAGGAATACCGCTGGGTTACTGCCAATAGTCTGTATTTTGTTATTAGGATTAATTTTAGTCTGGTTATTACAAGATGAGGTTATCAATAACAATATTCGTGGCTCATATCAATTACTATTAAAATGTACATATCAAAGAGATACTTCTTGACGTATCGCATGTTAAGTCTTAAATAGACTTGCTTTAAAATAGACATCAAGTGAACTGTGAAAAGCAGCACAATCTGATATACGACCTCAGGACAAAATACCAGCGACAAAGAGATCTCTTCTAAATAATCATCAAAGGTTGCACATCATAAAATATACTTAAACCCAGTCCTCGAGTACGTACAAATTAACCACCCTTTACTGCAAAGGAATATTAGTCTTTTCAAATCAAAGGGAGAGAACCACAGACCGCAGGGGAAAACAGAAGAAACTTTTTAATGGCGAAAAATAAACAATTGAAGAAGGAAACACTAGTGGCGTCTTGAACAACATAGGATACCCGCTCACTTGAGAATGAACAATGAACTCCGTAAGAAAAAGTGGCGGCGCAGGATAAGGTTCTTAAGAAATGGGAAAGCAAACGAGCATGGAAGACGAGAAGACAATGAAAGACTACTGTAGCTGAGAGCTTCGCAACATTTATTATTTCCGTATGCAGGACAAAGACTGCGTACACTGGGCCCTAAAATCCGATGCATCTCTTGTGAATCGGTATGAATAGACACTGTACATTTATGTTGCTTACATTTATCACTGAATGAACGCGCTTTTTACTATAAGACGACAAAAGATACATTTTAAAATTTTCTTTCATTCATCATCTCCTGAGTTATGAGTACTGTATTCTATTGAATTCTCTTTGCTAACCGTTCATTTACAATGGACAGTTTTCAATTGGTGAAGCTTCAAGGGAAAATTATTTATTCCTACGATTGATGCTTAGCACTACCGTAGTTTTTTAAGAGTGCCACTTTTCTGTATCTGCTTTATCTTCATTTTTACTTCTATTCATCAAGAAAACGATTTATTATTGTTAGAAATTACAAGTTAAACTGACAGACTTTCTTATATTAACAACGAAGAAGACTCCTTTTATGAATTATTAGCATAAATTACCTTTCAAACCAAAGAAGGACCATTTACTATAAATTTTCTCATTCCTCACAAAGTCTCACACTTCCAAAATATTGACATAAAATAATGTGCAAATTTTCAAATAATCGCCTTCACCTACTTAATTTTATGTTTATGAATACCCAAATTAATTTTATAGAGTTAATAAGTCTGTTTTTATTTTAAAGATCATATACCTCACTGATTAACCCCTGCTTTGAAACAACAGGTAACAGCCGATTATACACTATATCATTCAAAGTATACGTAACACCGTAATGAGTTAATGGAGATGAATGCCTAACTTTTTGTCTATCAGTTCGGACTATTGACACATTTTACGATTAAATTTCCTAGAACCAGAAGTTGAAAATCTTTCAAACTTGCTCATTAACTTGAGACAAGTTTCATAAAAAGGAAATTCCATAAAGATTTACATTCTTATTGTTGATTGTAGATTTCGGCTTCGAACTTTGATTAGAAAATGTTTGTTTTCGATAACCTATCCATTATTAACATTTATACATTGTTATTCCTATTGGACCAAACTAAGATGCGAGATGTTATTTTCTCTTAAAATCGGTTTACTATATTTAATCCGACTTTAATTCTCCCAGATGAGAATCAACTGGCACTTCAGCTTGTTAGATGTAAGTTAATGCTACAGGTTCCTTCATTTAAACTAATATATGATTTCTCACAGAAAAATGTTTGAAAACAACGTTAAATATGAGCGAGGCTTAAGATAGGTCTACCTCGCATTGATCGCTTGCTTTTTTTGCAGCTATGATGAAAACAGCCCTTCTCTAAAATATTTCATTTCCTCTATCAAGATTTTCCGCGGGAGTTTTTATCCTCATTTCCTTTAAGCCTTTTTCCACGATGGAAAATAACTCAACAGCGATTGTAAATCAATCACTTTTTCTACTTTTCTCACAGTAATAATTCGCCTTTATCTAATCGACGATGATAAATCCATAGTTTTTTTAAGAGGATTGAAGTGAATATTGACGGAGTCTTTTTTCTTTTACTGTGCTGGATTATGATCAGTTTGAAGATAAATATATAAAGTATATATTTATTATACATTATTTATCATTACAATTATTATTTATTAGTGATAATGAATTCATACGGAAAAATGTTCCAAGATTTATATACATAGACATTTAAGTGATAACTTAGTAATGTTGCCACAGGAGTAACTTTTAAGAAAGATTCATGTCTTTTGCAGGCCACATAGCTTCAAATGATATGAGTCAGGGTTTGAAATTTCGATTTTTCAATCCCTTTTCTGGGCGAAAACTAAAGGATGTGCAATTATACACATATTCACGCGTATATTACCTATTACTTGTTTGTCATACATCTACATCTACGTAAATACCCTGCAAGCAACCTTTCGGAGTTTGTGGCAGGGGATATAGTATAATTTCACAATAATTTTAAATGTAAGTGTAGACACGAGAATATATATAATTAGTATGTTATTACAGTGCAGTAGTTAGTATTTGATCGTATTATATCAAGTTTTGGCTAAAGAGAGCCCCGCCGAAGCTCGACTTTACCTATTATGTGGTCTCATCAATTAATATCAGCCTATGTTGATACTCCGTTACAACTTACTAGCGTTTTTCCTTAAGAACTATTTGAGTTATTCACTAATTGTCATATCATTTAATTTTTAATTACAATATTACTGTTCATTTGCTTCCTAAATCTCATTCGGCACTAGCAAATGATGTTCCTCAAGTCTCAGATTGGATGGAAGAGAAGCGGAGGCAGGAAGTCGAGTACTTCCTTGTGTATTTTTAACAACGCGTAGTTATCAAGTCCTTTCTCCCCTTTCACTTCTGGCCATTATTTCCTTTTCCATTTCCGCAGGAAAGATATTCTAAAAAATATGAGGAATGATTTCCCGTGTCGAGAAGGGAGCTAATAAAGCATAGCTAGACACGATTCTTAATTTAAATAATTTAAAATTACCGAAATAGAGTAAATTTAAATCTTGGAACATCTCAATTAAATAAACTAGATTTGATGAGACCAAAGTGAATATATAATATAATAATATAATTGCTATTTCTTATTTATGTGAATGACCTCCCAACGAATATTAAGTCCGAAATTATATTATTTGCCGACGACTGCATATTATATAGGCGTATAACGGAGGCTCAGGATCGCGAACTTCTACAAAATGACTTGAATCAATCAGCCGAGTGGACTAAAGTAAACGGGATGGAAATTAATGTTAGTAAATGTAAGCATATCAAGTTCTCCAGGAGAAAGTCTATAATACAGCATTGCTACTCGCTTAACAACGAAAACATTGTTTTGACATTGCCGTGACCGAATGCAAATATCTAGGTGTCAAGCTAACCGAGTACCTTAAATGGGGAAAGCACGTCGAGAACATAGTCGCAAAGGCTTACAGGAATCTCCAGTTTGTAATGAGGAGCCTAAAACGGAGTGGGAAAGGAGTAAGAGAAAGAGCGTTCAAATCACTGGTCAGGCCGATTATAGAATATGCAACGAGTGTATGGGATCCTCACGAAACAGGCCTTATTAAGAAGCTCGAAGGTGTACAAAGGAAAGCAGCTAGGTACGTAGTCGGCAAACACAAGAAAACAGAAAGTGTAAGTAGAATGCTAGCTCATTTGAAGTGGGAATCATTAGAGTCGAGACGGAAAATATTTAAATTAGCCGGGATGTACAAAGCATGGAATTCGGCGGAGGGGTGGGACGAACTGAAATCCAGGTTTAAGCTCCCTAGCTATATAGGACGAGGCAATCATGAATTAAAAATCAAAGAACGCGAACAGAAAACAGATATCGCGAAATACTCATTCGTTAATAGGGGTATTAGAGAATGGAACGCTTTAGCTGGAGAAGTTCTCATTCCAATGCCGAAAAATGTAAAAATTTTTAAAAATAAGCTTAAATCTATTTTTAATCATTAATCTTCCATAGTTTAAAGCTGGAATTTAATTTTATGTAACTTTATAGTGTGTAGAATTAGCCTCTTGAATTATAACTTAATATTATGTACATGACTATATGGACTATCTACCATGTAAGCTAGCTTATACACTAACAATATTATCCTTGTATTGTATTATTATAAATTTTTCCATGTCATTATTTAAGTTTAACCTTCTATGATAAGCTAATGTTTATATCTTAACTGTGTATGTACATAATTGTATGTGTCATATGTAATGTATTGCCTACGGGAGGTTTTTGGAGGGGTTTCCCTACCGTCCTTGGGCAAATGCCAGGCAATCCTATGTTTAACATGTTATGCTCCCCTCCAGCACTGCCACCTGGCTAAAAGGCCAATTTGCAGTGAAGATGAAAATAAATAAATTAATTAATTAAAACGAATCGATCATTCTTTAAACCATCAATAACGAACTTCCAATCTTCCTTTTCTTGTAATTTTTAAATTAATCTATAAAAATCGTTGTCACAATCCTTATGTATGTACATTAAATATATAGAAGAATATTTAAATTTCCCTCTTGTGTAAATTTGACAGTAATCACCACATGATTATGGGTGAAATGTAAGACGTGTTTATGTGTGTGTATTTTTATGACGTTCAATATTTGTTATATAGTTAATATTTAACTCGGTTAACATTTTTTAATTCTATTTATAGACCTTTTATTATTATAGGCCTATTAATATATTCTATTTATAGACCTATTAATTCTAATTATAGATCAATACTATTATTTTTATGACGTTCGATATTTGTTATATAGTAAATATTTAACTCGGTAACCATTTTTGAATCTATTTATTAAAGGATAAAGGAACATGAAAAAATTCTGACGGGACCGAGACCCGGGTTCGAGTCCCGGTCCAGTCAGAAGTTTTTCATGTCCGTTTCTCCTTGAGAGTTTTCCTAGGTGCACGCCTTATCGTACCAAGTCACCTGAACCCTTTTCCTTGTCAATTTATTGACAATACTGAATAAAGTTTTGTTTCAAGAACCATCGTCATACAATTGCCTGTAATTGTAGAATTTTGTAGTATAGGTAATCCTAAGGTTTCATCGAATGAATGTTCAATTTGATCTTTACTTGCAGCTGCGGAGACATGAGTAAGACCCTAAAAGGCTTATCTCCCTGTCAACGTGTGTCAAAACGTTATCATGATTCCATGTTCATGCTTCTCCTTTAGCGCTGCCAGTGTTCTTGTCACTTTCACTTCAACCGCCTCTCCGATCTGTTTTCTGCCTTCCGTAGACGTCCTTATCCTTGTAATCATCCTGTCCTGCAATTAACGAAATCCATCCCTCATAACCGCACCAAACGATTCCTCCCTTGCCGGCCTCTCTCGGGACTGTCCTTAATTATAACCTTCGCAATACGTTATTCCATGCAACCTTGAATATCCTTTACTCGAAATCTCAGACGGAAATATCTCTTTCTGCATATTAATTCCCCAATGACTTCTACCCTTATTCATCGACTAGCATTTTCCACAGTCATTTTCGAGTAATAACTTGTATTCTGATATGTATTTTTATTTATTTTACGCAAATTTCACGATTTTTCAATCGTCCTTCACGCAGTTTCTTTCAGCTGCCCTTTTCATTTCGCATTTTGCCTGGACCTTTCGAATCGCCAGGTAAATCTCTCATTTTTCTTTTTCCTCCAAGTTTCTACTTTCCTTCAGTTTTATTCTCCATAATTTTCCGGAAAATATTCCTTCCTTTTGTTATTAATATAATAATCTCGCCAAATATCCCTTACACCTACATCTTCTCCCGTTTCATTTTTCAATTTCCATTTTCTGTATATTTCATAAGCTTTTCCTTCCGAGTTTTCACAACTTATCACTCTCTAAAGAGTTCTTCGAAAATTAATTTCTCCTACCTCACTAATTCCGTGAGAAAATTTCCCTACAACGATTTTGACTTCGTAAAATATTGAAAGATTAGTTCCAGGAAGATATGATTGTTGAAATAATATAAACGGAACTTTTTGTTTAAAAATACAAACGAACGTGATACATAGAATAGAATGTGATCTTCGCCATTTATGGTTATGTAATTAGACGTGAACGAGCAATTGGACGGCCGTTCCGAAAATTCATTCAAAAACTGATTGAATATTATTTAAAACTTTGCACAGACATATCTACATCAGGCCTCATAGCCCTCTTAAATTAATTCTACGACCCCGGAAAACCTATTTATATTTTTATACTAACATTACATAAAAAATTCTTCCATCATCCATTATTAAATTTAAACACTGCTAATATTAATCAAGATATTAATTTAGTGCTTCTGTATTCCGATTAAATTCATTTTTCGCATTTTGGGTTTTAACCGCCAATCCATTCGGCGGTAATGATAAGCCGAAGGGCATTAGTTAAGGGTTTTTAAAGCGTGTATTCACGGGTTTACCGGACAGCTCTTCAGTCCCTACAATTGGGCCCAAAAAAGGACCCTCTTGGCTCAGCGAAGTTACTTTATTGGGAATCCGTCATAATTGAGCTATGCCACTGATTACCATCCGTTATATATATATATATATATATATATATATATATATATATATATTGAAATAAAATATTCATTCTTATTATGTTAAATATTGACTCGTTAGTTCTTACCAGTATGACATGAAATTTCTTCTAACCCTGGCAGAAAATAATCTGAAGTTTTGACTCAAAGGAGCAAAATTCCATGGATATACATTTTATGCATTATTAAAGCTATAGAGAACTTCATCAAATAATGGTTGATATAGTCTTGAAATTTTGGCCAAGAGAAATCGAATAGGTCTCCCGGATAGCCAAGTGGACAACACGTTCGACTTCAATGAAAGCGGTGCCGGGTTCGATTCCCGGTGGGAGTCTACGTGCGAAATGATTTTAGCTGTCGAAGCACTTTTAATATCAACAAAAATATGAGTAAATATAAAACCATAGATGGAAATTTAAGATAAATCTAACGGATGCGTGTTTACGTCTCTTTTTCTCCTCTCAGAATTCATTCAATCGGCTCCCGTCATGCCTTAGAACTCTGTCGCAACTTCCTCTTCATCCGCATTAATCTGTTCCCTCAGTATTCTCCACTCGTTTATCAGCCCTCATCCTTCCTCCTTATCACTTTAAACCCCTTTCTCCCCCATTCTTACCCCCTCTTCTTAACGAGACAATCCCTCTCACGTCCTCTCGTATCTCACTAAATCTTCTATTTACTTCGCAAGGCCCTTTCTACCCGCCCAGCAAAACTTTCCCCTTTGGCGCGCTCCTCAAAAATCTTCCTCTAATTCTCCTCCTAGATCTCTTCCTCTTACTGCCCCGCTAACTTGGTCCACCGCTATCTTCATCCAGCCCCCGCTTCCAACTAATCCGTCCATCTTTCTCCGCTCCGCCATTTTGTCCGAGTGTCATGTGCCCCTCATTCGGTCCCAAACTGCGCAGTAGTCTGTTTCCGACCTTATCTCTTATCGCTCACCCTTCCGCTTGTTTCGTTGTTGGCCGCTATCGGTGGGGGATATCGTGATTCCAATTTCTCTCAGCTCGCGTCGTCCACAGGAACCAGTCTTTAGCTTTATTGCTTCGTCAATAGTTGCCTCCTTGCTCTCTCCTCCGCCGCCTCTTCCCGCGTCAATAAGATTTAGGAATAATAGATAGTTTAGGAATAATAATAGTTAGTCTCCATAATTTAATTATTATTATTATTACTAGTAAACGCCCCCGTCAAGCATGACGGAAAATAACTTATATTAAAAATATATCTCTTATTGTATACATCTGGCCTTCCTAAGCCAGAGTGTGTTTATTGTTGGTCTTTAATAATATAATTATGAACAGTGAATGGTTTGATTGATGAGGGATAAATTTGCTATACATTTTCCCATAATTAAATGAATGCAGGGCTATTTGTCAACTTTCATTATGAAATCGACATACATAAATCTTATGTATACTTCCACTATATGCCCAGAAATGTGTAAGAAAAATTACCATGATCTCGTAACCGTTAATTCTCCTCTTCAATTTCAAGCGTATTCTTGTATATTAAAAACATCAGCTTGGTATCGATAATCGGGTTTGGTAACGCCCCCGTCAAGCAGGATGGAATTATGATAACTGGACACGCAACCTAGTCATATCCTATTTTTAAACAGATAATAATCAAGATAGATTTTAATATTAAGAATACAGCCGAATTCCAAAAAATTACAAACTCGATTTCGTCGAACGCAACTCAGCTCGTGGGATTATCATAAATTCACAGTTTTAATATCTCTTTTGCGTTCAAATTTCGTTCGTCTCCCAATAATCTTCTCTTTTCCTCACCATAATAATCTTCGTCGTATTGATCGAGATAAATCAATTTTGTAAATACTAATAGATACTACTACTATTATTTCCTCAACAAATACTTGTATCCCCAATTAAATCCGCATTAATTCCTTCGAAAGACCGCAACACAAACGATGAAAGTAGAATATCGGAACACGGCTGTTAATGAATTAGAGGTATATAAACACTTCGTAAGCATATACCGGAACTCGCGTTTAGAGGCAAGTGGGAGGTTCCGGATTCCCGATTTCTAGGAATCACCTTATGCACATTTCGGAAACAATGTCTCCATTCCTAAGGGTTTTATTTCCAATTTTGGGAACCCTTGAAAATGGAGATATTGTTTCCGAAATGTGCATAAGGTGTTTGTTCCCCATAAATCGGTAATCCGGATCTTCTCGTTTGCGTCTGAACGCGAGTTCCGCCTCCCGACATACGGGTTACGGAGTGTTTTTAAACCTCTAATAGATGACGAACTCTAAGAACCATGTCCTAGCTACAGAAAACTCGGGTATCATGAACCCGGGACCTTGGTGTCGGAAATCTGGTGTGCCAACCATTTAGCTACCGCTTTATTCTGTTCTTCTGTAATGGTTCCTTACAAATACAATTTGTAACGAAAGACTGAGATTTCTTGCAGACAAATGAGGAAAGGGTGTGCATCGCAATAAAAATTTAACATTAATATTCTATTCAGCCGCTATAATCTATTAATAAATAAGATTCCTGCTACCTTGCAGCATTACAAATTCATAATACGGTATTGCAGCTGTAGGCTTTATGGTCCTTTAGAAATTCTGATGAATCTTGCTAGATGACAATCGATGTCTCGGTTCCAGTTTTGAAATATTATCAGAAGTCACCCACCATCATGATTCACAAATAATTGATAGGATGATAATATTCCGATGAGATAAAAGGATAATAAATGATAGGAGAGACGATGAAAATTATAGCATTTGGTAATACGTATCGGTTTCCCTTTCATCAGAATAGGTTCCTTTAAGTGGGAACGAGAAAAACAACCAAGGATGTGTATATTTGCGTTTGTTTGGATCGATGGTTTCGGTATATTTACAAAAAAGCAAGCAAATAGCTCGCTGATCTTCCTTATGCAAGAGAAAAGCAACTGTTTAAAAACTGGAAATCCTCTTCGCGAAGGGGAACAAATTGGAAATGAAATCCTCGCTAATCGTATCACGCCACTCATCTTGAATCAATAATAGCTCGGAATTCAGTGTCAGGAAATTCTCCTTTCATTTTCAACTTGTGTCCCCATTCCTCACATTTCCAGCGATTGAAGCTTAAAAATGCAATCTTGATTGGAAGTCCTAGAAACAGCATTGAACGAGAGACTGACAGCTGACGTGCGCAAAATAAAAACGATGCGAAAAAGTAACAGGAGGTAGAGTTATAAAAAATTTTCCCATATGTTGATTCAAGATATTGACTATTCACAGAGCTTCTTTTTGAAGAAATTTCCCCGTTTTCTGCTCCACATTGGTGACAGTTACTCGATATGTCATCGTGCGGATACCCACGAGGTTTCACTATTGATTCAACAGCCGTGAGCCTCACCTCTGGTGCATTTGAAAGCTAAAATCAACAGGCATTTACGGAACTCCCATCATTACGTACTTCACGAGAGACAAAAATTTAACTGGAGAATGATTCGTTACCACAGCCGCGCGGATTTTTTGTCAACGATAATTAATTTTGCACGATTTTAATGGAGATGTAATAATATGGATTGCTTTTCTGCTTGGAGGGGAAAGTAATTATTCCATGGAATTCAAATTTTGACGAGCAGCAGCGGATAGGTGCTACCTAAAAGTATTATAATGAGGTAAAGCGATGATTGCCCTTGATAACAAATCTTAATGAATAGAATATTTTTCATATATTTATCGGTACACGATTTAGGAAAAACTTTCATTTACTACTATGTTTTGTCCACGGTTGTGGTAATATGAAAGCTACTTAGGGATATATGATGCTGAATAACCGCATATATTTAGGTAGGTCACTAATTACTGAATCTACTCGTATATGAAGTGTTATTCATTGATTAACTGCGCTATGAGGACGTTTTCCCCTCAACATTCTAGCTCAACGGCAGACTACCTCACTCCTCGTCTTGTCAATAAAACCACATTTTGCATGTATCTTGTCAGTAAAACCACATTTTGTATTGTAGCATGAGAAAGATAGAGTTGGAGAGCTTGAGGTTAAAACTGACCCCGGGCTGAAAAATTTACAGAGAGATAGGGATGATTATCTAGAATGAATGGGAAATATTCGTCGGCAATATATTTCTTGACGGAATTAAAGAATATTCTTTGTAAATTAGAAAATGTATGCAGTTAATCTGCGTACATTAGTTAATTAAAAGCTTTGGAGAAGAATTGGTTCTTAAATTCAAAAAAGCCTTTCTTACAGTTTCGTTTTCCATAGAATTTCACTGGGGCATTTCTATTCTTATGAATACCGCATATATGCTCGAATGAATTGCAATGAGAGTAATCTCATCTGAAAATGACGAATACTGCTTTACACTTACAATTAGATATTATTTGCCTTCAACTAGTTGATCAACTTGGTAATTGAGTGATTTGAATATTTTAAGGAAGTTACTAATGGAGAATAAATTTTTGCGCCTATATCTCAAATCTTAAATTTATGGAGGTTAAAAGAGAAATAACTTTGAATAAAATATAATAATATTAAATATACATGCATCTAATCCAATACATAGTAAATATAGGTTTTCTACCCTACTCTCCTAAAATCATTTTTTTACATTTAGTAACTTATCTGTCTTTTAAAAGATATATGCTATAGTTTAATTTTCGTTTGTATTCCCGTTCTCTAAAAATTAGCTGCTGATAGCAGTGCGCAAAGATCTAAAGAATGAATTTAATCATCTCTAGTTACATTTGGTGGAACTTCATATTTTCGTTGCAGAAATTAATTACCAATACCTCATTCATTCGTTTTTTCCCTATATAAGTTAATTGCTTTGCACTTACATTACCTGATGATGAACGAATGTCCGAAAACATGGTCGCTGTCTAAATATATATTCTGTCAAACCCTACAAGTACTGCCATTTAAAGAATAAGAATATATGTACTTATTCATAAATATATTTCCACGTACACATTCACGTACGAACTTACGTATACATACATATATATAACACATAACGTGGTAGCGTCCGCTCCATAAAGTAATGTTTGCATTTATTCACTCCCTTTTTAAACGATCAAGATTACCCGCTGGCGTTTGAGACAGAATTTTAAAAATTATTCTCAGGGAAAATACTTTGAGTCCGTTCCTCTAAAGGCTGTGAAACGTCACATGATCCTCTTTAAAGTATCTTTCTGCGATCAATATGGTTTTGCTCCATCTTCTCAAGGAAAAATAAAAGGTTTGAGAAGCTATTCTACCGAGAAAGGTTTGATAGCTATTCATCGGGTTCTCCTTATTTAAATCCGCGGGCCATTTTTCCCTTCCTAACGTTTCGACGAGAATTATTACGATGACGCATCCGGAGCAGGATAAGGGGTAAGGGAGGCATTAGAGCCGCTAAGCTTTCAGATTTGATCCTAGTTTAAGTCGCATCCTCACAGGATGTGAAGATGTGGAAGGTTGCAACCCTATTTGAGATGCTCGCGCGGTTGCCTCTGCCGTTTCATCGCCGCTGCAGCAGTAGCAGTCCTTTACGTTATACGCTCGCCTTCCATCTGAATGAGAAACGGCAAATGAGACATTCCAACGCCTCCCTGCATCACGACCATGTTCTTCCTTAACAATCGCGCTCACATTTGATTTCATCCGACTTACGGTCAGCGCTTTCGCATGGAATTTCCTAGGTGAGCCATCTTGCTCCCCTCCTTCCAATCCCTATTCTGACAGTACGATTTTGCCAGGGTTAAAGCAACGTAGCTTTAGTGGTGACGTGCCCAGAAACTCAAGTCGGAGTCGGTGGGATGTATCGGGATTGATGCAGGACACGATGTTTCGGAGAGTGCCATCGAGAGGGAATGAAAGATTCAGCGCTCGAAATTGAGACAAAATCTGTCAAGTCTTTTGTTTTCGTGCGCGGTTCTCCTTTTCTCCTCCTTCGAGCCGACTGGGATAATGCAATCGCCCTAATGGAGAGCTCTTATATGGTATTCTATTACTTAGATGAATATTCTGTGAATTGGGTAGCCCCAAAAGAAACACTTTCTGAATTGATTCCTTCGGGTTGCACCCCTAGACCCGTGATCGATCGAAAATTAGGTATTGAAAAATATGAAAAATATTAATGAATAGTACATTCATTGATATTTTTCATTTGCTTTTATTTAAAAGTTTATTTATGGCGATTGTATTTTTTTCTTTTATTTGCTTAATTTCTATTGTATTCCTCAGCGTATTTTGTTTGATTATTTTTAGTCCCTATAAGCATATTTTATAAAAATCTTTCTTTAATATGTGCCAAAATACACTTCCCTTTCTTTATCCAAAGTGGTGGTAACCCATACAAAAGAAGTTCTTCAGGAGTGTCTAATTTCAATTTTTTTTTCTTGTTTTCCTTATTTGTATGTAGTACCTTTGTGAAAGTGAAATAAATATGTTAATGATAATAATTTATGACTTCATTACATTTCTCGGACTGGGCTCCAGTAAAGGAATTTCGATGAACAAGGAAAGGGATAAGGAAGTTATTGTCCGGAAAATCGTGCGGCTAGGAATATTACAAAGGAGAACAGGACATGTAAAAGTCTGATGAGACCGGGATTCGAACCCGGATCCTTCGATTTTCAGGAGACTTTCGCCCTTGCCTGCAAAGTCTCCCAAAATCAAGTCTCTTATGTTCTGACAAGATAGCTCAATGACTAAAACAGCCTCTGGGAAATCCTTTCAGGCTTTTTTCGTCTCCGTTTTTCTTTGGGATTTTCGATGATTCGGACGAACCATATTTCGTGAATGAATGGTGGACGACAAGAATTATAACTGTTGCCTGCAGATGACAATTCTCCTCTCGTTCTAACAAAAAACAGCGACCTAATATATCGTCATTCTCATGTCTCAAAAATTATGGATAGAGAAAGCTTTGGTTGCTTACAAATAACCCTTAAAGACCCATAATTCTTCGGGATAATAGCCTTTCGTGAGCTGCAGGAAATAAAGCTATCTTAAAATTCAATCATCTATAGCTCAGCCTGTATCATAAAAATGTAAATACGTAAATCACTTCATAATTTAGGTGCTATATCTAATCTTACACCGATCCTCAAATTCACATGTGTTTTCCTTACCTCCTGAAAGTAATAAATCAAGTCGGCCGACATATCAGCTGAAAAGCATTGCCTGATTCTCTTAGTGTTCACAATAACGCTTCTTTCATTCTTAATTGCTTTTGAACATGTTTCCTCTAAGAGATGTAATGAACCTTTCAATCAAAAGAGACTCGTTCTTCAATGCTTGCTCTATTTATCTGTGATTAATTAGTTATGAGTGGAAAACACTGCAAGTCCGAAACATTAACTATTTGGAGTATATATTCTTCCTTTAGACCATTAATTTCAATGATCGAGTACTTTCACACAGTATTACTCTAGAATTGATGGATTCTGAAAACCGCGAAATGAGGCGTTTTCATGGAAATGTGCGCTGTAGAATAAAGAAGTTTCACTTTTTTTCCACCATTTATCCTCCAAATAGCAGGTTTTATATAAATCGACGAACGAAATCGTCGCTTTTTAAACGGCATTTTCTTTTATATCTATGCACATATTATATATTTAAATAGCAGGTTTGTAAAAGAAAGTCCCATCCGGCCTAACTTCATCTGTTAAGGGTTATATCAAACAATTAGCAGGTTCTGAAGACAGCAATTTTCAATCTCATCTTCATCAATCGGAAAGTCTCGTTCATTTCTTTTTATTACTGGAAGTAAAAATAATTGATAGATTAAATACAAATCTCTTTGCATTTAAGGACTCGTAACACCATCATGCGCTGAAAAAGAAAGTTTATGCTTAACAGCTCACCTAATTGTAAAGAAACGATGAGAATACGGCATAACTTGTATATTCACTTCTCTTGGGAAAATAGAGGTGGTGAAAATTATCTTGATTAAGATTAAATTTTTCGTTCGAAATCCAAAAATAAAGCAAACATACATGCAGCATTACATGAAATGTTTTCATTAATATGATATTTTATGTGTCGTTGCCGTAATTATTAGATCGAATTTTAAGCCATATATTATTTCTCCATGTGAATTACGTAAATTTTACGAAAAGAGAAAATAAATTCGGGTTTCAAGATTCCAGCATTTAACTGCAGGAAAGATTTTCGTTTTTCAATCAACTCAACTTCATCTCAGGATTATGTATTTCAAGTTGAGATGTAGGCGGTTGATAGTAATAAATAGTCTAACTTTTACTGTCGTTACGAAAAATTGACCAATGTGTAAATCATAGTCACTTTTCTAAAGTTAATCGATAATTCAGCCTATTATTAGCGACTTATAATTATATTTTATCAGCCAGAATTCGTATTCTGTCATTGACTTTTGGATATTTTAAGAGAAGTAATATTGAAACTTTGTCATTCATTTATTTATTTAGCGTACGGAAATTAGGTTATACTTACGTAATTAACTTACGTGTTTGCATTATTAGAACAGAGCAAGCATAAAATATAGCATTTATTAACAATATATTTGGTAAAATAGAAGGTAATATAAAGAGGTGACTTAAAGGAGAATAATTATCGGTAACATCATTCCTTAAAAAAAGAATCATGATTGTTATAGCAGCTTTATTGGTTCTATCGCTTCTAATAATACTTCCATCACACCCTGGAAAGTTCTGGTTGAGTACTCTTGTAATACGTGGGATATTGTTTGAGTAGTGTTTTCTCTGTCGCAGTTTGAATTGGACCTCATGCCCCACCTGCAATGAGGCTGCACACCTACCAAAACTTGTACTTAACCTGTTTAGTGATACCCGTATTTTCCTTTGCAGGTCGAATTCAAAAAGACTAATATCCAGGAGATGATGCCATTCTGTAGTCATGTTGGTTTGCCATTTTGTCTCCCATGTAAATGATTAACCACGTAACTGGAATAATTTTTCTTAGCACTTTAAAATAGTTTCACGTCCATCTTGCCTTGCGACTTGAATTTAACATTAAAAAACATGAAATTCATTCCATATACTGTATTATGATTTCTAGAAGAAGGTCGTGTTATTAAAGCGAACTATTTGAGAAACGAAACTGAAGAAAATAAAATATGGCTATACCTCTATGTTCTGATTCTCTTTGATAGGAAGTTCCACCTCGGTAAACAGAGTGCTGGATGATCGAAGATTTTTTTCCGTGACTACGGAAAGAGTCCTGTAAATATTGCGTTTTTCTGTCTATTTTTGAAGGCATGCTCAGCAAGCTTTAATTGTACCCGCCTTCCTAAAGGAAGTTTAAACAATGGCAGAGTTCGGTGAAGAATAGAAATCGGCGGAACATTTCGGAAAATACTTTGTCTACGCTGAATTGTGCTATCTTCGCTCTTTCATTTCATTTCCTCTGCTTCCCTCTAACTTAGCCTCTCAAAGTCCGGTAGCATTTCTTTTTGCCGCCATCCTCTTTACCCCTCGTTTCCTCCTTTATTAAATCAATTTCTCTCGTCCAAGAGGTAAGGAGTTGCTTCCCTGCGACGAAGATCTGATCACGTAGCCATTGATTCGGATGCTCCTTTCTTACCATCGTCCTTTGTACCGAGTTCTTGGTTAACGGAAATGCAATCGTCTCACCAATCCAATGAGACGCCGATAGACCCTTGTTTAACAGCGGCCACTTAGTGAAGAAGATGTGTACCTTTGGAAGCTTCAGGAGGTTAAGATTCAAATTAATGGAAAGGTTCATCTTCATCTGTGTAGACGACTCATTGGCTTGAAATAGAGCGAACGAGTTTCAAACGCAGTTTCTCTTTTTATTATTCTAACTACTATTGTATTCATATCTTTCGTTGAAATTTATTCTGAAGAAAACTGGGTAGACACGAGCGTGTTAAGGTGGATTTTTTTACGGCTAAGAGATACTCTTTTCGGAAAATCTATCAGATTCTGCTTTTTTCTGTTCTCATAGGGTAAAAAAATTCCAGTTGTCGACAAAAAATTAATTCCTGAATTCTTTCGGAGAGCGCGTAATGTTTTATTCATTAAGATAATTAGGTTGGCTGGAACCTCGCCAATATTCTCATATTTTTAGCACTCCTTCGACCTGTTGCGTAGGTTCATATTTGTCATTGCCGATGGAGCTCTAATTATATTCAAAGTTGTCCAAGAAGCATTTTTTTCATTTAATTTATGTTCAATATCATTAGAATTAAATAGATCGCCCTGATTATGAGAATCCTGCTTTTCATGTGTTTTCTAAATAATTTATGTATGCTTTAGCAAAGTGATGTTAGATATTAACTTTCGTCACGAATGAGTATACCTCTATCTAATATTTTTAACTATTTACGTAGCTATGCATAATTGTTTGGTTGCTAAAAAATTATCCGAAGTAGAGAAGGACTAATACTATTAACATATTCTTCTATTTACTAGTAAAACTGCTTCTATTATTTATATTAACTTATGCAATAAACACCTTCGCTCATTATTCCGCTAAATATCTTTAAACATAGCTCTTTAGACTCCTATGTCACAAAATATCCGTAAATATTTACTTTGGTATAAATAAAAATTGGTTATTACAGATGATTAAATAGGATACAAAAAAATAAGCAAACTCAAATTGATATCAAGCGAACTCCCAAATACATTCTCCAGTAACTGACAGATGGTGTGGGCGAATGCATTTTTTCAAAATACATCAATTATCTGAAAACAATTAATAACTATTAAATAATTCTAACGAGCTGTCAAGAAGATTTGGGAACTGTCAAACCTTACACCATTTATTAAAGTTATTTTTTTTATTATTTAGCCTTTTTTAGCAAGTTTTTCAACTTGTTGAGGAATTATTTGTTATTGCTTCACTCGCTACTAATCTCCTTAAGGCCATAGACAGTAAAATAACCTCATTTCGTGGAATTATTTACTCTTATATACTATAGACCTTTATGATAATAGAGACACCTCTGCAATTTTATCCACCTCCGGAAAGAGTATTCACATTATAGATATTACTCAGCCCCGAGACACGTATTCGTAGCTGTGTTGTTTAAATTTTTTCGACAGTTAAGATATTTCGCATGTGGGCTTCCACCGGGGATCGAACCCGGGACTGCTTTCATCAAAGCCGAACACGCTGCCCACATGGCGAACCGGGAGACCTCCACAACTTCGTTCACATAAATATTTTCCTATTCCTTTAACATCTCAATCATCTTTCCCCTCTCCTTCCTCAAGGACAGCAGAACGCTGGGTGAATCACGCGCCAGACTTTCATATCTATTAAACGATTAGTTATGTCGCTAACAAAGTTCTCTATTCCAAGCTCCATACTTTCTCCCTTTTTTGCGACCCTCTTCCACTAATTTTTCTCGACCTTTCTTCCCCAGGGTATCTTACGCCATCGCGGGCCATTTCTTACGTGACCCGACTTTCTCTTCTCTCTTCGTTACTCTACTTCGTAATTCGATTGTCTTTTATTAACCTTCTCTCCCTCTTCACAGTTCATCTCCTTCGCCTTAACTTTTTCCTTCTTCCCTGCTCCTAATTTTCGACTTTCTCGACTCAAAGAATTATCTCTGTTATGTATTTTCTCATCCCTGCAATCGAGTTATCCGCCATATTCGTTATTTTCATATCTTCTGTGTCGGTCCTATTTTCGCATGTTTTCCATCGCACTCTTTATAAAGTACTCGGGTCTTTCTCACAATCAGCACGACCCTAACGAGTATCATCACATAATAAGCGATAACATCTAATTCCTAAGATCGTGTGTTTGATTATTATGTTTATATTCTAAAATAAATTCGCTTTGACGTGGAACTTGCAATGAAAATCAGTGTTGAATGTATCTGATTTTAACAGCATTACTTTTATTAGATGAAGAGTAAAAATGCCGTAATTGATGTGCTTCAACTTATACTGATTATTATCTCCTGTCAAGCTCGTACTAAAATAATTTTAAGTACGAGTATTTAACTTTATTTGAAAGTCACATTGCTTAAATTAAAGCTGAACGCCAGCCAAGGCATACTGTAAGGTCTATTCTTCTCGGCTATTTTGAAAGAGCTGACTTTTTCGTTGTAGTAAGTTGGTTTTCATTCTGACGTTACTTACAATTAAAACTGAAATCCAAAGTGTAAAATAATAACAAAAGTGGAATCAGAAGTATGACGGACTCCAACCGCAAAGTGGCACTTAAAAAGACTCGTCCGTTTAGCCCATGACATTATAAAATATTCCATTATATTTTTGTTCTTTAAGTATTTTCATTTCATAAAATGTTAATTTAATAATAATAACATATTACACTTTAATCTGATACCATTAACACATAATGCGTATAATTTTTATATGTTTGTTTGGTTTATATTTCGTTTTTATGGGAATCAGAATGAAGAGCCACGTATATACGTTCAATAAAGAATTAACGGGATGCTATTAAGGAATTTTTTTGCTTATCAATAGGTTAACTTTATTCATTTGCATCCTAATATTAGCTGCTACTCACAGTTTTATTAATTAACCTCTTGGAATTTGGGACTGAATTTTTAACTTAATTTGCATTTATGTTTTTTCTTCCCAGTACTAACCTATGATATGATTATAATCGGCATACAATAAAATACTTTAACAAAAAGTGAGAAAGTTTAACTAAATTTTTATTATTTTTAATTATACAATACTAAACTATTGTTATTCATAATTATTTTATTATTTGTCAACATTTGTGAGTCATGTTTATATCCTTCCATTTCGATTAAAATATCATCACAATAAAAGCCTATGATCACAGATTTCAGAGTTAAGTCTATGGAACGAGCTTATAGTCGCTTTCTCTTATATAATTCAATTAATTCTTTGCCCATTATATCCGTGTAAAAGTTGTCTATATAATTGTTCGATGTGTATGTATTTACTCCTTAGTTTTATTGTATTGGAATTCTGAGCTGTAGTGCGACATTTATTGTCTGTTCTTTATGTATACTTATTGTATCTAAACTGTCCACGGGAGGTTTTCCTCCCGTCTTTGGGCGAATGCCGGGCAGTTGTCACTATTATTTTCCCCCTTGACCATTTCCACCTGGTCCACCGACCAACTTGCAATGCAAGGATATATTAAATAAATAAATAAATAAAAAGTATCCTTATTTTAACTCTCATTTTATGACAATTAACCAAAATTCACTTAAAAAATGAAATAATAAATGGTTTATTTTGCGAAATATTCAGCCAAATTAATTGTTGATGAGATTACCTCTGAATATGACAAGGAAATCTGTAGATCCTAATAAAATTCATTATCCCGTTTGACCATGGAAATTATAATCAAAATAGCACAGAGGAGGAAGTTGTAAAAACTGGTAATGGGAGAAAGGTATGTATTTCATAAAATAATGAATTGGGGGAACGTTAAAGCAAAGAAGCGTTTTTGGAAGGGACTGTCAGATAAAAACGGAGCAATAAAGAAAATCTGGAGGGTCGATTTATGAGGTACGTGAACTGATGAAGAAATGTTTGACCGCAATTATGGCGAAATTTGCTGCTAGAGAGTTAAAAGGGAGTATTAATTGTAGCTATAGAAGGAAAAGATAAAAACATACGGGCTCCCCATTTGAAAAGATTGGAATGAAATTTAACTACTGAGATTAATTCTGTAGTAGCAATCACAACAGTATGCTGGAATATAACAGAATAATTTTATATATTTAATTTTTCATTTAATCATTCATTTTCATCGTCTAATTTACACCTTCATCTTAAAATGTCATGTACTTCGGATTATTCGAAAATGTATGAAATTAATATGTCTAGGTGTACTTCGTGGAAAGCCATCACAGAAGAAAAAGAAAACTTGATAAATTTTCCACACGTTTTTATTTGTCGGCCGGTTTCGCTAAAAGATTTAGCACCATCAATCAATCAAAATGATGATGCTAAACCAAGTTTTCATTTTCTTCTCGAAAATGTTACCCCACTAGCTATGCACTCATCAAAAAATTGAAGGATAATTGATATTTCAAAGGTGAAATTGGACAAATTATAAAACAAAAGATAAAAGAAGTGGCTGCATAATTATAATTAAATAGAAAGATAGATTTTCTTATGTGATATCTCTGTAATCAAAATACTTTTAAAATGTTCATGAATTTTTTTATAAGTCAACTCCTAATTTCAAGGAAAATCGTCCGAGAGAAAAGAGCTTCAAGAGAAAGGATAATTGGTGATAAGATAATTGCTGGATAAAACCTCATAGCTGAAAATCTAACGTTATTTACAAGACTTTTAGAATTTCATAGAAAATTTATATGAAAAGAATCAAGGTTATTGATTATGTTTGAACAGAACGGTCTTTTCAACAGTTTTCTAACTCAAAATACTACAAAATGTTCTGACTCTCTCATTTCACTTTAAATTTCAGTGCTACGTAATAGCAAGGCGACATTTTGGCGTACGGCCAGAGAATAATTAATTTGAATATTTGGTCAATCACTATCCTAGATAAAGCATTAGAAAGATTAGATATAAGGTAGACAGTTGAAGAATCTTTCGACAAGAAAAGGCCAAAGAATGATTTTGGTTGTTACAAAGACACATAAAAGTTTGGTCTCGATTTTATCATTATATGTTTGTGGATAAGGAACCATCATGATAAGAGGCATGTCATTATTGAAAGAGTCTTTCAGATACGAGAACGGCGTAGAATAGGAGCAGTAAATTGGAAGAGTAAAGGAAACAAACGGAGAAGGAAAAAAGAAGAAGAGTCATCGTCGGAATACGCCGGGGTACAGATCGGAAAAAATGAAAAAATTACCAGCATCAGCGGGGATTGGATTGCCAAGGAAAATAATAGTAAATTACTTCTTCGGTTGAGTACACCTACCCACTCCCTTTATTACGAGGATTTTTTTAGAAGGAACTTTGGAAGATGACAGAGAGCAACGCGAGGAAACCGACTTCCGTTTGGAATAAGAGCCCAATTATTAGAAGATAAAAGCGCCGGGTTAGAAAGGAAATTTTAGAATTCCACGCAAGCCCCTATCTACCTTATGTTTGAGATAAAATGATGATATTAACGATCTTTGGGACCCCCGTTCCTCTGCACTTGTCGGGAGCAGATTCGTTTTATCACTGGTTGTTAGAAATTCCGGGAGGTTAGTGGCTAAGAAAATTTAGTAACGGTCGCATGGGTCTCTTCCAGGTTCGTCCTACTCTTTGTTGAAACGTAAAGAATCACAAAGCGCTGAAACAGGTCCCGGAAAACCATATGCGGGATGAACATATCACCATTTGAAGTGAGACAAATTCGCAACTTTCTATCCACTGAGCGTTAATTGATACGTTTCTATAAGCAAAGAGATATCTCAAGGAAAAACGGACATGAAAAAGTCTGACAGGACCAGATTTTTCCAAGGTGCACGCTATAGCGTGCAAAGTCACCTTTACCATTTTCCTAGTAAGCAAAGAGATAGTCAAAAGGAAGCAACTATGAGTATTTTGTCAGGAAAATATCGCTGGTGAATATTAATGTAGCGGGATCGCATTTTAAAGTGAATATACGAGAAAATCTTTTTTCGTATAGTAGAAATGCGTTCTAGAGGCAAATACTGCGATGCACGCCTTGGTATGTATTGGTTAGGCAAGTTGCAACGCTCTAGAGTGTAGAATGTTGCCTTACTTCCAGGATACTTTCCCTCCAAATTACGTAGCTAAACTTGACCTCTATGTAGAATGAGTACTAGACTCTCTTATGATGAATAAATTTCCTTCTATTATTTTAAATATATTTATTAAATATTTGCATATTTTTATTATAGATGCATTTCAATATGATTGTATATTTATTATCTTGGATTTATAATCTGAAGATTTACGTATACTACTCCATGCCGCCCTGCTCTCTTATTATGCTTAATTTAAACTCTCACCATTATCTGCCTCCATAATACAACTTAAATCTTCCTCTGAAATTCTTCCCAGCGTCCCTTCCGATACCGCCTTTAAGAGAATAGTGTACCTTAGTGAGTGCCTGATCAGGTTTCCTCATCTTATATCAATTTTCTTCTATTTTTCTCGATTCTCGTCTTTCTTCATTTGCTCCTGTAAGTACTTCTTCATTAGTTACCCATTTTAATGATGGTTATCTCTAGTAGAATACTCTCCTTGTTCATGGTATTTTCATTACTATATCCCTCTTGCTACTTCTTATTTTGGTAATTTTGATGACATAAGAGCTGAAAACAATTTATTTTATCTCGTACCTCTCTAAGTATAATTACACTTGTGACATTAAGTAAGGCTAAAAGTACCCTAGTGAGGTGAGATAAGACCCTACGTTTCTCTGAATTTAAGCAATATGAGTTCGTCTAAATGGAACGAAGTGTTGATGGGTATTAAGGCGGAGAAAGGTGGAGAAGGAAAACAAAAGGGGTGATGGGCTGGAAAAAATGCTAGCTCGCTTGCGAAACTGTCCGCAAAATGAAATATTTTCGTGAAGGTTGGCGTCACTAATTTGATAATAATTACCCTATATGAAACGGATATCTCCTAATGTTTTTATGGACAGAGACTTTGACTCACTAAGTTTCGTCGAATAAGTAAAATAGTTTGAGCTTCAAATTGAAAAGGAATAATTTATAAGCGCCGAATCAGCCGTTTCGCTCTGTTTATTTTTTATCTTCGCTATAAAATACATATTTGTCGGGCAAACACGTATAAAATACGTTCTTCATAAATAACCATAATAATAAACTTAACCAATTATCGGTGTAACATATTAAATATTGTTTTAACTACAATTTGTAGCAACGATCTATCCACCGCGTTGCCAGTTTGAGATTATTTATCATAATGTAAATAACATTCTCATGAATGTTGCTAAGCACTACGATAAACATTTATCGTGTACATTTGACGCAAAGATACGCAGTTTTGTTAATATTTTTGCAAAATTATGGAATAATAAGTACGTAGCTTTTGTGCATTTTCCATTCTCTTCGATTTCTTATCGAGAAGTTCGATTCTCTCTAGATTCAGTTCCGGAATAAGACAATAATTAGTAGCAAACCGAAATAGGCTTGCCCTCTGCTTGTTTCTTCCCGATTTTATGTAATTTTTACAAATGTCATTACTTTAAAATCAATATGACCAGGTCTCACTTCAGACTATTTGCCTCCCGAAAGCAAGTAAGCAAACCCGGAAGAAAAAGCAACCCAGAAGCATAATGAAGAAGCAAGCAAGCAAAAGAACTGCCTATATTTCCACCATTACTGCGAATACACATAAAATGATCTCTTAAGCGTTATTTTTGTGAAGAGTTTATTTATAGAACCGTTTAACGCGGATCCAGCTTACTGTAGAAAATTATTGTTCAACTTCATCAGATATGGGAAAAAGTATCTTGGGCCATCCATATAGTCAACATCTCGGAGATGGTTTCTTCATTTGCGTCTGTCTGAAGAGAGCCCCGAATGCGAGGTGTTACTTGGTGGCAAGATGATATAGGTAAAAATTAAATTTCGGTAAAATTCCTCAGGATCACCACCTAAGTGGTTACTTGGTGGCAAGTTGATATAAGCAAAAGATAAATGTCGGTAAATTCCTCAGGATCACCACCTAAGTCGTGCTTAGTACAACTACGGAGGTGGTGGTAGCCGGAAATTTCGTCCTCTCACCTAAACTAAATGCTAATATTTTAAATTTGCACGTTCCACTGAAGATGCTACCCTGGGCCGGTACAACAATGTAAAGGAGTTTGAGGCTGCAAAATTTCACGGGTGAAGATCTTAATCATCGTTAATATTCTCTCTTTAACTCTTCATAATTCAATAATAAATCCTCTATATTTTTTTAATTTAAAAAATTGTATCCATTTCAATTTAATCAAATCAGCATCTGATCAACATATATAAATACGTTAATGGTAATTTTAAAAGTAAGCGATTTATTCGAGTTTTTGTTTATAAATAAATCCCTGAAAACTTGCTTAGAACACCAAAATACATTGAACCCGTCCTGATGCTACCAAGGTAATGAAACTTCGTGCAAAGTAAACCTGTAGTAATTTATAACACTTCATATTTTTACTATAATTGCCTCGCTTTTCGTCTTTTAGAGGTGCCTCTGATATTATCTAGCCTTGAATTCTTCCCATTACATGAGTCTCCAATAAACTGCTGTCGTTTTCCTGTAAAGAGCCGTAGCGTATACCACATCCTATTTCCTTTGCCACAATTTGAGCTCGATCCACGAAATTATCCTTTCCACGCACCCTCTCATCCATTATCTTTCAATATCCTAATTTCCCCTCTCACCCTCCCTCACCTTTCTTACAAACCCCCATCCATCTCTACCCCACCCACCGACCGCGTTAGATCGCTTTCGCCGTCCTTGTTGCGGCATCTGAGCCGACCAGGATAGATTAGTACACGACTCCCAATTACCAAAGTGCCTCGCGCCGTCCTCGTAAAAACCTTTCGACCGCTGTTTCTGCTTTCATCCCCCCGACCTCAGCCCCTTACTCGCGAGTCCCTTTCCTCCTACACCCCAAGCGTAATCTTCCGCAAAAGGCTGAGGTCGGTTAAGCGAGGGGAGGGGATCTTCTGGGAAGTCTCGTCGGAGGAAGAAGAGAGAGGAGGAAAGGGAAGAATAAGGATTCAGTTGGGCGGAAAATGGTCCATCAGGGCAGGGCAAAAGGTGATCTAGATAAGCGATACTCTCCTTGGGTTAAATGGGCCGTCGGGAGAGAGAACCGTAGGAGAGATATCCTTCGGAAAATCCTCTGGGAGTGGTAGAATGAGGGGGCAGGTGGATTGGAAGAAGGGATGTTTAAACCGCTCCCACGGCGAGACTCAAAACTCCGTGACAGATCCCGAAGAAAACGCGGCGAATCCCACAGGATGAGGAGAGGGTTCAGGGGCTTTCATATTTCTTTCATATCCTTCCCCCGCCGCTGCAAGATGGAGTGGGTCGGCTGAATGACTTACGGTCGCTTTTGATGAATGTCGTCTCATCGGAGCGATTAAGTGGATTCTCTCTCAATGCGCTCGAAATTAATGTTTCGACAAGGTCCGATGAAGTGGTGTTGGGAAGGACGTGCTCAGTCGTCTTTTACGCGCCTAGGGTACCTTTCCCTCACAAAGACGCAGAAATATACCGATGTTCATCCACTTTTGGTGGCGAGTGTTTCGAAGTAATCTTCGTCATTTTGAGTACTGTTCAACGATATCTCTTCCAATCTTTTTTAATGCTAAATCTAATAAAATTGGGTTTTTGTGTCTTAAATAAAATTAAATTTATCCGACTAGCTTTATTTATCAGTCAGTAGTTTTGAAGACAAATAGAAATAATACTAATACACAGAATATTTTTATTGAACGAGCATGGTTTCAACCCGTTGGGTCATCCTCAGGTGAAGGTAGATAGTGTGGTAAAGGTAGAAAACTTATTTCTATTTGTCTTCAAGATGGAAAGCTACCACAAAGTGGAGGCCAAGCTGTTGGATTCTCTCAATAGTTGTTAATCCTTTCTGTTACCATATTCTTATGAGTGTAACATTTTTAACTTTTGGTTCAAGATAAAGAAAAATTTATGTTTCGCTAACTCGTCTCAGCCTTCTTCATGACTGTAATAATATTAAAGCTACTGAAGTATGAGTCGTTCTGAATAATGGCATTCATTAAGGTCTCCCTTTTTTGGAAAGATTCATTGCGCTGCACTTATGCCGACATTTTTCACAAGACCATGGTTGCTCAGAGAGAAACGCAAGATTAAGCTACCTCACTCCTCATCTTGCTTATTCGCCTCATTCCCTCTTCGGGACTTTTTTACCTATTGGTGGAGGGGCGAAGTTCAAACCAGTCTTTGGACAGGCAGTTGTTGATCGATAATCGAAATAAAAACTACGTAAATCATTTCTCATTTCTATAAAAACTGAATATTAAAATTTAAGATATTTTTGATACTTTTAAGGAAAAATAAATTATTAACTTCATTTTTCTTTTAAGGTATATAGTTAACTTGATTAACAGAATGAAGATATGTTACTTCGCAGTTGTCTCTAACCCTTAAATTTTATGGAACTATAACTGTTTACGAATTAAAATACAATGAGATTGACTGTAGTGATAAGCAAAGTAACGAATGAAGTCTACCACGTAAATTACAGTTTCAATAATGCATGTAAGGCAGAGATATCCAACCCGCTGCCCATGGAACGCATGTGGTTCTTTCACCCATTTTCTGCAGTGCAGCAGTGCATTCTCTTCAGAAAGATTCATTTATCATTAGGTACTACAGCTCAATAACCGAAAGGAAAAAGAGAACATAATAGTAATCTAGCCTAAGAAATTTAAAATTACAATAATTCTAAATGCTACTGTAATGAAACAATTTAACTAACGGTTTTAGACACACGGATTAAGAAAAGGTGATTGACTAATCACGGTAAAGCCGTGCTGCTGAATTCCAAGGAATAACAGGTGTAAAAAATAGCGACATGGCTGGGACTATTGGGAAGATTTTATTCTTAAAGTCTGGGAGATAAGGTTCTATTCTAAACCAGACAACTAAACAGAATAGCTGTCCGGAAAGTGGGAGACCTGGGTTCGAGTCTCAGTCATGTCACTATTTTTCACACCTGTTATTCCTTGATTTTAGACGCCTTATCATCATTTAGGAATACACCGAAGGTCATCATCTGCGGCCCACTAAATCTTCGTAAGAGTTACTGCGGCCACTGGAGGCAAGGAGTTGAACTCCCGTGGTGTAGAAATATTCGCAATATCCCCAAAATCCATACTGCATTGAGCAAATACGTGGTATAGATTTCCTAAGAAATCCTATTCAAAAGCAAATTGATAGTGAAAACATTGAAATTTACGTTGACCTTTACTGAAAATAGAGAAATGGTCTCTTTTCTTCAAATCATCTGATCATTCCTTCGCAATTTCAAAAACATTATTTAAAGACATAAGACGGATTTTTCAAAATTTTAATAGTTGACTAATAGTGGAGTTTTGGTACAATTTTAGCCCAATTTGTAGTCCCTCTTCCGGCAGACGAACTAGATTAATAACGTAATAATGGCATCTGTGGGAGTGAGATTGAAATCTAACGCGGGTACTAAAATCACCAAAAGGAGAATTAAAGAAGACACTTCGTAATTTCCTCACTAAATGTTTTATTTAAACACGACCGGTTTCGGCTAACGCCATCATCAGGCGATGATGATGATGAAACCGGTCGCGTTTAAATAAAACATTTAGTGTGGAAACTACGAAGTGCCTTCTTTAATTCTCATTATGGCTTTCTACAAAGTCAGGCCTAATACTATAGAATTTCACCTAAAGGAATTTTAGGAACGGTCATTTACAATTCTGAACGCAATTAAATTAATGAAAGCCATTATTGAATGAGATAATTATAGCCACTGGCAGAGTTTTCTCTCGCCTCATCTGGCGAACGAGAATAATTAAGTCAGTGACCATTAAATCAATCAAGTTCCGGTTACGTAAATGTAATAGGAAGTAATCAGTAATGATCGGTGCATTTCAGACCGCCTTCCAATCTTGGACAGAATCTATATTAAACTACAAAACAGTAAGTCCGTGTAAATTCTACTTATAGAATCCTGAAAGTCAATTCTTTCGCAACATGTATAATTTCATTGCCGTCCAGTTTCGCTTTTGCTTCCTCAGGAAATTGAATTGTCTCGATATATATATATGACAAGGATCAATTTCTGATATTCCGTATAGTGAATTAATTTGTATATATTACCTGTTATGTTACCTTTTATTAATGGTGTTTCTGCTATGTATTACAAACTTTAAAATTTTCTATTCAATTTCTACCACTTATGATGCAATCTATTCTTTATCACTCTTTCCTATATATTTCGCAGGTTTTTCACATCCCCCTTCTCTTCGTGGGTGTTTTCCTGCTGTGGAGATACTTTTTCTGTGCATAAAATATCACAGTTTTTTACTCCTCCACAAAAGCATTCTTTCTTTCCTTCTTTTCTGTTCTTTCGTTCCTTTTCTCTTACTTCTCTTACTTTATGACAAGGGTTAAATGGAAGATGGGACTCTTTAGTCCCAATTTCGCCCAATAAAGACGTTTTATTATTATTATTATTATTCATATGTTTGAGATACTGTCTAAAATAAACCCATTTTCAGAGCTGAGTCTGCATTAATTGAATTTGTTATTTTTTCAAAAAACACACTTCATGCTAATTAACTATTCGCCACAAATGAGAATTATATCATGAATTGTACCTCATCATAGTAATAATAGAACGCCTTTATTTGGGCGAAACTGAAACCAAAAACAGCTTCTACGTAACCCGTTGTTATATTCTAAACAGTATAGTAATGTATAGAATGAATGTGGATACGAAAAACCTGAGAAGTTATTAGATAAAAATTATACACTGCAGGAGATCACCAACTAAGAGGGGGAATGTGAGAAACCTTTGTAAACATAAACCAAATATCGAAAGAAAATATAAATACCCAGTCGATAAGTACATGTGAGAAGTACAACAATAATTATATCGCTATAATCACAATATCTGATGTAGATAAATACAGTCACTATGAAATTACAATATATGCAATAGCAATTGGAGAATGAATAACGTTTACTCTTCTATATGTTTCTAAGTCTCCTATATATTCTAAATATATAATGAAAATACTTCAGTAGTTTTATTATATTATTTAGAATAATTATTAGTATAGTGATAGTATTAGTATGGTAAAACTACGTAAATCATTTCTCATTTCTATAAAAACTGAATATTAAAATTTAAGATATTTTTGATACTTTTAAGGAAAAATAAATTATTAACTTCATTTTTCTTTTAAGGTATATAGTTAACTTGATTAACAGAATGAAGATATGTTACTTCGCAGTTGTCTCTAACCCTTAAATTTTATGGAACTATAACTGTTTACGAATTAAAATACAATGAGATTGACTGTAGTGATAAGCAAAGTAACGAATGAAGTCTACCACGTAAATTACAGTTTCAATAATGCATGTAAGGCAGAGATATCCAACCCGCTGCCCATGGAACGCATGTGGTTCTTTCACCCATTTTCTGCAGTGCAGCAGTGCATTCTCTTCAGAAAGATTCATTTATCATTAGGTACTACAGCTCAATAACCGAAAGGAAAAAGAGAACATAATAGTAATCTAGCCTAAGAAATTTAAAATTACAATAATTCTAAATGCTACTGTAATGAAACAATTTAACTAACGGTTTTAGACACACGGATTAAGAAAAGGTGATTGACTAATCACGGTAAAGCCGTGCTGCTGAATTCCAAGGAATAACAGGTGTAAAAAATAGCGACATGGCTGGGACTATTGGGAAGATTTTATTCTTAAAGTCTGGGAGATAAGGTTCTATTCTAAACCAGACAACTAAACAGAATAGCTGTCCGGAAAGTGGGAGACCTGGGTTCGAGTCTCAGTCATGTCACTATTTTTCACACCTGTTATTCCTTGATTTTAGACGCCTTATCATCATTTAGGAATACACCGAAGGTCATCATCTGCGGCCCACTAAATCTTCGTAAGAGTTACTGCGGCCACTGGAGGCAAGGAGTTGAACTCCCGTGGTGTAGAAATATTCGCAATATCCCCAAAATCCATACTGCATTGAGCAAATACGTGGTATAGATTTCCTAAGAAATCCTATTCAAAAGCAAATTGATAGTGAAAACATTGAAATTTACGTTGACCTTTACTGAAAATAGAGAAATGGTCTCTTTTCTTCAAATCATCTGATCATTCCTTCGCAATTTCAAAAACATTATTTAAAGACATAAGACGGATTTTTCAAAATTTTAATAGTTGACTAATAGTGGAGTTTTGGTACAATTTTAGCCCAATTTGTAGTCCCTCTTCCGGCAGACGAACTAGATTAATAACGTAATAATGGCATCTGTGGGAGTGAGATTGAAATCTAACGCGGGTACTAAAATCACCAAAAGGAGAATTAAAGAAGACACTTCGTAATTTCCTCACTAAATGTTTTATTTAAACACGACCGGTTTCGGCTAACGCCATCATCAGGCGATGATGATGATGAAACCGGTCGCGTTTAAATAAAACATTTAGTGTGGAAACTACGAAGTGCCTTCTTTAATTCTCATTATGGCTTTCTACAAAGTCAGGCCTAATACTATAGAATTTCACCTAAAGGAATTTTAGGAACGGTCATTTACAATTCTGAACGCAATTAAATTAATGAAAGCCATTATTGAATGAGATAATTATAGCCACTGGCAGAGTTTTCTCTCGCCTCATCTGGCGAACGAGAATAATTAAGTCAGTGACCATTAAATCAATCAAGTTCCGGTTACGTAAATGTAATAGGAAGTAATCAGTAATGATCGGTGCATTTCAGACCGCCTTCCAATCTTGGACAGAATCTATATTAAACTACAAAACAGTAAGTCCGTGTAAATTCTACTTATAGAATCCTGAAAGTCAATTCTTTCGCAACATGTATAATTTCATTGCCGTCCAGTTTCGCTTTTGCTTCCTCAGGAAATTGAATTGTCTCGATATATATATATGACAAGGATCAATTTCTGATATTCCGTATAGTGAATTAATTTGTATATATTACCTGTTATGTTACCTTTTATTAATGGTGTTTCTGCTATGTATTACAAACTTTAAAATTTTCTATTCAATTTCTACCACTTATGATGCAATCTATTCTTTATCACTCTTTCCTATATATTTCGCAGGTTTTTCACATCCCCCTTCTCTTCGTGGGTGTTTTCCTGCTGTGGAGATACTTTTTCTGTGCATAAAATATCACAGTTTTTTACTCCTCCACAAAAGCATTCTTTCTTTCCTTCTTTTCTGTTCTTTCGTTCCTTTTCTCTTACTTCTCTTACTTTATGACAAGGGTTAAATGGAAGATGGGACTCTTTAGTCCCAATTTCGCCCAATAAAGACGTTTTATTATTATTATTATTATTCATATGTTTGAGATACTGTCTAAAATAAACCCATTTTCAGAGCTGAGTCTGCATTAATTGAATTTGTTATTTTTTCAAAAAACACACTTCATGCTAATTAACTATTCGCCACAAATGAGAATTATATCATGAATTGTACCTCATCATAGTAATAATAGAACGCCTTTATTTGGGCGAAACTGAAACCAAAAACAGCTTCTACGTAACCCGTTGTTATATTCTAAACAGTATAGTAATGTATAGAATGAATGTGGATACGAAAAACCTGAGAAGTTATTAGATAAAAATTATACACTGCAGGAGATCACCAACTAAGAGGGGGAATGTGAGAAACCTTTGTAAACATAAACCAAATATCGAAAGAAAATATAAATACCCAGTCGATAAGTACATGTGAGAAGTACAACAATAATTATATCGCTATAATCACAATATCTGATGTAGATAAATACAGTCACTATGAAATTACAATATATGCAATAGCAATTGGAGAATGAATAACGTTTACTCTTCTATATGTTTCTAAGTCTCCTATATATTCTAAATATATAATGAAAATACTTCAGTAGTTTTATTATATTATTTAGAATAATTATTAGTATAGTGATAGTATTAGTATGGTAATAATATATCTATTAGTATTCAGTATTTAAAGTATTTTCTAAGCGCTAGTCTATGCTAAAAATGAGCAGATGAGGATATTATCCAAAGTGATAGTTTTATTTCTACTAATTGGAGTAGTTGAAAAATTAAATAAAACTCCTCTCAGTTTATGAATTTCATTAAGCCAAAAAGCTTTTCAGATAATTTCATGAATTTAAACAAGGGTGTTATTTTATATTTCAAGAAAAAATTCTTAATTTAGTCTAGGAAGTTTGAAGTAATTATCACAGGAGATTTCACCCACGATGAAAACTATATGTACCAGAGAATTTTGTTCTATAACATGGAGAATTTCAAAGATAAATGGTTCGGCTTTTTTCCAATCTTCTCCTCGCAAAAGAAGCTGTCTTCGGAAAACAGATTTCAAGATGATAAATAAAATAAAGGCAAGATAATAGTAAAAAAATTATCGTGTGAGTTTATGTAGTTAGTATGTATCGATCCGAAAATATTTGGGTATTACATTTTAAAGTATCTGGAATGAATTATTTAGATTACATTATTAATGTTTCAGCTTGAATGTATATCTTAGCCAAAAGATTAATTATATCCCTTTAATGACCATAGAATATCAATGAAAAATCTCAGTAAAGCAAACCGTACTTCAAATTTTTTATAAGATGGTTTGTTATTTTATTTCATCTCGCTGCCTAATTGCACCTCTTCATAACTTGGTTCTTCAAAATCTACTCAGTTTTCTTCCATATTCCAGCTGATTTCCATAGAAACATCGAGAAGTACCTTTTCAGTAGTCATATGGGGATTGCTGTAGCAGAAATATTCAATATCACAATTGATACTCAACTGCGAATTTTAACACAATTATCATAAAACCGCTGCAACACCTAAGCCAATTTTATTCATTTTTTGGCCCCTCGATTTTTATCCCGGTGGTAAAATGCATTCAGTATTGTGGGAATCAAGGTAGCTTTTCAAATTCATTTACCTTTTTAATTTTCCATTGTAAAGTTTCAATTGCCGCTCTATTTGGTTTTACAATTTGATTTCTGGAGAATATCATTCGGAAGTTAGACTTTTGATTCCGAAATAAAACCCCCATTCTTCAATGCTCAGTTAGGGCCTCGAAAAATATCCTTTTCATCTGCGGTATGTCAGTCGAGGTCTTTGTATTCATTTCAAATCAGCGCTTCCCTCTACATTTTGGATAGCAGTCCTGAAAAAGTTAATCTGAAGACTCGAAAAATGCATTTTCCGCACTTTCCCGCATTATTTTTTCTGATTCTCTGCTTTCCGAATTGACTTTTCTCGAAGTTTTATATTCAGTAATTACAGCGATTGAACATTCTACCATTGATTAGAATAGGTGTTAAAAATGTCCGTATAAGTTTCAGTTCTTGGTAAATGATTTTCTCTGACATTAAATCCAAAAATACACCATTGTACTAGTGCCATAGTTTATTCCGCATTAAATTGCATACATATGGAACTTGTTGTGAATAGTTGCCCGCAATTTAACTACTATACCTTTCTACGTGAATTATATTAGTCGTGAAGTCTTCCCATGCCCCTCATAACCTACTCTAAATCACTTTACATCCCTTCCCAGTGGATTTCGTTTTCTTTTACCATGTCTACCAATCCGATTACAGCTCTTCAAACGGTCTTCCTCCTTTCAGAGTCCCGTTTGCTTAATGCAATCTTTAATTTCATATACCCAATGCAGTCTAACCAATCGAACTTCCTCTTTCTCCGTTGTATGCCTACTCATCCTTTTAAACTTCAGCAGGGATTCCTTCACAATATTCCACTCCATACATCCTCCGTTTCCGGTTCTTTCCTTCTGAATCCGCTCCACAAATCGAGGGAACGAGTCGAATAGCGAAACGGCAAAAGCATTGTGAAAGAGGTATCGGAAGTTCAAAGGACTCCACTGACTCACAAATCATATCAAATGCTCCAACTCTATTTGCATGGAATGGTTTGTTCCTGGAAAGGCATGGGAGGGCTAATGAGTTTACGTGTAGAACCACTCCGTCATCCGTCGGTTCTAAGCAATCGTAAGCGCCAAAATTGTTACATTTTCAAATTATATTTGGGCTCTAATCAAGTCTTAGTGTGAACATAAAATTATTAGCTGCTTTCAGCGGGCGTAAATGGGGTAAATGTGCGTAGGTACTTGAACCTTATGAGCCAGGTAAACCAGATGCATTATCCTTTGCAAACACATTAGGGACATGAAAGCTCATAGTGAAAAATCACGTAACGTTTTAGTCTTAACTAATTGGTCACTTAACTCGATTCGTTCACTTCATTATGCGCTTTATAAAAAGGTTTTACCGCGCTGATGGAGGGTCATTTTGCTTTCCCTCAAAGCTAAGACCAAGGATTCGAGTAGCTCTCGGATCCTTTGACTGCTTTCGCAATACTGAGTTAAAATTTCAAGCCCCAGGTGAAATTAAGTTTTTCACTGGAGTTAAATAATTTAAGGCAGTACACAATAATTAAGTTTTTGCTCTATTCGTCATAATACCATAATTTAAAATATCATGAATAAATCTAATAATACCCAAAATAGAGAATTCTCAAAAATATCGGCAATCAAACTTTGGTGAGTTATAAGGTTTGGAAAATTATTGTCTTCCTAGCGCAAACCTTGATCTGGAATCCAATTCGATTCCTGATGGAAAAAGCGATCGCATTGGAAACAAATATTAATTTTTTATCACTTAAAAACTTTAGTTATTTTGAAAATGAAGTTAGAAGCAATCATCGCACGAAGTCAAGAATACTGCCATAAAAGGTCGATTCGATATGAATTTTCATTCTCATCATCGATTATACGTTTTTTCTAAATTACTATAACTTTAACATTAATTTGCTCAAGCGTGACTTCGTGAAATTTCACACACATCTCAAAAGAAAGTATAAGTAAGTTCTTTCAAGATATTTAGTTTCAAGACTGATAAAATTTACCGAAATGTCGTCCAAATTCATCACTTTCAGTCATCGATGCCTGGTCACGCTCCATCGTTGAAGTCGAGTTTATGTTCTCATTCTCCCCGCTGGAAATATTTTCGTTAGAAATAACTGGTGATAGTGAGTCTCTTTCTCTCAACAGTTCCGTAATTATACTTCTCAATGAGCCAAGAAACTACAATTTCAAAGTTTTGCACGTTAAGTTTCGTCAATTCTCAGGTGATAACCGCATTCTAAGTGATAAATAGAAATTTCATAGAAGGCAGCTGGATTTTCCTTAATGAGGGTTTTAGGCAAAATTAACTATATCCGTTAAACCTCTCGATTAATTTTATTTTGAAGTGATGGAATGTATTGTTTCCAATTAGTATAAAGAATTAAGTTAAACATAAGAGGTTTTAGATCATCCTCTGCCTTAACTACACGAAAAACAAAAGTTTTAAGTTCAAATCTAAGCAATTGTATGTACGCACATGGAGAAGAGGTGCAATGTTACCAGAACTGAATAAACAAATGTCCTTCAAGTTGTGACTTCATAGTGCTTTATCCATCATATCACCCGTAGGTACTACATATATCGATAGAAATTTTACAGGTATCAGGCGTACAGAAAAGCATAAAAATCACGTTATGAAATCCAAAGTACCATAGATGACCGCTTTTTTTCCCTCAAGAATCTTCCAGAAATAAAGATCAAACAGTCTGAAGAACATCAAATTATAATCTAATAGCTACAAAACTTTAAAGGAGAACGATGGAGTACTAATTTTGCAATACTGCTACTTAAATCAGGAAGCACGAGATAACTGTACTATTGAACTCGTATTATTGTATATTAACAGGTAAACAACAAACATGCGTGATATGACGTACGCTCACTTTTTCCTTGACTATTTTACTTCTCTGTCGTCTCCTTCATAGTTATATTCAATTTCTTTCTCGTTGAATTTTACGCACTTTATATCATAATGGCAATTTCTGTTAAGCTCAATACGACCCAATTTCTTTCGGTATGAAAAATAACTCTGAGAGATAAAAGTCAACCAGTTTACACTAGAAGTAAAAATAATTTAGTACGTGTAGCTGTATTATATTTCAAATTAAATAGAGCGCAAACTATATCCCTACCAAGAAATAATGAATTAATCCATGAAATGATTCTCGTTCATATCCCATTACGATGTTTTCTCTCTTCGGTTACCGCACAGCTGGGTGCGTTACCTGTAAATGATTCATTGTCCATCTCGTTTGGAAGTGAGAAACATAGTCATGCGTTACTTGTCCCATGATATAAACATTTCCAAGTAGCTCGTGAGTGAAACAGCGGGAAACGTCTTTCTGCTCAACATGTTTCAGTACATAATCTTTTTGTCGAATTCGAAATGGTCGCCTTTTTCTTGCTTGTCAACTTGAAAAAAAAATTGAGTACCAGTTTTAAGTCTTGAGTAATATGTTGCAATGTTTTAACAGGGTTTTCTTATTGGAGCTCATGTCGGGATAAATCTCAAAATAAGTATATTTGTAAATATCGATTATGATTTTGCTGTTACTTTTTCAGACGATGCATAAGATGCGTCGAGTAGTTTAAAGTATTTTAAAAGTTTGCGGTAATAAATCTTAGTTTAAATTTCCGAATATAGCTATCATACTTCAGGGGTTAATGCATCGTTACATATAAACTAAACCTCTGTTTCATCAAAAATAGGCAATTTTACATTTCAGCGATCTTTCTTCGACAACAATGCTAGGCTTGTAATTTGTAGTGCAGCCACAAGTTCTGTACGAACCAAACTAAGGTTGATAACCTCTTGATGAACTATCTGGGAAATTAATCGCGAAAATACTTGTAAACGCCCCCGTCAATCATGACGGAACTTAATTTAGTTTGAAAATATATCTATTATAGTATATATCTGGTCCTCCTGAGCACAAAAAACTCCGTCGTAAGATCATAATAACTCAATATATTTCTTACCATTATTTATAATATTTATTCTACTGTTTTCAAGTCATGAAAGCCTACTTTACGTATATTTATTGTAAAAATTGTAAGAACTGGTTATCCCCGTGCACTTATATGGGATAATTCATGAAATCAACACACAACAATGGCCTTAGTCGTCGAAGGGATAGGTTATTTATTTCCCAAAAACTTTACGAATTTTCCGTGTATTTTATCAAAATTATCGCAATTTCGAATTTATATGAATGTTTTCTGACTAAAATAAGATTCTATGATCATTTTCCTTTCTTGTGGCACTTGTCGCAATTTCGTAGGACCATTGTTTCTAATTAAGTTTTATAAAAGAAACATCCTCTGCAAGTCATGAGAACGTACTTTACGTTCATTTCTTATGGAAACGTATTATGGGCTCCTGGGTTCGAACCCAAAACGAACTCTACGTTCGTGGTTCTCGTGAAATTTAATCATTCAAATGTCAGTAATTCTGTAATTAAAATTTTTATTTAAAATTTATCGGGATTAAATGGACTTAAAGAAAGCGTCAGGAATAGAAATCTATCCCTACTTCACTAAAGTCCGAACTCTATGAAGTCGGACAATTAGACATCTATTTTTAGTCGGTGAAAATTTTATTCGTGCCTATAATTAATAGTTTTAATAGTTATTAAAGCTTAATCGTCATCGTTTTAATTATTATTTTAATTATTACTATTTTAAAAATGTATTACCATTGTTATTATTATCATCATTGTTATCATTATAATATTATTATTNATCATTATCATCATCAATATTATTATTTTCATTATTATTATTATTATCGTAACAATTGTATTAAAGTACGCGCGCACTATTGAGATATATATTAATTTCATAACGAGGTCCTTCCTGTATAGAGCAGAAACCATGAATACAATACGACGATATGCTTGGCAAAACAGATCGCCGGATCCTGTAACTTAACTATCTATGCTGTTTCAAAAGTAGCCTAGGGATCATACTCCTGAAGCGTCTGGTTCCAACACAAAGGAAAAAAGACGACGCCTATATCCACGTTCCCCCAGAATTTAATTTTTTTAGAATGGCGCATAGCGGGCTGAAATCTAGGAAAGATCGAAAATCCAGAGAAACCCAGAGACCTCAAAGCTAGGATTCAGTCGATTCACCGAGGTTGAAAATTCAGTGATTTCCAATAGTTGGCAGATTTTATCAACCCCTCACCTCAGGTTCTCATAAAGGTTTCAAAGAATCTCGCGGCACGCTAAGGGGCTTTTAATTATAACCGTGCCTTTCCTCGGTGTTTTCGACTGTTTCTCTCAATCTATAAGAATATCTGCTCTAAAATATAAGTCCGAAAATCGGCTTGAACTTGAGTTCAAGCCGATAACTTCCGAATTCCGAAAGAATTCCGAAGAAAATTCAAGACTGCGATTGTTTATTATAAGTATCCATTATAAATATTTATAAACGAATCAATAGCTTAATTTTAATGCGCAAAACTTAACAAAGGCGGTCAAAGTGTGGTCTCTGAAAAAAATCTTTTTCGTATTTTTTTTTTATTATGACCCTCTGTAAGGCAGATATGTCCGCCCTCCCCTTCAGAAATTAATTACTGCTAAAGAAAATTCTAAGCAGCTGCCCGCAACTAATATCATCCTATAACTACGTGAAGGTTTCCGTCTTTCTAAAATTCTCCTTCTCTTTTGCAACAGGTTAGTGAGAAATCGCTGACATGGTACCCAGGATATCGTGCTCATCCTTACCACCACCACCACCGAAGCCACGGGCACCACCATCTGCACCACCACCACCACCAGTACAGGTTGCGCTCGCAGTGGGATAGCGGAATTGGCAACGGCGACGAAATGGGAGACGCGGACGACCTTGAACTGGAACTTGACCAGGAGCCAGCCGTTTTGCCCGCCATGACCCGCGCCCCTGCATCCACCACAGTGCAGCTCACCCTACAGGTGATCACAGGAGATACTCCTTGACCTGTACTCTCCGCTTAATCCACGTGCTCGGTTTCGTCAACTCCCCGCAACGGCTCAGTAATTAGAACGAGGTGTCAGTGCAACGAGCACCGCAATGACTCTGGCGCACGTTCCAGGTGGATCTTTCATCCAAGCGATTAATGTGGTCTTCCATAAAAGCTTTGGTGTTCTTTCTGTGATTACTCCGCGTAGAACTCACTACTTATCATTCAAATGATATGTCGTTACAGGGACGTCCAGGACGAATGAATGTACTTTTTAAGCGTATTCTAATGGAAGAACATTAAACTGTTATCCGTTCTTTAAAAATGTTTATTATCAAAATACGGCAATTTAGACTTCTTTCTTTATGTCAGAGATCAAAATAATCTTCAACCTAAAGTAATTAATTATACGAGCTGTAAACTACTGAACATCTAGTAGTATTTCCTTTTTCTCAAGTCCCTACATTTTCGTAAAATAATACGCTTTGTCTTTGGGTATAATTTCCCGAGGAAATCCGGATTTGAACTTCGCAGATATTATTTTGTATCATATTTAATCTCGACAGATTCCCTGGAAGCCATTAAAGTACATGAGTTATGCTCAAAGAAGTCTCACATGTCTCTAATTATCTTTTTCTTAGTATTTCCTAAAGGAGGTTTTCTGAGACATTGTGCAAATAGAAACTTTATTCCTCATTATGAAAATATTTAACATTGAAACCACATTTGAATCTCTCTTTATTTCACCACTGAGCTCGTAGGAATTATAGATCCAAAATGCCCATCCTTCATAAATAACTTGTAATCAAGAATCTCAATGAATATGGTTTCAAAATGTTAAAAGCTAAATTAATTAGACTGTTGTAAAAGTGTGAAAATATTCATTTTTTATATTTATATATTGATACTTTTATATCAGATTCATTAATGGATGGTGGAGTTTAAAATTAATACAGTAGCAGCCATCTCTCTACAACTATTGAGCCATTGATACATTTATTGAACTCCTGATGCTGACCTGCCAGCCACTCTACAAAGTGTCTGTAATCTTCCTCCTAATTTCTGGATAAATCAAGTGATGTTTTATTTTTTTGGCCCTCTTTTAATGTTTTCGTTTGATAATAAGATAAATTCTTCCAATTATTTTTCCTCAAAAGTCATAATTTTCTAATTAACTTGTAATTTCAATGAAAAGTCACCACCATAAGTAAATTTATAACATGAATTATAAATATCATATAAATTATCACATCATATAAATTAAAAATCATCCATAGAAATTGTCACATAAATTATAAATTATCATTTGTGATGGCATATAATGATCATAGTATGAATAGCATAGAAATTTTATTATCATAAATTATTGCAGTACTGTGGGAGGCTGCATTTATTCAAAGAATGGATATTCTTTATTATATCAATATTAATTTCTCAAAATTAAAGTGAATATGTAGATGGATATCCAGGGGACATTTTCATACATGAGAAATTCAATAATAACTCATGAAGATTATCAGATCTTCATGAGTTATTATTGAGGCAGAGAATAAATTAAAGTAGTCAGCAATTAATAGATAAATCCTGTATCAGAAGGCATTCATAGAAATTTAACCACCTGAAAAATCTAAGTTTCAGCATAATTAAAACTGTTACATTTAGATGGTTGCTTCTTCTACCCAGGTCACTAACACGTCAATAATGCTACTTTAGCAATTCCACTAATAAAATATTTTTGTTGATCTGACATCAATAAGCAGACTTTTACTTGATGTACCATGTATAAAGAGAACAACTCTTATATATTGAACATCATGTAAAAGTCTGTTTATTGACATCAGATCAACAAAAATATTTTATTGGTGGAATTGCTAAAATAGCATTATGATATTTAATATTTTTAATGCTCCTCAGCTATGTAGTTAGTAAAAACTTAGAATTGCTCAAAAGCTTTCAAACCAAGGTATAAGCTCTGAACAGATTTTCACTATACTTACAATTATACTGTACTTCCAATTTCTTCTAATATTTGGAATTAGGTTTTACAATTAAAATTGTAGTAAATGAACCTATATGTTATTAAGAACAATCCAGGTGCCCAGATGGTTGAAATTATGTTTATAGATAACTATGTTGAAGTATAAGTTCAAAAAAGGATAGAATTTTAAGTAACTCAAAATATTTCTTAATAATTTTTTAATCTTAATGCTTTTACTCTTCCAAGTGAGCCATGAAAATGAATAATCCTAAGAAATAAAATAATTCATCATCACTTTTACTCTTTTTTACATCTCTAACCAGTTTAATAAAATGTAATTCACTGCAGTTTTTTCAACAAAAATCCTATTTTTTTAATTCTTTCTGATTGCAAGATAATAAGAGTAGTATGCTTGTCTTACAGATATCAGAGGAACATGCATCAGAAGGACTCTCTGACGGGTACCCAGAATTAAGCTCTCAATTAGAACTATCCAATGATGGAACAAGCAAGAAAGGGCGCATTGGTCTAACCTGCATGGCCACAATTCCAGGCCTCCTTGGTGCTGGCGCTAAGGAACATGAATATGCCGATCGTCGCTTAACTTCTGTATCTGGTAAGATGAAATCCCTTGAAAATTGGCCAAAATTACAGAACTGCATCTCGATAAGTTCATCCCTATTTACCCTAGGTCTTAGTACCTCAGTCAAAAGCTAAAGATAAATAATGATGAAAAATGCATGGTCACACACTTGATTTTTAGATGAAGAAATTAAGGAGAAAAAGTCTGCCTTATCCGAGTATCAAACCATCTATTCCTATATCTATTCTCTATTCTTTTCATGCAATGGTTGTAAGAGCTTTAACATAGTTGATTTATTTGCTTTCCTTTCACTGAAACTCACTGGGTACCATTTTCGTCAATGATATTGTTTTATATGAGCTTCAATTGCCTTTACAAACATTTTCCCTAATTATGCAAAGGATCCTCATGGCTCCAAAAATATTTTATCAATCCTCATCATATATTGCATTTTGAATTTCTCTTGAATAGCATTTTCTGTCATATCCTACCCTCCCTCCTACCCTGGTTATTTCTGTAAACAAATCCACTAAATCTCCCTTAACATATTTCTCTTGAGAAACCATCTAGAACCCAGGACGTTATTTCCTCTCTTCCTCAAAGAGCTTGAACAAAAATTTTAAAAATAGAATGGCCTTGAAGTGGTAAATAGCATACTTTTCATGTTTTCCAATGGGCCAAAATGGCCTTCAAGGTAATTTTTCTGTATCAGGTAGAGAAAGATACTACACAGACTAAGGACAGGCAAAAAGAGTATTGAGGGATTACAGATATGTTTTTCTGTGCAAAGAATTCTATTATGGAAACATCATGCAACAAAAACCATTTTTTCTTATAAAGCTTTCAGTTTTTACCTCAATAAACCAACCAAAATTTACTGATCCAAACACAGTGAATGGATGTATTTTTCAACATCAGATGCTGTGTGGTCAATCAGGCAATTAACAAATTGTCTTATATCACATTCCACATTTTCCTCCTTAGAAATTGATGACCTTGCAGGTTGGTTCATCTTAAATCCATTCTCGTCTATCTCAAAATCTGTGCCATTGTCCAACGTAAATACCGTCACACTCATTACAGTGGATCCTGTATTTTCCTGGTTTAAGTGAAGGGTCTATTTTGTCTAAAGCTTGTCACACATCCCGATCACACTATTCCTGCTTCATCCAACCACCATCACTCACACAAGCTTGCTGCCTTTCACTCTCTGATCCAGAGACTAGGAATCCATCTAGGAATCTAGGAATCCTCCATTCCTATGTCCCCCAATGATTTTAAAAAAGAACTCTCTACCATCCATACAATAGCCGTCAATAATGGTTACTCCTCAGGTCTAATAAACAAATTAGTAGAATGCAAAAAGAGGAAAATTGCTCTAAGTCATATCTTTTCTCCATCTCCCATCAACATTCAGAGACCTCCATTTATCAAATTTAATTTCATAGGAAATGCCACCTATATCCGAATAACCACCTATACCCGAAGTCAGATTTCTGCATAGCCTTTTCAAATAACAAAAATTAAAAATCCCTATTATGCAATGGGAAGGACAAAATAGACCCTTCATTTAAACTGGGAATATACAGGATCCACTGTAATGAGTGTGACAGTATTTACGTTGGACAAAGTCGCCAAAATAGTAAAGTAAGATGTAAAGAACATCATAGAGCTCTACTGAACAGAGCCCCCTCAAGATCCCACTTGGCCCGTCATCTCCTTGAAAACGATCATTCTTCCAATTTCACTCCTACAATCCTTCATTCTTCTGCAAAAGGCTTCGATTTAAACACCATAGAGAAATTTCATATCCTTCATCACCTCCACCATTCATATTCGCTAGCCAATAAACATCTTTTTACAGATAATCCTTCAAACCTCTTTACTTGCCTTTTTCCCTTATTACCACCTCCACCACCGGTCAAATTTTCTGCAGGACCTCCTCCTCCCCTACCCTCCAACTGATGGCTCCCACATGTCTCCCAAGACCCTTCCTCTTCCCCCCCCCCCCCTTTTTCCCTTTCCCTGATTTGTGGTCCCTTATATTCCTATGTTTCACTTCTTCTTTTGCATTCCTAAGCCTGATGATGAACTGAAAGTTCAAAACCATTGGTTGCTAACCAAAATATATTTGTGGAAAAGTACAAGTTGTAGTTATTATTTCACTTCTTTCTTTCATTATTAAAATAAACTCTTAACTAACTCCGCTGTCCCTTTTATTAATTACAAGTGTAAGATGTTAATGTGAGAGTAATTTCCATTCGTGGCTTTAATATGTAAGCCTAGATGCCCCTAACCCATGGCCTTCATCTAGGAATCCAATCTGTAACCACAATCACAAAATGCAGGTACACTATTGATAAACTAGGCAACCAAAAGCTACAGTAGTAACCTTTATATCTTCACATTTAAATATAATAAACATGTACTCATAATATTTAATTGCTCATAATCAACAGTTATACCTCAAATTAATGTTTTATCATCAGTATTGATATAATTTTAGGTTCCAATAATTTAGTGAACATAATTTGAAAGATTACCTAGTGTGATTTCCATACACCATGCTTTTATCAGACTTATACCCCAGTGATTTTTCAGTCATTGCATTGAAATAACAGGGGAAAGGTTTTCTACTCTGTTATAGCCTTATATATGATCAACATGGGAATGGAGGTTAAGAAAAAGAGTATGTTAAGTTACATTTGCTAGTTTCAATGTATTAAAACTGCTTTTCATTTTCAATGTGAATATTTCAATATTTTCAATAATTCATAGACTCATTCATTTTCAAAAAAGTTTCAAAGTAAAATAATTACTTTTGAATTTTCCTTGGCTTTTGGTGAGAAAATAATTAAAGTTCACGTTTAATTAAAATAATTTAAATGGCTATTCAAGGGTATTTGGTACATACATTACATCTTAGAGGAACTACTTTTAAAATTAACCTGATGCTAATGCAACGATTTTTTACAGTTGATGTGATAATGCCAGCTCCCACAGTTGTTAAAGAAGAAGAAGTTAGAACTGGAAGAAATGAAGAAAGTAGTGAAATAAAGAGCAGCTCCATGAACAACGCATGCCCCACTCTTCTGCCCCTACCACTTCTACCTCTCCTAGCCCATGTTGTTATGTGGGTCATGATTTTCACTGGTTATGCATTTGATTCACCTCAGAAGCGATTATGTGCGGTGAAAGAAGAAAAGATCAAAATCCTGACCCATGATTGCCCTTGCCGATGATTGCTGATGTGCTGGCCAATGAGCAATTAGTCACAAGGTAACCTGTACCTTGGCTTGCTTTCGTCTCTGGCTCCTTCACCTCTAAGCCGCCTTCCATAAAAAGGAATAATGTCAAGGCTTTTCCTGACCCAAACCATTCTTTTTCCATAGTCCCTTCCTTCCCTACATCAAAAATTAAAAAGAAAAGTAAAGAAAAAATCATACCCCTCTGTTGAAAGTCTTGTCTTTGGCCTAATAATATCCTGTTGTATACATACCTAGTACCCTCCCTTTTTTATACATTTGAGAGACAATTGCTAATGACAAAAAATCTCTTGTCTTCTATGAAATGATTGAGTGGGATGTATTTCCATTGGCTATAGATCGATATTCTTGTAGATGTCCCATGAAAGTGGTAAATGGCCATGTTTGTTTTTAATGTTCTGTGAAATATTTTGGAAATTCAATGAAAAAAAGATAGCTTTAGTGTCATTATAAGAGTGAGCTACTGAGAGACCAGCAATAAAGAAAAATTATGGAATCGGCCATTTTGATCAATTCAACAAATCGTGGTCCAATTTAGGATCTGTTATAATCAAGAAATTTTGAGTTTCCATGTGTTCTAGAAATATAATAGAGTGAAATCATCTTTTGAAATATAAACTGGGTATGATGCTAAGAGACTGCAGCAATTTTTTGTTTGTTTTCTTTGAGTGAACTTAATTCTGAATTTCCAAGGTAATGCTTGCTGTCATCAAATTGTATGTATGTGGCTACGTTTTGATGTTACATGTTTTAAATATTGCAATCTCTACAAAGAAATGTGCTACATCATTCTCCTGATTGTCAGTGTATTTGTTGATTTTTAAATTCAATGCCATGGCCTACATATTCTTCTATTGATCATAATATGATTGATTTGATCAAAGTAGTTACTGTGGATATTGAAAAATATTATAACATGGATATGAAAAAATATAATGTTGTTGTGTACAATGTTTTTGCGGAAGAGTTGCCCATGAATCTTAGAATGTTGCAACTCAGCTTCTTTAAAATGCTACTATAAACATTAATGTGTAACCTGATTGCAAATGTCAGCAAAGATGTATGATATTTGGCTATTCAACTGTTAAACAGAATTCATATGACTCATGATATGCTATGTTTATGTAACATTTTATTAAAGCACTATTTTACATAATTACAATATTTTATTAACCAATGGTTCAGCTAATTCTTAATAATGAAGAGAATAAATGAACCAGGTATGCTTCCTAACACCAGCCAAGGAAGAAAAAGGATGATCAGGACAACAACATTATAAGCTGAAGCTGGAGTTAGATGTCACTTACTGAACTTTAAAATAAAATTACCCTATAACAAAGAATACTCAGATCAATTTGCTATTGGCCATGAATATCACTGCATCTTCATCAACATCTTTACCTAATATGTGAGTCTCATCTGGACATTTGGTAGGGGGTGTGTGCACAATAATTCTGTTTCTCTAATGTGTTACTGTCATACATTGTCTTTAGAAAATTTGAATCTTTGAAGTGGGTAACTCTAGCATCAATTTCCTCAATTTTTCTTGCAGTATCTGATTGGCCTATGAAACAGGATGATGATAAATCATATCACATCAAACACTGTCTTCCACAAATGTATTATATATGAATTTAATTGAAAAAGTTAAGTCTAAAATTTATTCTTTCTTCTTCTTTAGGAGTCTTGTTCATAAGGTCATTATTAAGAGAACCAACATAGGTAGAATATTGTTTATTTCAAACCCACAAGAACAAACAGTGGTTAGACGAGCAATGCCACAAAGGTAGCAAGTGACTGGTTATGCAATAACTGGTCTCTCTGCCTCAGAGTGATGAGTACTGTTAACTCCTGCCACTCTTGCCCTCTCATGGTGGTGTCTTACTATTACTTGGAGGACCCTCAGGTCCTGGAAATATGGCAACGGGCATATGCATCCATTGGCTGTCACAACAATTCTTTTTCCTGATAATTCCCATCTTATGTCTAGTATCTTGACAATGCTCATTGATTTTTCACTGCAATTCATAACAAAATGCAAGGGATTATGCTGAAAATTTCCTAATTTATGAATGCAACACTTGTCTGTAGGGTTACAAATACTCTAGATAGGATTTATATTTTACCACTGCAAAGTAACTTGGCTCACAGATTTTCTCATCGTTCCTATGGACTACTCCTTTGATACAGCTGAGTTTCTTAGGTGCCCATTCACATATATTAGAGTTGTAGGATACCAGTGAGTTAAATTATTCCTAAAGTGTCTATTGTATATTGTGAGTCTATTGTCATTAAGTTTCTTCTCTGAAGGTTTCACCAGTATTTATTTGTTAATTTATATCTCAACGCCCCCACAAATCCAATTGTTGGACAATTACAGTAATGGACTTCAACCAATAACTATGGACAAACACACACGACCATTCCCTAACCTGAAAAATCCGACTAGCTGGGATTCGAATCTGGGACCTTGGGTTTGAAGCGCTAGCGTGCTAGCATGCTAACCACTCCACCACCTCAGCCAGTTAATAATTTGGTAGTATTGATTTGCTTGTGATTTTCTTTGCAGAAAGTTAATTTCTGAGCATCTATATAAAGCTTTAACAGCTAATTGCGGATTTTTATGATTATTCCAAAATTCTTAGACAAGATTAATCTATCCTTTTTGCATTCTTGTAAATGAATTTGTTGTTTGGAAAAATCTTAACTCTACTGCCAATATCTTCACTAAGGCCAATAATATTTACCAAGAATAGCTAAGATATGTATGTACACAACCTTTTAGGATGCCCAAGGTCACTTCATCACCGATAGGACTAATACCATTCGATTTACCCTGCTGTTCTCCCAATTTTTTGCTATTATATTTGCACCACTTACAACAATGCAATGCAATGTAAGCTAAGGCCAGGTGCACACGAGCATCGAAGTACGCCGCGCCAACGCTGCATACACGCGGCATCAGCAATTCATGGCAGTGCACACGGTAGCATCCGCAGCTCGTTGACGCCAGACTGGAATAAAATCTTGCCATACATTCATTAGCAAGGGCTGACCAAGTATGGACGTGTACACAAGAAAACGTTTAGTATTTGTTTATTTATTTTACGACTATTTATTCAATAGACGTAAAAGGAAGTATTGGGCTCATCCATTAGTAAGATCTTTCCTTGTTCTTATCATGGTATAAATTGGATGAAGTATCCCAGATCTCTGGATACTTCTTCTATAAACAACTCAACATCGAACGTGTTTTCAGCGGCGTCCATCATACAGCACACGTGCACTGCCTAATGTTTTCTCACATACTGCTACACCACTAAGCGCGGTCCTGACACGGCGTTGCAGCAGTAGGCTTGCAGTCAAAATCCAACGCGGAGTGGGCGCAATGGTAATGCGGCTTCACCACTTGTTGTGTACATAAGCCCATAAGAGCATGCCTACTGCTGAAACGCGCAGCAGAATGACACTGCGTCAATGCAAACGCAAAACGCTCGTGTGCACCCGGCCTAAGGCTACACAGTGTACACCCAGTTGTTTTTTTTTACATGACTCTTACACATATGCCAGAGCAAAGTATGATCTCTTCTTGTACACTGAGACAGTGTGACATTCTTTAACCTAAAGCTGTTTCTGAATCCCCTCCTTATTTTTTTGAAGGAATCATATTTTTGTGATATACATCCATCATAGCACTGCCACTTGAGAGTAATCTTTCTTTAGATTTGCTGCAACAACAAAAATTCTACTGCTTTTTATTCATGAAGGATGCTTTAATTGGTGAATATCCAGCAAGAGCTAGGAGAGTGGCTAATACCCACGAGTTAAGAGGTCAACCTGTTCGGAGGAATGTAAAAGTTTCTAGGGGTTTTAATTGTTTTGAGTGTTTTGTAAAATGTATCTGACAATTTTCAATCTGAAAAACCTAAATTCTAGGACACCCCTTAGATATACCAATTTCTACACATCACCACAGCCAACGGCTCCAACAGGCTCTTTGCTTCTGCAGTTTTTGCTCACAAATTATCTGTAAAATCCTCTGGCACTTCAGCTGGATTATCTGGAATCTTACTATTCTACAAAGAAAGTGGATGAAGAGGTGATCAATAGGGTGGAAATCTCACACAGTGACTTCTTTTGCAATTCTAACCAAGCCACTAATTCTAATAAGCTTGCGTCAGTTGGTCAATGCCTCAGATTTTCCTATACTGCCCCCTCATGCTGTTTGCTGGTTTCTGATATCACTAACCATATGTTCAACAAGATGCAAGGCAGTGCTGCTTCACCCATTTAAATTAAATACAATCGATGATATCTGGGGACTTCTATCTAAGTATTTCCCCTTGATATTTGACAATACTATCAATGGTCCTTCAAGAAATTCTCAAGGGAGTCCTTTCAATCATCTCCAGAAGTTAAGATAATGCATGGCATATAAAGGATATATAGCTCAAATCTAACGTAAGTAGCAAAATAAAGTAAAACAACTTCATTTAATTTTCCATGAATTTTTCCACAAGTAATGAGCTTGATAATGATTTCTCCTTCTCTCCATGAATATAGAAAGCGATGCTAGTGATGCCTGGTGATGATGCAAAGCATTGAAACCATGGTTGCTGAATAAACACTTGGTGGTAAGGGTAAAAGTTGTGTCCTTTACTATTCTCATCATCAATGCTGCAAGCACAAAATAAATTATTTGCTACGAAAATCATTTCTTCTCGTTTGATTCATCAATTACCACATTATTGAAAAATATCTTTTGAACACATACATCTGGTTTTCTGGTTATCTGTAAGAGATGCATCCCATGACTTCTATGCCTTGAGATGGTTTCAAAAGTGTAGCAAAACAAGACCCCTTTGAAAAGTAAGCATTTTTCAGCTCAGTATGTCAAAATTTAGCTACTTGTTGCAACAGCTCGTTCTAAAACACTGTATATATAGTGTTATAGTGGTTTTGTTATGACACTCAAGGATCATTCAAACCACCCCATGAGACAGATCCAAGGTAGAATAAGCAACTAAATGATGACCTCCTTGTAGAAAGAATTTTAAGAAGACATTTGAAAATCCAGCTATAAAATAACTATGATTGAAGACACTGAAGTTACTATTTTTAAGGATAAGTTAACACAGTTGGTACAGCTTTCATAATCTTAAAATTTAATTGCTCTTTTATTGATTCATAAAGCAAAACCAATCTCATGCTTTACTTACCATGCTAACTACCAACAACTTTCAGCTCTGATCATGTTTTTTGAGACAAAAAGCTATATTATGTGGCACTTAAGGTTAGTTAAAGAGAAGGATTTACTGGGCATATAGGATCAGGTAAACATTTCTCTTCTACTAATTTTACTTATGTACAAAAAGTATAATTTGATTATGTCCTTATGCAGCTTTTCAGTCAATTGCTCAAATTTCATGTGCAATTACAACAGTATACTCAGCATTTAAATCATATTTGAAAGGCTTTCTAAGGATGGGATGGGCTCCTCACAACACCTTGATTGATATTAAACCCCATGCATATTTTGCAAACCATTTATGGAAAATCATGCTTCAGTCTCATTAAACCCAATATCATTTTGCACGTTTTAAAATTAATGTATTAATGGAAAAATTTATCAAAGGATATAATTATGCTCTATTCGCTGATACTCATATTCCATACATTCACCTATTAGTTTGGAGGAATCTTTCAGCAAAATTGACGTTCTGAAGTAACTTATATAAAGTCTATTTCAACCTTGGAAGATACGCCAGAAACGATCTTTTAACATCATCCTCAGAACCGCCTCCACCTCTTTCACAACGGTCTTTTAAATGCTTTCGAAGTCGTAAAGGTATCATAAATTAGGTATTTAGGTAGCGGAGAAAAAAAATTGTATTACACATAACGACGTTACATTATAACTCGAATTAACTAACTTTACCATGGAACGGTAATTTGACATTTGTAATAGCATTTGGGAAATTAATTGCAAGAATCCGAATTTTTATTCTATGGAAATCTGTAACATTCTTAACCTTTGACCCCCTTCTACTTTCGGACTTACCTATCCCCGATAAATCAAAAAATCAAAACAAATCAAAGAAAGTCGATTCATTTTCTATATTTGATTAAATTTATATTAAAATGTAGTCATTTCAAAGATGAATGATAAATATCACTGCGATATTTACGATATGATACGATACTTTAAACAGTATCTAGAAAATTATCAACGGTAGTATTTTATTTAATCTAAATATTTTCCCTTAAAATCTTGTACCTAATAATGGATTTCATAAATCTCGCAATATTTTATAATTATTTAAGAATTATAGAAATCGCAGTAGTAGTTTCCAACCCTCCCCTCCCATTACTACCCCTACTGCGCCTCCCCTATCCGTTGGCTGAGCATAAAAAGATTGGCAGACCACAGACTCGTCCTCTCCTCTGATGACTGGTGAAGGTTATAGTTCAACCCTGCTCGAAGATACCTCGCTGCCTCACGAAGGACGTCGCCTGGCGTTGAAGACCTTATCGCAGATAGTTGGTCGCCAATTTTTCGTGAGTCTGATTAAAGACGCTATATGTTGAAATGTTTTAATGTTCCTCGTTAATTGAGGCCGTAGTGTGCTTTAATTTAATTTTTCGGTGGTTCATCAGTCCCAAATATCTTCGCGGTGATTAGTTAATTCAAGTTAAAGGAGCTAACCGCGAGGTGTTTATCAATGAAACTAATTTCATTTAATGCATAATCTCATGGTAGGAATTTTTATTAAAGCTACACCATGCCGTCATTACGAGCTAGTTTTATCTTAATCTTTCTGAAGGGCAACTAGATGGGTTAAATTGTTTCAAGGTGATTGCGTCGTTCCTAGCTTGTCAGTTTCGTCTCAATTTTAGATTTGGTTAATTTGTTCCATACGAAACTTTCGAGAACGAACTGTTCTAGGAGCATACATTCGACCAGCTGATCCTTAGAGGGATAGAAATTTTAGATTTCACGCATTTTCCAAAATCGGATACTTAAGACGTTCGGATTTCAGCATTAAGTTCGGTTTTTTTTAATGAATTCCTTTGATGCATCGACGTTTGATGCGATTATCAGCCGGGTCTGATTTTGGCCTTAGCGTTATATATAGCCTGTGTTATCTTATTGTTGATGAATTGAAATTAAATTAAGAATTAAATGTATAACTCTCATTTGAGCATTTGGATTCCAGGATAGTTATCAATCGAATCGACTCAAATGACTCTTTTACTTGGTTTACATTCTCTCCGGTTTAATAATATACGCAAAACATGTTAGTTCCTTGAGCCTACCCTGAAAGTAACCCCGTAAGCCAACAGAACTTGTGGCAGAAAGCAACCTAGGGCATTAGACTCTGGTTCGCGGATAAATTGACCTCGTGAGTCAAAAGCATAGATATGGATGAATTAAATTTCCTTGACTTCTCAGCTCTTTCAGTTTATTTTGTGGTACCGGGCTTAATCGATTAATGCCGGGATATTGTGCACGCATTGACTTCGCACCGTTGCAATGGAAAGGTGGGAGGTGATTCCGTAATCAGAACTTGAGACATTCGTTCCATTAAGGATGGGATACCCCCCAGGAATATATATTCTATATTGTGCCTTTTTGTTCGATCAGGAATTTTAACGACGCGATGACTGTTATGTTACCTCAAGATTGAGTAATTGGCTCGATTTTTGGTGATAAATTCTTTGCAGTAGTCTATTTTTCACTCGGAAAAAAGGCGAAAGATAAACTGTTAAATAAAATTTTAAAACTTGTTCTTTACGAGAGAATTTTCCAAATTTTAGCGTTGTATGGGTACGAAATTCGATATTCAAACACTGAAGCCTCTGTTGAATGTTGCGCCGTGCAGTGGTACGTACCCTCGCATGAGTTGTCTGAAACAGGCTGTAATGATTTTTAAGTCTCACAGTTTATCCGTAATGAAATATAGTAAAGCCAGTTATTGCATACTGGAAATGCTTCTGTGCTTATTCTTCATGCAAATTGTCATTGCCCGGGTCATTTTACTCTGTCGATATATTTGGATTTTGGTAGTAGATATGTAGTATAATTTTCTATGCATTAGATAAAATCCAAATATTTACTCTTGACTAATGTTGGAACTTGTCATTTTGAAAAATTCTTTATTCAATGTGTATATGCTATCCTTAATGGTGAAAAGCAATTATTTCTAGAAGCTCCCAAACTTCCACTATTTTAGATAAAATTTGAAGTAATTTAATTGCTGTTAAGACCTGTTAAAACGTCTCTTGTAATTTTAAGAATTGATAAGTTTCATGTTACCTAGCTGTTGTTGCAGAGTTAAGCCTTTTGTTGAGATCCATTTTCAGATAAAAATTTTTCAATTCAAAGTGAAAAATGTAATTTTCACCTAAGGTTTTTTCTCCTAAATATTATTTTCTGTGGATCTGTGTAATTTTAATGACAAAAACTTCTACTGCAGGTTTAATTCAGTAAACTATGTACTCGGCTGGATTTCTCATGGACAGGAATTTCAGTAAAGAAGACACCAGGAGTTTATTTTTGATGTGCTTTATTGAAAATATTTTGCAATGTACATTTTATTACAGAGAGCAATAAAGAAATGTCAGAAAGAACCATTTCAAACTTAATTGTGAATATGTCCAACTCCTCACCCGCCAAAAATTTTGGTACAGTAGGGGACGTCAAACCTGGGCCTATCTCGGAGCTCAAAAATTCAATTGTTTTTCCTGCAGCTGTGGCAGCCATTTTGTCTTCTGTACTTGTATTCTCAGTGAACTGTGTCTTTTCAATGGCTATGTTCAGAATAATTCAAAGTGAAAATTACTCTGAGCATAGCCATTAAAAAGATAGATCACTGAGAATACAAGTACAGAAGGCAAAAACCGATCTGAAAAAATAAAATAATGAAACATTAAAAAACAGCATTATTATTTTTTTACCAATTGAATGACCTTGGGGATTTTTCGAGCTGCTTAGGCTTCAAAGGATTAAAGCTGAATTTCTGGAAATTCTAGAATGTTCTGGAAACTTCACAATTTCTGGATATTCTAGAATGTTCCGGAAACTTCACAATTTCTATTGGAAAACTCAAAACCCAAATTTAAACTGAAAATTATTAAGTACCATGAAATTATCATGCAACAGACTTAGAATTAGAAATCAAGGATAATTAAATGACAAGATATTGTATGAATTTACAAGGTAACAATCAAATATTGCAAATAAACTTTGAATAACTTACACTTAGTATAATTTTCAAGAAGCTAAGGACCAAAAGGGTTAAAAGTACATAAAGGGTTAAATTACTGATGAGTTTCTAGCAAGTTCTGGAAGCTTTTGCTTTTGTTCCTATGCACATTCAAATTGGCATTCAAAGCAAGATTTCATGGCTATATTGATAAAAGAAATAAGTTACATTATGTGAAACATGAGGCTTCCAAAGATATGCAATTGTGTGAATAAGTTTCAGTAAAATCATAATTCAAAATTTAACTTCCAATTATGAGAAATAAATAATATCACATAATACACCTTGAAAATTATAATTCAGGAATTATTGCATTGAACGATTCAAAAATGACAAGAACTTGAATAAAACTGTTGCAAAAGTTATGAATAAGAATACATTTCAAAGAATGACATGAGCAATGCATAATATGATCATGAAAAATTGTTTACAAATTTAGCTGCCATTGGGCCAAGAACTTGAACATGACACAGGCCTTAAATATATAGCAAAGAATGAGGTAAATTGAAAAAAAACTTAATATCACCATGCTCTCTAAAACAGAATGTCAGGAACAATTTATCACTCAAATATTATGTAGAGACATATAGAAATTTTTTTTTTTAAAGGAAGAATTGTCTTTGCACTGCAGTATTCCTATTGCAAAGAGTACTTAATTCTATAAAAATGTGGAACAAACTGAACTAAGAAATATAAAATGTTTGAAAACTTCGCAACCTGTAGTAACATACAGATTCAAAGAAAAATGCAGTGAAACCTCAGACAGAATAGAACGGAGTCTCTGAATTAAATAATATGTTAAGTAAATGCTTCTTAAAAACTTGACTCTACTATTGATTAAAAATTTAGTCTTCACACTACATTTTACTATTCATGGGTTTAAAAAGTTATTTAGAGATTTGAAAAAATCACAATAGAAGAAAAGTAATCCTGTAAATTTGTTCAACCAAAAAAGAAGAAAAATATTTTCTCTGGGCAGAATATATAAGGGATAACAAACCCTGAACAAAAAACAATAAGATCATCTTTTTTCAATTTGTGAATTCAAGAAATTTATTAATATTTGAAACACGAGCTGATTTCATCTCTTACAGAAACTACTCTTGAAAGGCTGCACATGCAGCTAAAAACTAGAAATGGAATAGATTGCCAAACCCTCTGAATTCCTCGACTTTTGAAGTAAACCATTCATGATCGTGATTTCAAGTAATTTAAGGATTGAAATTCTCCACTATTATATGGTTCTAAAAGTAAAATACATGTCCAGTGAATTACTCCAAAGTCAGCCTTCCAGATGCTTTTACTTGTTAATTGTTAGTTCTAATTTACATTTAAATTGCTTTCAGATCATTTTCTCTGCATAATCTTTTATAAGTTTAATCCTTTATATAATTGGCAAGGGCTTGGAATGAATTCTTTTCATATTTTTATCCACTAGCCAAACAATATGCATAGAGCACATAAGGAGCATTCAAATTATTGCAGCTCTAAAGGGAGCAATCAGTTAAAAATGAATTTGCCTGAATTAGCATTACCTGATCTTTTTCATTTTGAATGAGTACATAAAATTGAGGTTTTACTGCATAAATCAAACATTATCAAAGTAAAGCATTCCTTCTCTCTAATAAAAATGCAGAAAATATTAACCAACATGTCACATGCAAATACTGCAGTTTCCAAAGCACATACCATACAAAAACAAGTTTCTAAAGCCATAAAATAAATCACACAAACATCCCCCTCTACATCAAAATGGTTCATGATACTTAGTAAATATCGATTGCAGTTAATTACTTAGTCTCCTTTCATTCTAAACAAAAACTGACAGCTATTAAGATTCTCCCTAGAATTCATTCCTATTTTACACTCTCTGGTTATCAGATGAGTTAATTGAATTAGTGGTTATGGATTGGAAATAAATCTCAAAAACTTGAGAAAAATCTTTACTTGAGGTATCAAGTAAAAGTTGCTTTTGTTGCCTTAATTATCTGCTAATATAAACAGTACATCATTGCAATAATGAAAAGAACTATTTAAGAACATTTTATGCTCATCATGTCTTCAGGACAAACTTTTCTGTAAGAAATATTTAATCATAGTGCCTAAAATATAAGATTGTTAGGAGAAAACTCACTATCCTTTACTAGTAAAGGGACTCCAAAGACAAAATATCTAAGATCGAGTAGCAGTTAATTGCCGTATCTGCTATTGCTTAAAAACTAAAAAAGAGAATTCTCTACATACAAAAATCTATGTTTCAATGGTGGATTCAACTTAGTTTCTTCTAGCCGATCGAATAAAATAGATTTCTCAGATTACTTTGATATAATCTATCTCCAACATATCCTATATCAAAAGAATAACAGACTTCACTTTCCTCTTCCATTGAATCATCTATGCAGTCTTTCATTCAATAACTATGTCACATCTCCTATTTAAGTAAGAATGTCAGCTTATTAATTCATATCAGTGGTCACCAAGAAAGATATTTGTGACAAACTAAGGAGATATATAATAATAAGAATACAAACAGAATCAATTATCTTTCAGTTGATTTATTTTTTACAGAAAGAAATACCCATGAGAAGGGGAGCATGAAAGAATTGCTAAACCTACTAAGGAAAGCTAAGATGAAAAGAGGTGTTATCTGGACAAATACATTGAAAAATAATCATTCGAAGTAGCCCCAGGAGTAACCCCTACTTATTCCTTTCATTATTTGGTTTCTCTTCTGTTTCGCCCATCAAAAGGTGTTAACTGTTTTCCCATGTGTAAAATAGAACTGACAATGGATGAAGGTGAAGTATGACAACTAAAAACCACTTTAGCATGTTGCAGATGGTCATGTGTTCACGAAAGTTCAAAAAGGCCATTGAGGATTTCCGACCGCACTCCTGCTAAACAGGTGTCTAAAGTGAAGGTATGCTTGAGGCAACTGATCAAACTTAAGATGGGTAATGGCGAGTTCTCGATTTGTAATCTTCAATGTTTGTATTTCCTACTGGAATGAAAAAATTCAACTCTTTATTTTTGAGGTAGATGTCTTTCCAGAATTGTTTACAAGGAATATGGAATCTCATTCAGGATGGTTGAGAAACTAACTATACTCATATAGTATGGTAAATGGAACCTGAAAGCGTGACTTGCATATTACAGGTTTATTTGATAGCACACGGTATAACAGGAGAATTTGAATCAGACAATCTTTTTGCTGGCTCTCTGATTAATGACTAACAGATATTCCTAAGGTTTTCTTCTATCAGAAATTATGACTTAGAATTGGACACTACTTCGAATTATCTCCAGTCAGGATAAAGAGATATAACCATGAACTAAACCAGTTAAAAAGAACTATAGAGAAGACAGTTGAAACTATAAGGTGCCATCAGATTAAACGTTAATTGAATTTCTAAAATTTTCCATTATTATACTAATATGCTTTTCAGAATAATGTGCTGACCAAAAGTAATAATTCATAATAATGGTTTGATTGATGCTTACATTCAGGAACACCACAATAAAGCTATGTAACCCAAACTGTATGGATGGTGTTTAATATACATGAAATTTAAAAGAAAGTTCAATATCAATAATCATACATAGAGATAAAAGGAATGACAGAAGAAAATGGATATATCTGTAATTCCTGTGATTCAAGCAATTACTGTTAAAGTATCCTTGATTCTATATTTAATCCACTACTTCTACATTCTACATAAAATCTTGTAATGTAATTCATCCTAGAGATACTACTACTCAATGAAATATGTTATAATGTTTAGATTTGTTTGTTTTGCCCTTTAAAATTGTAAACAAAGAAAGATCATTGCATTGATTGATGATGATTAAATTAGAGCTTTGGGAAATTTGACAATAATATAATATTTACAATTTTTAGGTGCATCTTATCAGACTGTTTCTCTAACTTCTGTTTTTAAATTAATTACAGAAACCAAGCTTATACTAAATAAATCAATCAACAACAAAAATTTTAAAATTAAGAAATGGTGATTGGCGTAAACTAATATTAATCAAGTTCCTCATCAATAATTGTTTTCTATGTTTATAAATATTGTTTTCTGTGCTTTCCTTTATTCCTTGATGTAAAATGCAGTCATCAATTTCATGGATTCAATTAACTGGAGAAATAAACATAAGAAATACCATCAAATATTTTATTCTCTATGCTTATGGCAACCAAATTCTTNAATAAAATTCATTTTCTGGATAATTGTGTGTAACATTTGCATTGTGCAAACTTTCAGGGGATAAATAACTTCCGCAGTTTCTTGGGCCTTCAAGAATTAAAAGGAGATTATGATGATTAATTTTTTTCAATCTACACAAAATAGCTTGCTTTTCTATCTTTTTCTAAGGACTTATTCCTTATAATTTATAACTCCTCATAATTCTACTGTAAGCAATTTTTATCAGTTTACAAACACCACCAAATCTATTTCTAAAATTATTTATTGATAAGATGACATTGTAACTTGCATGTGGATTTAAAAGGTTGCCTTTAAATACTGAGCATCAACAGTGTATACAAATTCCAAGACCCCAGGAATCAATTGATGCATCAGAAGAAAATTTCTCAAAGTATAATAAAACCATGAACATTGTATCCAGAATATTAGGAAGTTTGAAGGGAATATCTGAGAAGTTTGCAGAAAATACTCATTATTATGCTGATCCAAAACATCCTTGCTTTACCGTCAGTGTATAAATCCTCTCTCTATAATAACATGGCAAAAGATCAAATAAGTTCATCAATCTGAATTTCAAGCATTTTGAACTGAGATATCAAGCAAATTTGACAAATAAGTAGTTTCCTTGAAGGGAGTCATATGAAAGGAAAAAAAATAATGGGTGTGAAAATAGAGGTGGTGAGTGAATGGGCTATGCTTTTAAAAGCATTTGCAGCTCCTGCTCAAAGCAACCAATTGTGTAATGAGGATGTAAAGGCATTACTTCTTGAATTCCATCCAAAAATCTGGAATCAAAAGACCTCCTACACTTTCAGTAGCTAAAAGTATGTGTGTATGTATTGTAGTGTTTTATGGTTGATGTATATCTATCTATCTCTCTCCTGTCTAGAAGTTCTTGCTACACCATTGCTTCATACACTTGATTCACTCCCTCCAGAACTTATTATTCCAATATGTTACATTACTGTATGGCCTCACGGGATGTGGAGAGACAAAGTTAAGAATATTTTTTTAATATCACTAGGCAGTTTAAGTATAGAAAGACTTTCCATATCAAACCACCTCCAACTTTACCCCAACTAGTAAAATTCTGTCTATATATATATGAGTTATAGTCTGGTCCAGCCATCTACCAAGGTGGGCCTAGGAGCAAAATTTCCACATGGGTCCCCTTATGTGCTTCCTATGCCCAGAGACATACAGAATAGGCTTTATATTTTAAGAAGGACCTAGACAAAATTATTTTATAAGGCCCCGATGAGTTTCTGTATTTGTAATGTTTTCTATGTTTATAAATATTGTTTTCTGTGCTTTCCTTTATTCCTTGATGTAAAATGCAGTCATCAATTTCATGGATTCAATTAACTGGAGAAATAAACATAAGAAATACCATCAAATATTTTATTCTCTATGCTTATGGCAACCAAATTCTTTAAAATGTCTTGGAACATTGGTGAAGCAAGATAACTCGAGTTCTGAAGATTACTTTAGGTGACTGACTAAAATGTATAATATAATGTCAATAACATACACATTTTAAAAGCAATTACAGAATTGCTAACAGTCCAAAGATTCTCTGTTGCAGTATCTTGAAGATTCAACTAAAAAAAACATCAATTGATAACTTACAACCCTAAACTCATCACCTTGCATAGACAGTATGAGGATCATTCAATAAGTCCTTAAAAAATCTAAGAGATGGCAATCGTAGTATGTAAATGGTTTGATTTAGTGAGCATCATTACTCTCTTGATAGCTGTTAAAATCTCAGTTATATCCATCACATGATTTCATTTTTATTGCTAATTGAAGCAAAATACATTTTTTTATTTAGAAAAATGGAAAAAAGTAAGTTTCAAGTGGTGATTAAACACTAATATTTAAATAACTTAACACCAAAAGAGATCAAAGATGAGTTGGATGAAGTTCATGGCAAATCTGCTCCTGTGTTTGCAACTGTTTACAATTGGGTAAATGAGTTTAAACATGGCCATACATCCACAAAAGATGAACATCATTCGAGATGTCCAGTGAAAGTGACTACCCCTGAAATGATTGACAAAATCCATGATATGGTTTTGAGAGATGGATGAATCAAAGTGCACAAAATAGTTGAGGCCACAGGCATATGGAAAGGTACAGTATTTTCAATTTTGTACAAAACAATGAGTGTGAAGAAAATCTTGGCAAGATGGGTGCTGCATTTGCTCTCAGAGGAGAATAAATGCAATCATGTGGTCGACTCTGAGGCTATTTTGGACTTTTACCGTCGCATTCCTGACAAGTTTCTGTGTTGATACATAACTGTGGATGAAACATTGATACACTGCTACACTCCAGAGACAAAGGGATGTCAAAACAGTGAGATTTTGAATGCAAACGGGCTCCGAAGAAGGTGAAGACAGTAAAATCAGCCGACAAGGTGATGGCCACAGTTTTTGGGATGTTCATGGAATCATCCACACCGATTACTTGAAAAAAAGTCAAGCAACAACTGAAGAGTATTATGCATCGTTAGTTCACTGGTTGAGCAAAGAAACCAAGGAAAATCGTCCTAATTTGAAAAAGAAAAAGATTCTCTTCCATCAAGACAATGCATGGGTGCACACCTGCACAGTTTCGATGGCCAAAATTATGGAATTAAACTTAAAATTATTACTACATCCACCATATTCAGCGGATTTGGCCCTCAGTAACTTCTACTTATTTCCAAACTTGAAAAAATGGCTCAGCTGACAACCGTACACGTCAAACAAGGAGGTCATCCCCCAAACAGATACCTATTTTGAGGACCTTCCAAAATCCTACTTTTTAGATGGTTTAAAAAAATTGGAGAGATGCTTGGAAAAGTGTATAGAGTTAACCCTTAAGAATGCAGAGGGATCTATACTTCCCACCCCCCCTGCTGAGGATATCCTTTGGGTTAATTATTTCTATTGTCATGTCTTGTTGTTATGGAGCAATATTAATTACGTTTCTTCACCTATCTTAATTTAAAAAAATTTATTTATAAAAAAAATAAGAATTTGTTTAATGCTCGACGGGCTGCATACCACCCGAATTTCCAAAAATTCCTTTCTTTTCACCTGGAGCAATAAATAAACCCAAAATTTCATTCCTCGAGGCTGTTGGTGCAAAAAGAATTCATTTTCAGCATCCCCTTTCCATTATTCCATAAAGTAATTGAGAAAAATAAGAAAAAAATCAATGATTCCTCTGCTACTTCCATTATTCTCTTATGATATTTTTGCATTGATAATTTAAAATTTGTACTCATTATTATTATGGAAATAGTTAGGAAAAGGAAACATTTTTGTAATCTGTCTTTTCTAACAGCTGTTGCGTTGAATCACTAGAGGGAGATGTCTTACGCTTAGGCCCTTTCAAGTGGCTTGGTCTCAGAACAGTTCAGGTGGCTTAGGTTCTTATAATCTTCGTACCATTTTCGCTCCTTATCTGTGTATACAGAGGACCTCTTACACATGTTTATAGAAAATCCCTAGTAAGAGAGTACTTATAAATGGAATTGTAATGCCAGTATATCTGTGATTTTCTATTCCCAATGTATCTGCAGGCAAACGTGGCCTGTATGTCTGGAATTAGCATTTGTTCATTACATTTTATGCATGTATTTTTAGTGGTAAGCATTTGTTCATTACATTTTATGCATGTATTTTTAGTGGTAAGGGGGAAGAAAAAGTTCCCAGATAAATGAAAACCCTACCCAGAGTATTCTAGGGTGAAAAGGAAGCATATCATAAATAAATATTTATCATTCGTATTTTTCTTTCCTCATTCTATAACTGAATTGGCTGCGACTAGACTCCAGACGGAAGCTTCATACATTAAACCTCGTACACAAAATACTCAACCAATGTTGTCCAACTTATCTCTCCTCCTACTTTAATGGTCTTAACAGCACACACACATTTGGAACTCGCTCATCAGGGAAGCTCACAATTCCCCCCCACAGAACGGAAATTTGCTCTAAATCTTTTACTGTCCTCGGAGCTAGGTATTGGAACGATCTACCCAGTCCCAACATTAAAGGCCTCTCATTTAATACCTTCAAACACACAGTCTCGAACATGCTACTAAACAAGGACAATGTGAATTAATTTCACAGCACATCAATGCCAAATATCTCCCCCCACTTTTACTAACACAATTAACGTTATTGCCATCGAATTGATAGCTTATTTTATTATTAGCATTATCATGTTTANTTAAAATTAAAATTATGATCAATAGAAGCCACTGTCATAAGAATAGTCATCAGAATTCAATAAGCAATGTAATAATACTTAATTCACTCTATAGTTTTGCATGTATTTCAGAACATTTAAAGGTAATAAATGTGAGAGTAGAATGCCTGTAAAACACAAGGGTTTGTGAAAGCAATCAAATTAAAGGAATCCTCTGTAGAAAACATGTATATTCCGCTAACATTCCAATGACACCAAAGAAGAGGAAGTTAACTTAAAATTCAAATTAAATGTGAAAGGGTGACACCTCCTATTTGTCCTCCTAATACATATACACAAATTGAACAAAGCTAGTTTTTTTTCTAAATTACTTAGGTAAAAATTACAACTGCATTGTTAATAAATTAATAAATTTGTAAAGTGCAATTAATTTTTAATTCAGATGCTGATTGAATGAATCAAGATCAGATCTCAAAAATGCAGTGCATGCCTCAGGACTACATACCACACATTTACTTTTTGTTTGTTGAAAGATAGTTTTTCCTTTAACACATGGTCATTGTTGCATTACAATGGTGTAAACATGGCTGAGTCATGAATTTGCATGACTTTACCATGTGTTGATTGGATTTACACAGACTCTCATTAGGCAGGGAATCAATATGGACTCTTTCTGTAAATCATTTTATAGAAAAATAATTGCTCTTTTGAACGATGTATAACATGTCCTATTATAACTTAGGGCCTCTTTTATTTATCATATTTATGAGTTTATTATATTTATGAATGATCTACCAAACACCCTATGTAATACAAATGTCGTACTTTATGCAGATGATACTTCCACTATTAACCGCTCTAAAAATATTGATGACCTATATTTTAATGCAAGCCATTCAATAGAATCAATGGCCAAATGGTGCTATGACAATAGCCTCCATTTAAATGATAAAAAAACTATGTTCCTACAACTTCATACTAAAATTTCTCCTCCCAATACTACCCCTCTTCTGAAAATAAACAAAAGTAGCATTTCCAGTTCTGAGTCAGTTAAATTCCTTGGTCTATACATCAGTGATAATCTTGATTGGTCTATTCATGTTAATCAACTCACTTCCAAACTCTCATCAAATATTTTTCTTATTCGAAAGTTAGTCAACATAGTGTCTCACGAATCACTTACTGCCGTTTACTATGCCAATATCTATTCTCACTTGGCCTATGGAACCATATTCTGGGGTAACTCATCAGCAGCTAATAAAGCCTTCTCAGCTCAGAAGAGGGCCATTAAAGCACTCCTCAATGTTTCGAGCAGAACACCTGGATGCCAACTCATGTCACTCATTGTCTCATGTTTGCAAAGAATAATCTCCACCTTTTCCCCTTCAACTCCAGCATATACAGCCACTATACACGTCAAAATAGCAAATATCCATTTATATGACCACTCACTCACCCTTTCCCTTAAAGTCTCACAACACTCCATTTCCCAAATATATAATAAACTTCCTGAGAATATCAAAGGCTGCCTTTCCAATAAGTCCATCAAATCGCACGCTATAAACCTGCTAACCCAAAAGGCCTATTATTGTGTCCATGAATATCTCAATGATAATTTGTAAATTTTTTTTTTATTGTAAAAATCTAGATGTATTTGAACTGTTTAAGATTTATTTTGTTTTATGTGATAACATATGATCATGAATATATGATATGAACTTGTGACAATGCCTATACTTCTATATGTAGTCTTGTGTGAAATAAATTTTGAATTTGAATAACTGCAGATCTTTGCAAGGGAACGCGTCAAACTCGAGATATGTATAATATTGATCTGACAGTGGCTCATAATTCACAGAAATCTTCTTTCTACCTTTCCAGTCTTTAACATAAGCCAACTCAGAGGCAGGCTCCCTTTGTTGATATGGATATTTCCCTCAAAACGCTGTTCTAGTCATTGCCAAAACACAAATTCTTAAAGGGAAGCTCACTTAGCTCCATACTTTGAAATGATGCAACCTCACAAGCAACGTTCTCATCTTGGCGAAAAGGAGAGCTAAATGAAATACTGAATTGTAGAAATGACTTTAAAACCACAGAAATAATGAATTCCCTTTTTTTATAATACTATTCCACTCCGTTGATGTCACCAAACAATGGATGCCAAAAAATTGATTGTAATATTGATAACACAAGAAACTCCATTCAAATGCTAAAAGCAAAACATCTCCTCCATGATTTTTCTCTCTGTCACACATCTCAAGGCTCACTCACATGATACTCACTACCTTTAAGGAGGATTGTGTCTGAGGTGTTAAGAATTTCAACTAGGTGTACAATCAGATTGTAATATTTTTGATTACTTCAAAGCCTGAATTGAATTATTCAATGGATTCAAGAGGTTGATAAACAAATTAGAACTTATTTCCTCTGAGAACATGAAATATTTCTAAAATAATGATATATGAACTTAATCACACTGTAATATTATTAAATGGGATTATTTTAATTACATTTAGCTTTAAACTCCTGTCATGGATGAGGACCTTTGATGCACAAAGGAAATGAATCTTTTAAACCTATGTTATAGCTACTAAAAAATTTTGTCTTTGCCTTAAAAAGTTTCTCCAATCTCTACTTTATACATCATAAATAAACATATCGATGAGAAAATTTGTAAGGTTTCCTTGTTATTAATTTTTCAAAATAATAAAACCACCAATTACAACTGGAATATCACAATAAAAATTGTTACTCTTTGAATAGGAAAGTGGCATCCAGAGAACATTAACAAATGTAAAAAGGTACGTGGATAATGTTTCAAAATACGTATCAATGCATAATCTATTAAGTTAAATTCATCAAGGAATGTAGGACAACAATAAAGAGCACATTTCTTTATGATGATCTGGAATAAACTTCTAATTTCATGATCCATACTTTTATATCTTTTTCTGTTACTTTATTTACCTAATTTATTTTCTCTGTTCCGAATTGTTTTACTAAATAGCCAAGAGAGCTATCCAGGCCCTATCAATAGCAAAAACTTGATTCATCTAAGAAAATTAGGGATTATATTTCAATAATGTCATATTTATGCTTTATCAATTCTTTTATCCTATCACTGACTAAAAATTGATGTATTTACTTTCATTTAAACAACTACTTTTTAAAACAACTCAAACAAATGGATTCACTTATTTCTGAAATGGAGCAACAAAAGGACATATGATATCAATTTGATGGGGGAAAATAGTTAGAAATATAAATGCTAACTCAAAAAAGTAAGGGCTTACTTCTGAAGACCGTTTTCCTTCCTTGGAGATGCTGTCAGGGCTGATGTTTAATTGCACCTCTTCATAACCTGGTTCTTCAAAAACTTCTCAGATTTCTTCTATACTCCAGCTGATGATCTCCATGGGAGCCTCAAGAAGTACTTTATTAGCAGTCATATGGGGATTACTGTAACAGAAAGATTCAATGCCTTAATATTAAGGCATTGATTGAACCATTAATAATATGTCATTAATGAAATATTATTAATGGTGGATTACTAACATTTCAAATTTGCTTAAAAAGCTATTCATCCAAATTAAATAAATCTACTTAAAATTTCACATTATCAAATGTATCCCCATGATATCTCATTCAACACAAAATTATCTCAACGTTATTTTGTCTCTATGTAGGTATAATTCTGCACTAATGACTTCTCTTAATTAAAAATTAAAAACAATAAATTGAGAAACATTACTTGAATACTGTAATAATTTTACTGAAATGTATTAATAATCTCCTAGAATATTAATACAGCAAAATGCCTTCTGCAATATGAAATACAATAAATTATAGAAATCTATTTCTATATGCAACAAATAATCATAATTCATGCAGCAATAGCCTTCTCAAAAATGGAGTGCCACAAGTTTGTAGTAGAAATAAATTATAAATATGCTTTAATTGATATTAAATATCCTTAATGTAGCATCAACTTAGAAGTGGTGTGGAAAGTAGCATTCAAGGATTGACAAATGCATCACAAAGAGTTTTGAAATCAAGATGCCAAAACAATTTCAAGCAGCATGAGTACGATAAAGAACTATTAGGATAACGAGCAGAATAAAGAACGATTTACTCTCTACATGAACTTGGATATCAGAATAAACTCATTTCTCTATCATAAAATTGAAATAGTCGGCCATCTAGAAAATATGACATACAAATCTACTCGAAATAACAAGCGATTTTACACTATGGAAATTTATTTTCGAATATACTACTACCAGATCACCTATCCCCAATGGTATTTAGTTCATAATTGCACACAAGTAACTATTAAATGTATTAAATTAGCGATGCGAAATACAAAATCCTTGGTTTATCTTACCTAGGTAATCTAATGGCCAATTCGCCTCTGGGTTAAACGGGTCCTTCCCCATTCCACCAAATGCTAGAGCTCAGTACTCTGACAAGGGATGAAAAATGCTGATGAAGATTAGCTGCAAAACTTTCCAGGTACCTTTTCTCATTGTTAGCACTAGGTTTGAATGCTAGAAATGCATCTTTAATTAATACATTGCAATGAACACTAATTCGTTTAATTAGCGACCGGTCTTAATAATTTTACCACCATCTGACTGAACTGCCCTTGTGGCGACAGTTGGAACTGGAGAAGAAATATGTAGGTATCATGTAGTCTTTCAATTTAATGTTTCCGGGGTTTCCGGGCAGAGTCCGGTTAACTTATTGGGAACCGTGCAATACGAGTACGAAGAATACCACGAATACGCAGCTTTGTTTCCGAAACGCGCACAGGGTAATCCTCAAGAATCAAGAATGTTTCCTAACCCAAGTTCCATCTGTGGACGTACAGCTTAAGAAGTATTTTTAAACCTCTAATCCTCTACTTACTTTGCTCGTTACTTCTCTGAACAGAGAAGAAACATATGATCAAAAGGCCATCACAATTCGATTTCCAGTTCAGATAAAATTTGGTTTTCATGTAAAATATTTTACCGAAAATCTTATTTAATTTTGCATAGACTGTGCAAATGTAATGTTAGGAAAAGATTCTAGAGCAACAACCTAAGGAGTAGAAAATGGTAGTGGAAATTGTACGTGGAATCTTTACTTCACTTTATTCCGGGAGTTTCTACAGACGCATGACATATTGTGCAGACTGTATCATAACTCCTCCTAACTAAAGTAAAATTTTCAGATGTATGTACCTGACACTGCTTGCCTTTCGTCAGCCAAGTTAATGCAAAACAGATAATGAAGTATCATATGATACTTCATTATCTGTTTTGAATATCATTGTGGCGACAATAATATATTATTGTCGCCATGACATCGTACTCCTATAAAGTACTTTGCATGTAGGCCCCCACCAAGAATAGAACCTGGGACCGCTTTCACCATAGTCAAAGTGTTGCCCACTTGATTATCCGGGAGCCCCAACATGCAATGAAGTAAACACATTTCGACATCCTAGATGTATGTTTACAGTAACGCATCTTACAAGCAGAAAAGAGAATTAATTAGCCTTTAATTAAGGAGTTTTGCAAGCAAGTATATGAAGTACTTAAACTGAAAAAATATGTGGATCTTGCATGGCAGTCTGTAATGCAAGGACCCCTGATATTAACTGAATAATGAAATTGTGGTAAATCCTACCAAAAGTGAAAGAGGATTCAGTGAAATCAAAACTATAATAAACATTTTTAATTATTACCTTTAATTTTTTTTCATTAGCAAGAAAATGTTTCTATGAAATGAAGTTCAAATAAAGGTTTCCAAAAATCATACTTGACCTATCTAGGTCCCTAGGGACAAAAAATTGCAAGATTTGGCAACTGCACGTATAGTAAATCATACTGAATTCATATTCAAATAAAGTCTTGTATCAGTCAGTTTAGTCCGACTAAAACAATTTCGTGGATATTTAAGAGCATTACATATTTCAATTACAGAGGAGTTTTGGTACCCAACTCTGCATTACTACAAAATAGAAAGATCTTTTTAAATTATCTTATTAGAGATAAAACCCATGGAATCAACCGTGACTTTGTGAAACTCCATAACATTAATGATTAAAACAACTATGCTAAAGTTTCATAGGAATTAAACTTAGTTTTTCATTTCTGTGAAACTTTAGCACAGTCATTTTAACCATTATTATTAATAATCTCAGAGAATTTTGCAAACTTGTTTAAATTGTGAACAACTAATGGATGGCTTCGGTTTTTACTTGATGGTATGCCGTAACTAAATGAATACCAAATAATAAGGGTTAGGAAATACAATGAAAGTTATTATTGCTATATTTATTCTATCACTAAATTTAAATTTTCATACCTAATACTGTAACGGTTCATCGAAATAATAACTATGAAAGAAAAGTTACCGTAAACAGAGCAACTTTAGCAACAAAAGTAAAGAAAAATTTTCGAAAACCTGATGCCGATTCTCTATTAAGATCTTAAAATGTATTTCAATAGCTATTTAGAAATCAATGAAGTATCTGTAGTTCATCAAGTCACAGCAAAATCAAGATATAGAGCAGAAGAATTCATGATGCCCGCGCATACCTTACTTCGCCAAGGCCAAGGCTGCTGCGCACTGCTGCGCTTTCCGTTCTTCTAACAATTTCGTGTTCGGACTCCATTTGCTTGTTTATAGTGTTCATGGGTACGGTAATCTGAAGATTTTGCAATGGGATCATCCAAGAAACATAAATCTAGAGATTCTAAGAAAAAGAAACACCGCAGTCGATCACATTCCCCTGAAAAGCCGAAAGAGAAACACCGTCACCATAAGAAGCACCACAAAGAAAGAAAGAAGGATAAGACAGCCAAAGAAAGAAATGGCGATGTTCACGTCGATAAAACGACGCTAAAGCGTGAATCTAGTTTTGAAGGTAAGTTCACTATTTCTTTTAATGAGAGTGGGTATTCTTACTCTGGTCCTTTGTAAAACTGTAAAATTATTATTTGATTATTTTGATTTTGTCAATTGATTATTGTGAAACATGGTAAATTATGGTATTGGTTCACATATATTGCTCTCTAACTCTTGAAATGTAATGCTAACAGTTATAACAGCTCTGTTTTATGGTAAACATATAGCGACCCTTTATGTGGTCTGTCTTTGTATTAAGGAATTTTCTCATTCCAATGAACATACGTGGCCTCCGTTAATGTGAGAAAGATTTATAATCATTACTTCTGAGAACATTGTTTTCCCCAACTCTCACGCATTATTGATTGAAATGCGGCATTTGAGTCCACTTATGTTCATTGGATGCAATGGAAAAATTCTGTAATTTTGCCTGCTTCTTTGTCCATTTTCAGAGAAAAACAAGTCTTTGAAGAATCTGCATGGCCTCCTTGTGGAAGTCCTGTATAACAGTTACAAGGTATAGTATATAAAGAAATCGAGCATCAACTAAGTAAATGTACGTAATTGTGTACTCAATATCGGTGTCAGTGCAGAATAAATTGTTCCACGTTAGCATGTATTGTTGCTTCATAATTGCAGTTAATGCTTATATTGATGTTTCAGATATCGATGTCGATAATTTGGCATGCTATTCGGCTAATATACTTTCTCACTTCTGTACCAAAGGATATTTTTCTTCATAATTGAAGTTATTTAAGGTGTCCTTTTTTATTTTATTCCTTTAGCGATATTTCATGGAAATTGTATTTCTTACTGTAAACATACAAATCAAGCACATCAACAAGTGTCCCTATTTCTCACTGTTGCGTTATATGTAACCATCCTTAAATGCTTCTAAGGAAACCAGTTTTCTTAAAATTCATAATTTTTGTTGCATCTTGCTGAAACCTTCACATTAGCTGTTTTATGCAAAACCATTATCAAATGAGAATTTTTTTTTATCGCAGCAAAAAATGTTCTTCCAATCCCTAGATAAGAATGTATGCCTCTAATCCAATATAGTTAATATTTTTAACCATGGAAATATCATTTTTCTTAGTCATATATAAAACACATGTTACTACTGAAAATCTACGGTTGGACTCCTTAATCCCATCTCCAGGATTCTTTCTTAAAGTTGTACATCACTAAACTCTTTAAAGCAATATGCAGTTGTATATTTTAAGAATATTTCATTGTTAGGTATGCCTGTACATATTTTAATATCCTTAATATTTACCTGTATAATGTTATGTTATTCAGGATGAATATGGATTTCTTTTATTTTTCTAAAATATTGTTTGTGTTATTCTCTGTGGATTTTAAAACTCAGATGTTGAGGTCTGTAGCTTAGATGTTTGAATAAGAATAGTTTTATCAAAATTGGTCAGCTATCTCCCACGTTATAACTAGTTAGTTTTTCTATAAATTACAGTTTTATTAACCGCTTTTATATCAGCTTTTTTCTTCCTCCTCTCATGTATTTATTTACCTTTATATGTTAACATTTCACATCTCAGACAAAGTCATTGTCTTACTTTTGCTGAGTATTTTAGTTCATTGAATGTACGTAATTGGCTTAATGGAATTTGTATATCATCTGAAGAGCATAGTGCAACACTCAGTCTGCTTTTTTTGTGATTGAAACCAATGCCTGTCAAACAATTTTAATTAAAGGTCTGAGCAGCTTATATCAGGTTGATAGAAGTATTCTGGGCTTATTTCCTCATAATAATTTAATACTTTTGCTTGTCTGCTTTTGCTGTTATTTTTTTAATCAAAGTAAAACTTTTGACCTAAGCCTTGAGAATGTGTTATATAAGGAAATTAGTCATTCAAAATAATTCATAGGGATACGGCATTATATCATTCACCATTACTTGGATTGAAGCAATAGTTCTTTTAATTCTCTCTAAAATTTATACTTCAAAACTTTATATCTCAATGCATTTTTAATGCCATATTTTGTCTCCAATTCTATCTGGGTTAATTTTGAGATTCTGATAGAAATGAAGAGCCCCTATGCAATAGCTGGAAAACTAGCTCTTAAGAAGGTCCAAAAAGTACATTTTGTCATTTTTTCAGATTGAATAAACTTTTGGTTAGGCCTTAAAGTAATATTTTTGTCCTTGGATTTTGAGTGGCAAGTTTTTCATCTGATTTCAATAATTAGGTTTTTAGACTTCTGAGAGATTGGTCTAACTTTTTGGCTATTACTACCTCTCTTGTATGTCATCATAGTGATAGATTTTATTCAGTTCTTTGTAACAAAGTTGTTGTCCAAGAATCATGTATACGTGTTGATAGGTGAAGTTTGAAAGTTGCAAGGGTATGTATGTACAGTGGTATGATTCAAAAAATTTATGAAACTGGTTCTTTATTTACTCACAGATCTAGAATATACAATGGTGCACTGCAGTATAGACATTTTCTAAGTGTTCTAATTAAACATTTGTTCATAAAACTTTAAGATGACTTAAATAAGATAAGAAACTTTAAAAAGAAAGTATTTCACGATGCAGCATTAAAATTATACTCTTGTTGTAACAACCAGATTGTAATACTGTATGGGTAGGGTCCCCTCTTGAAGCTGTACACCTTGGAGGCTGTGCAGTACTTTTTTAATTGCTACCTAACTGATTTGCCAAGCACCCATTATTTTTGAAAATTTTGAAAGCCTTAAGTTTTAATTTTTACAATTGCAGAAATGATTTTGCATATTATGAATTGTGTAGTAAGATTATGCAGTTACATACTTTTCTCTACGTTAGGTGTAATAGCATTGTCAGCAAGCAAAATAAGATTATCATCCATTAGCTGGTGCAGATGCATCTCTGATAAAGTAACTAACTGCTTACTTCATTTTTAGCTCTGTTCTATGACAAGGCATTTATGATTGGGTCAATTTATGTCCATTCCTATTTCATCCAATTGCCCACTTCCTACTTCATTTGAAGCAATTGTAGCTTCCATTGTGGCTTTGTTCAACTCCCATTTATGAATGAAATGGGTGCTTTGTATGGAGGAACCTCTTTTAAAAATTAACTCTTTCCTGGCAAATAATCTGAAGAAAATTTTTTCTGATTATTGGGAAGATAAGTTCTCAGGAAACTGGAGTTTAGGCCACTGGCTTGGTGGCCACCTTCAGGGTTCTGCAAAACAACCCTGACCTCCAAGTTGTCTCCTGAAACCTTGCTTTCCCTAAAACTTTCCCAAGTGACAACCATAGAGGATTTTGTCCGCTTAAAACACTATTTAAACCGTGTGATCACATTCTAAGCAAGGTAGACAGAGTTTTATATTTCTGCTACTTTCAGCTTAACTCAAACTTCAAATGAGTTTTCAAGAATTAATACTTATTTACTTTAAAACCAGTGTAAATTTGATGAAGGTTTATGTCAAGTTTACACCAGCTTTCAAGTTTATTTTTTCTTTGATTGCATCATTTTGTATGCATATATGTGATATAAATTGATATTTTATATGATTTAATCAGTGTAGGTGGAATGAGATATTTAGTCTATTCTGTAAACCATAATTATCCATACAAAAGGACATTATCCAGAAATGGATAGTGTACTATTTGTGTAGCTGTCCCTCAGGATTTCTTTTGCCCTTAGAGTGCCCAAATCTAACATTTATTTATGTTAGCCGCTTCAGCCTGCTTGTTTTCCTTGCCAATTCCTGAAGACTGTTGTAATACTTGCATGAGGGTAACATAACAAGTAAGCGAATTCTACTTGAAATTTTTAATTTCCTTCATGTGATGTGACCTTTATTTAGTACCCTCTTCTGGATGTCGCTCTTTTGCATAGAACCATTAATATCAGATAAAATACAGAATAATTTCATTTAGATTTTTTTACATTTGGCAAGTTTTTAAACTAAAATTCTGGAACTTCTGGGAAAGCATTAACAGTTACTTTAAATTAGAAGTAATGTTACTCATTCCATATGAATATCTTGCATCTCAAATGTTGGGTCCTGAGAAATATTGGTGTAAGAGTTCTAATTATAACCAAGAGTCCAGAATTCCACAACTTCATACAGAATTGCATTTCATTGAGAGTTTCAGCTGCTGCTTCGTAGTTAACGGATGTATTCTGAAAACCTTGATACATATAAGCTAAACCTCTTGGTACCCTAATCTGGGTTGCCCTGAAAGTGTATTTTTTGTTTGTTTTTTCACATCTCCAATAAGAAGCTACCAGTTTAAAAATCAGAAGAGCCATGCCAAAATTGTCTAATGACAAATTTTATGGACAGATTCCCAGGGAAAGCGCTAGTTTGACGTTTGATTTGTTGCATTGTGTTAGTTATGAACTAAAATTAAATCATAACTTGTTGTGAGACTAAATTAATTTAGCATAATTAAGTATTATCAAGTAATTAAGTCTTAAGTGTCTTTACAGTGTATAACATGCTCAATTGTAACATGTATCATTTGTTATTTCTAATTTGGTACTTAATAATTTTCTCTCTTGTTAAATGAATTTCCCTTATTATGCAAAATATTTGTTTCAGTTGTAAAAATTTGTTTGTCTTTACATCTGGATAACTTGAGATATTTTATTTGCTTTTTTCCTCAGTCTATATTCAGTAAGCAATGTTTAGCCATCTTTATAAGAAGGTAAGGCCTATTTTTACCACTAAATTAACTATTTCCTGTTTTTTTGGTTAGGAGCATATACGTGAACCAATACTTTTCTTTGTTTAATAGTATCAGTCCCTCTCATTTAAACTCCAATTAGTTTTATTTATTTGTTGCATTTTTTTCAGATTTATCAATACCTCCACCTCCAAAAATATTGTGTACTAGAACTCCCTCTCCTCCGGTTATATCAGCACCTGAAAGTTCACGATCTGACAATTCCTTGTCAATTGAAGAAACAAATAAGTTAAGGGCAAGGCTTGGACTTAAGCCTCTTAAACTTGAAGATGGCTCTCCTAAAAAATCTGCAGATGGATCGGGTGAAGGTTCTCAGCCAAAGGTTGTTGATGGTGGAATCGACATGGGAGAATTTGTACATAAGCCAGCAGGTATATACTCTGTTCTATTATTCTTCTTAAACTAAAATAAGTGGAAATTTGAAGGCAAAAATTACTAAGGTATGTCAACAAAAATTGCCAATAGTTGAAAAATGTCATAATTCCATGTATTGTGACTTTCTTTAACTACTGGGTTGAGCATCTTCTCAACAATTTCCTTAAAAATGTTCAAAAGGAATGCTCACAGTGTGTTTATAACAACTAGTGCTTTAGGAAACTTGCTTCTTACTCCTTAGTGTTTTGAAAGTATTCCAAGTACTTAAACCATGTCAGTAACTTCTTTAGGTGCTTAAATTCAGAGATATATTTCTTTAAGCCTATTTTTATGAGTTAAAAATCTTATCCTAATTCCATCCACAGAAAGCATTTCCGAAAAGGTCAAATCTGAAAAGATAAAGCAGAAAATACATGATAGAAAAGAGAAGAGAAGTATAGAAGCGAAATTGTCTAAAGTTAAAAAATTGGCAGATGAGGATGAAGATGAAGATTCCTATGCTTGGATCCAGAAATCTAGGAAATTACAGGAGGAAAAAGAGAAAGCACAAAAAAGGGTAATATTTTCATGCTTTACATCATTGCATGATGCCTTCTAATTTCAATGACAACAATCGTTCTCTCCATTATTCGCTATCACTTTCTTTGTAATAGGATAATCTGAGCTTGGCCTTTGTCCATCTAATTATGCTACACTTTATTTATTTATTTAAGGAATTTCTGTATTCTCTTTAGGCACAAATGTTGGAGGAACTAGATGCTGAATTTGGTGTTGGAGAACTTGTAGATAATGAATTCCAAAATGAGCGGAGAGAAGTTTATTCCAGTAAAGATTTAAGAGGCTTAAAAGTGGAACATTCTACAGTAAGTGAAACGAATTATTATTTTTTACGTTTATTCATGGTACTTAATGGCAACTATTTGTCTCTAATGTTTTCATTGAAATTTAGGAAGTGTTTTCTGAAGGGAGAACAGTAGTATTGACATTGAAAGATAAAGGTGTTCTCGAAGAAGAAGATGATGTCCTTGTAAATGTTAATTTAGTGGATGAGGAGAAATACAAGAAGGTATGTAAAGTTATTGTACAAATATTTTGTGTGTTCTCCAAATTTAATTAAATGAGCTTCTAATTTGATTCTCATGAGCTCATTTATTGTATCTTTACTATTTAAATGATTTCCTAAGTTAGCATATTATACTCTGTAATTATCTGGGAATGCAAGTCTATTGGCAGTAACTCAATTTGTGTGTTGTAATATTTTCAGAACATTGACAGGAAAAAGCAAAAGCCACACCTTTATGGTTACAATGTTTTTGATGAACCAGAGCTGGATGAATTTGGCAATGTAAAAAAATCTATTCTTGGTAAATATGATGAAGAAATACAGGGAGAGGAAAAGAAATCATTTCAACTGGGTAAGTGCAATTTTTTTTTCTTTGCTGAAAGTAGCAGATCAGTAATATAGAAAGCTACAATTACCTTTTTTACCAGCCATGGTGGCAGTGGTTAATGTGCTAGCACTCACAACACCAAGGTTCTAGGTTCACGCCCTGGCTAATCTGATTTTTCCAGTTAGGAAATGGTAGTCTTAGTTTGTAAATAATTATTAAAATGGATGTAATTGAGGTCTTCCTGTTTCCATTACAGAAATAATCAATCATAATCACATTTCAGTGGCTAACTGCCATCTTCTTCAGGGCTGCTGATGTGGTCAAAAGTCAAAGAGCAGCCCTGAAGAAGATGGCAGAGTTAGCCATTGAAACGTTGGCGAAATATCCTGAACTTTCCTGGGTGTTAACCCGAGAAAAATTCACACAAACTATCCACCAGGAAAATATCAAATCTCTATAATCATAATCACCTTTAGAAGTTTTCTTGATTATTTTATGAAATCATAATGCAGTAAATGTATCTTGCTTGGTTTAAGAATACTATTAATGTAATTCTACATCTACATAAGTACCCTGCAAGCCGCCTTCCGGCATGTGGCAGGGGGGATAATTGCTTTGTTATTAAGTAGTGAGAATTGTTCATTTATCAAAGATATATCATTTTAATGGTATACTATTCAATTATTGATGAAAACGTGAAAAAATGGTTGCTTTATTTTACAGGTGTTGATGATCAAGAGGAAGTACATAAGAAAGAGCTGAAAGAAATTCGTGATAAACTACAAAAGAAAACTTTAGAGTCACTTAACTTGCCAGCTCCTCGGTTAGCTTCTGAATATTTTACAGAAGAAGAAATGGAGAAATTCAAGAAACCAAAGAAGAAGGTAGTATACTTTAGTAGTGTCATATGTCAATACTCCTTATAATACATATATCTAATTAACATTATATCTTAAAAGAGGTTTGTTAGTCCAAATAAATAATATGAATGTGATACAATTACTTTAGATACACTTGGTTTTTGTGCTGCAAATATGATTTTTGACCACATATCGAATTTCTATAGTTTGTATGTTTCATGCCAACATTATAGTAATAGTACCTAAATTTTTACTCCTTCAGGTTAGAAAAATTCGTAAGAAACCATTGAGAGCATCTGACTTACAGCCTTTGCCAAGCACATCTCAGGGTGCTGATTCAGGATCTAGGTCTGCAAAGATACCTCGCCTGGAAGAGCAAGATAATGAGAATTCAATGGAAAGCAGTTCCTCTAACCAGGAGACTATCAGGGTTAAAGCAGAGCCTGATGATGAAACAGAATCAATGGATGTAGATGACTTATTACGTGAGTAAACATTACAATAGAATGCTGCTTTATAGTAAAAGTTATAAAACATACCTGCATATCATTTATGGCATCTTGGGGTAAACACATACCTTCATTAATGTAAATTTATTCCTTGTATTAATGTAAATTTATTTTTTTTTTAATCTTCGGTATGTCCTCCAGATCTATCAGACAATCTGTTTCTCTTACCTCTTTTGTGTTTTCTAGCTCCTCCTGAAGATCTTTCTGATGTTAAGTTAGAGCCAGATGATAGTGAATTGGAGCTGCAGCTTGCATTGAACAAAGCAAGGAAGTTGAAGCAGAAAGAGGCACTAGAAACAAGGCCAACTATTGAAAAGGTGAACTGTTGTTAATTCTTGAACCATCCAAATCACAGTCAATAGTTCATTTCTCTTCATATCAAATATTTAATGCATATTGTTATTGTGCATAATATATACTGTATATACTTGTGTATACGTCAACCTTTAAGTAAAAAATTTCAATGAAAAATTTAAGGTTGACCTATACACAGAAAAAGTGCAAGGGTCATCCAGAAAATTGTATCCATCTTGAAATAAATACTTTGAAAATCATCATTAGATGATTGTTTTTGGTGTAATATGTATATTGACTCAAAAAATTATTTTATTATTTTGATAAATAATATTTACTTATATTTTAATTGAAAATAATTTTCATTTCATCTATGTACCTTTGTGGTCTAAAATGTCCATAAAAATGAGTAGGTGAATAGCCCTTTTACAATTAATAAACAGCATAGAATGTGATTAAAGTTTCCAATGGGTAATCAGGATGAAATATGTCGACTATACAAGTGCAAAAAAAATCGAGAGATCGAATCTGGCCAATTTCATAGTATCTGAAGCTTGCAAAAACATCGTCATGTCTTATATTTTGACTTGTACTTTAATTTTTTTATAAAACTCAAAGTTGTTATTAAAAATGTTAAATTGTATCTGTCTTAGCCCTTATTACTTGAAAATGTACTTTTTTAGTTCCAAATGTTATAAATAAAATTAAAACACTAGAAGTAGCTTTGCAGTATTTAATACTTACGAAAAACTAGGGTCAAAGTATATATGGTAGCTCTATTGCTTAGATATCTAAAAAGGAATCAAATTTGCTATGAATTGTTCTTTAAATGGCTAACCTAATAATGATGGTGCTCAGAAATTGTTAATACTGGAAACATATTATTTATTAGATTTAGGAATATTGTCGGGTTCTACAATCCAATTTTAGTCCACTCTAGTCACAATGTAGTCCAATTTTAGATTAACGTTTTTGAAAATGTTATTGTTATGTTATCAAAGTCATTTCTGTCAGTAGTTGTTAATTGTCAGTTAAACTCATTGGATACTAGTTTTATTAATAAAAAAATTCTATTATTTTGGATGTTACTTGAGACTTTGAAACATCTTTTTTATAGGTAGCTGCTGAAATTGTTGCTAAGAAGGATCAAGATGAAGGCTCTGCTGCTCAGGGCTCAATTGTTTTGAATGCAACTGCTGAATTTTGTAGAACTCTTGGTGACATTCCAACGTATGGCTTGGCTGGAAATAGAGATGAAGATGCTGAAGAACTAATGGTTTGCATTAACACTCTCATACTAATGATGTATACACAAAAAATTCTTGTAAGAAATTAGTGTAGTAAAACTTGTCAGTTAAAATGCATTCTTTGTTCTTTTGATGATGTTTAAATTTCTGGTTACAGGATTTTGAAAGAGAAATGAATGAAGAGAGAAAGAGAATAGAAGAAGAAAGTCAGAAAGGAGCCTGGGCAGAGGTTGAAATAGGTGTGTATTCAATAAAATTCTACATTTATATCATAGTGGTGTGCATTGTTGTGATTTTGGTAGTAAACTGCATCACTGTGTGTTATAATGTGTGCCATAATGTAAAATTTGTGTGTTACCCACAAACTTGTAAAGATGTAGTGCAAGGCAGCATGTTTAGTTTTAAGAATACATGCAGTTACGTAATTACTGAATTTAATAGATTAGAGACTAGGTTTTAATTTTGTGATGAATTCAAAGAAGGTATATTTGCAGAAGACATAATCAGTATTTTACATCCCTTCTGATACTTTCACCAATTCATCTATGTGTTTGAAGTTAGAGAAATAGTTCAAGCACATTGTTTGCAAGTTTGTTCTTCCCACAAGATATATGCAATAATGAAAAGATATCTATACACTTTATATGTACACCCCCTGTCAAAAGCCAATTGGCAGAGTGTTAATGTAGATGTTGACTCACATAAATGCAAGATTAAGAGCATAATTTCCAATTTTAACTAGAATAGGAAGCTATGTAATTGATTAGACTGATGTTGTCAATGCTGAAAAAACGTGTATATGGTATGAGCCAAACAGTTATAAGTGAGATTTTATGCTGATTTGAGATTAATTAGTTAATGCATTTAAAGTCTCTTCAGTGTTTGCTTGAAGGCATTGGAGTTGATTTACTAGTTGGATGCAAGACCACTAATGAGGTCAATGTTGGCTTTAGATGGGATGTTGGCAAGTAAATATTAATCTCTTCCATTTTGCTGAAAATAAGATTATCGAGAATAATGAATTTTGTATCAGATTCTCTTGAATTGGTGTTAATTTAATTAAGAAAAAATAACTAAACAATGAACTCTCGAGTTTGCTACAGATTATAAAAGAACATGAATGTTCTGTCATTCAGTGAAACTCGAAAATATTTTATGAATGTTCATCATTCAATCCATTGTTTTTCTAGGTTGTGTCATTTTTTGCATAAATGGGACAGGTGAGGAAATTTCATAGACATTAGTGTTTCTTATTGATGTAAAAATTTTAGCTGTTAAGTGTTGAAGGATTTACTTGATGAAAAATGCAAGAGATTTATAAGAGTCATTATAAATGTATTGTTCATTTTGTTGGTATTGGTTTATGCTTTTCCTTCTGTTGGAAATTTAGAGTGTGCCGCATTCTTATAATTTTCACTATAGTAACGGTTGTTCCATTTGTTTTTAGATGAGACTCCAGTTGATGTTACGCCAGCAGAAGTGCCCATATTAGATGCAGAACCAGATGTTGGAAGTGGAGTTGCAGGTGCCCTAAGACTTGCTATGTCAAAAGGTTATTTGGAAAGGGAAAATAAGAATCGGCCATCAGCATCTCGAATGCATCATTTACAAGCCCAAAATTATTCCATCGAAGATAAGACTTATTTGTAAGATTATTGATTCTTTTGTTTGTTTTTATTTGCATATTTTCATGTTCTCATTAAGCTAGCTTTCTCATGAGAAATTTATTGGATCGTATTCATGTATTTTACTATTTATTTTCATGCTTGCAATTCTTTGAAATCAGTCAATAATTAAAGTCTTCAATGTTCTTGTTTCAGTGATGATGACAAATTTGGGAGACGTGAAAGGTATTGTGGACCAACTTCAGATTTCAAGGAAAAGGACAGTTTCAAACCTAACGTAAAGCTTGATTACATTGATGACGATGGCAGAGTTCTGTCTGCTAAAGAAGCTTTCAGGTAATTTAGTATTTGAAAGGGAAAGTGATATTCTTGGTTTTTGTGTAATGATTATTGCTACAGTTAAGACAATTATGCTAATAGGAAGAAAATTACAAGAATCATGATTCCACTGATGATGGCCAATAGAAGCATCATTATTGGCCATCATAATCACCTGATTGTGATGGCTAATAATAAGCTCTCCTAAATGCGTTTCATCATTTTACTTTCCTTGCAATGGATTTCAACAGCATCATTCCTTCTTCGATTGATTTTACTTGAAAATAGAAGACATAATTGAAATGAGAAGGCCTAATATTCTGGGACCCAAATCTCTTTTCTCTGTTGCACATCTTTCATAATTGTATTCTTCTAATTGAAGGAGTTGAAGTTTAAATCTGATAATGTGGGTCTATTTTCTCTAACAGTGCTGCATTTATTGTAGATTTCTTTGACGCAGTACAAGTAGAATTTAATTCTCGCTTCCCACATTATTTCATTCTAATGGCTTATTTTGTTTTTGTATTTTAGTAAATGATGCCAATTTTTTAGATCATCTATCCTCTATCTAGAATTTAAATGGCAAGGCTAATTTTTGTTTTTCTTTTTTAAATAAGGTACCTCTCCCACAAATTTCATGGTAAAGGTCCAGGCAAAAACAAAGTTGAGAAAAGAATGAAAAAAGTGGAACAAGAAGTGGTGAGTAATTGAATATATTTTGCTGTGCTATTTGTTTCATTTCATGTTACTTTTACTAAGATGAATTTTTATTTCTAGTTGATGAAGCAAATGAGCTCTACAGACACTCCTTTAGGGACATTAAACCTCTTACAGCACAAGCAGAAAGAAACACAGTCACCATATGTTGTGCTAAGTGGAAGCAAAAATTTGCAGTCGTAAGTTGCATGATTAATGTTATCAATGTTTTGAAAGATATTTTGTTTCTAATGATTTCTTTCATATTTTTTCAGGACGTCAATATCCAAGTCAAAAGTGTAGGACTTTAGGACATTCAATTCATGGAATGTATTTCAAATTATCATCTTCTTTAAGTTTTATCTTTTATTGTCAAAATGTATGCAAGTACAAATTAAAAAGAATAATATTGTCTCTCTGTTATTTTAATATCTAATGGTTTTCTCTTGGCACAAAATTAAATTAAAAAGCAAATGCTTTGAAATGTATTGGTTTTTTTTTTTAATTCAGTTTCTTACGAAAATTACATTTTGGGTAAAATAAAAAGGAAGTGAGGTTCTGATCAGAAGAGCCATTTATCATTTTCTTAAAGCATCCTCCTGATAGTTTTATAGCTTATTCTGCTGGAATGAGCTAATTGAGGAAAGATCCATGTCTAATGCACTGGTCTCGCTTCCAAAGTGACGACTAGTATCCGCTCTTTAAAGCTAAATTGAAAGGAACGTGAATTTTGATCGAATAATTGCGTCAAATTGTTGCAGGAATCGCATTTAAGAAAATACGGCGATTGCCAACTTCAATAGAGAGCGATTAGTTGTTTCAAAATATATTCAGAACATCCTCAAACTAATTCAAATCTGAAGTAGAAAAGGGTCCTTTTAACAGTACATACGCAAAAATGAAACAACTTTTTTGATATTGGCTTGGAATATTAATAACGATAGCAGTGAAATCTGTGATAAAAATGATCGCAATGAGCCTGAGTAGGCAACATAGGATGTTAATTCACTGCAACGAATAAGATTCCGCTTGGGAAAACCTTCTTAGCATCTTGATCATTTCTTTTTTGAAAGCTATAAATAGCCGCGTAATTTAATAGTATCTTTATAAAATTAATTAAATCAACAAAATGCCGTAGAGCAGTGATACTTAAGCTTGGATCCTCGAAATTATTTTTATTGTTCAATCCTTGATATATATATTGTTCAATCTCGCTCTTTTCTGTGACATTTCCTTGTTAATTAAAGCGTTTGAATACAAATTTTCGCTGTTAATTGTATCTAAATGACAGTGTATGAAATATAAATTGATCTCAATATGAACGTGAAAGCATAAAGTTTTGGGGATCCGCGAAACAAAAGGGGTACATGGCCTACTAAAGCCACTGTCATGAAATATTTCATTCTGGAAGAAAACATAAATTTCTTCTCTTTCAACCTCTGTATGCTTTGCGATGGAGAAAATCGTGTAATTTGTATTACAATAATAGGGTGATATTATTACTGAAAACAACCGTTACGGCGGAATAATTCTGAATTCAAGTTGTTGGGTAGCAACTTAATATTATGTTTGTTGACATCAAACGCATTGAAACATTTAAGCCAAATTATCATGAACATTTTAAAATTTTCATACTTAAACAATATCGGCTTGCTAAGTTAAAGTATAGTAGGTAAAATAGAGAACTTACTCTTAAATTATCAGAATCCCTTATATCACCATAATAATGATTTTCACTACTTAACTGGATAATTGCAAATGCTGACTCGTGTTTTTTTTATTCTAGATTAATAATATTTATGAATCAGTTGATTTATAAAGAAACGAAGATTGAACTTTTAACTTAACATATGCAGGTTAATCTTTTTCAAATGTTTTATTTCACATATTTTTAATTAAAGGAATAATTGTTGAAACATCTCACAGCAGACGAAAATGAGCTCGATTGTCAAATTTCAGCTTCCGCTGACTTCTGGGAAGGCTCCCTGAGAAAGCTACCACCACCGCTCTCTACGTTCTCCATAAGAGAGCTTCATGTTCGTAAGTTCGGAAGGTGGATTACGTTTGTCGTAGACCAAAGGAAAGGCATTAAATCCTCTTTGCAGGTAATTTCTCTCAGAAGTGACGGACCTGATTGTGTTAGCCTCATAAACGTAGTTATGCTACTGCAATTCTTAAGCAGAGCTTGTACTGCAACGTATGCGTTGTGTTGAAGTACTTCTATTGGGTCAAAAAATGGGCACAATTCTTCACGGACATGACGTAGGTCGCCATCTTTGTATGAGATTTTGATTTCGAATTCGAAATCCGTTTGCATCGGCGTAATACGGTTTCATTTCATTGTTTGGGTCTTAGGTAATTGTTTAATACAGAAATTGTTCGTTGATTAATAATATCGGTGAGAGCGCGAGATTCTTGTAATGAATTACTATCCAGATGCTATATAGTTTGGATTTCATCAAAATCTGTATTTATTGCTTTTGAGGGTTTTAAGTTTCTAGTCTATATCTAGTCCCAGCAGAAAACTATGAGGATAGGTTGCGCTGCAGTTTTCTCATAGTTTGTTTTCATCATTTGCCAGTCGAGCAGATAACGGTGCAACTGAAATGTCATTTTGTCCTTGGTTATGGAATTTCATTGGTGAAATTGCAATTTCATGCTCTGTGATAATAGATCTTTTTTCCGTTGAGAATATTTTAGATATTAGTTCACTTACATGAAACGTTTGACATTTACCCAGGACCAAGAAATTAGTGGTTGAATTTGTGCTCCAAGAACGCCTAGTTGCTCTCGTAAGTCAGAGGTAATCCAAGGTGTGCTAGGGGAGCTTAGGACGTGACATACGGCCTTCTTTGGCCAGCAGCTGTCAAAATGATGACAGATACACACTTAAACTCAGCGAATCACAATTCCGTGATGTCGGGATTAAACAGCATCAGCAATCAATCGAAGGTGTAAGTTGAAAATATTTATCGAAATAACGCTATAGCTTGCAAATCGCTCATGGTTTCATACTATTTCTACCTTAGGGAGATGGAGAAAATGGATGATGCGGGATGGAAGGCGAAACTCAAGATACCTCCGAAAGATAAGAGAATAAAAACCAGTGTAAGTATGATATATCCATGTATTTCGGTAACCTATTTTCATGCATTCATGTCGTGCATGCATTTCATGCAGTTAGATCATGGTCATTCTCTTTCGAGAAAAGTGCGTCGTGCAGGCATCACTTGTATATTCTGATGAAAGTTTTCAGTTCACGATAATAGGTTGACGCTGAGTAGCTTAAGATTGATTGAAATATTTGTATTATACGGAATCCGATCATTGAAGTTGATTAGTCCGCTATTGGACGACCTCATAGTTGACATAATACATCGTAATGTCTTTCAAATAAATTATCCATACTTTGTAATATGGCGGGCGGATGGTGAAGGAAATCGAGCATGTCTACTTCAGGGCGTGGGGTGTTGTGGTATCTCTCGAGACTCCATCCTGATTGCTACCTCTTCCTTTATTTCAGGATGTGACTGATACAAAAGGCAATGAATTTGAAGAATTCTGCTTGAAACGGGAGCTACTGATGGGAATATTCGAAAAGGGTTGGGAAAAACCATCGCCAATTCAGGAAACAAGTATCCCTATAGCTCTAACTGGGAAAGATATCTTAGCACGGGCCAAGAATGGCACAGGAAAGACTGGGGCATACTCCATTCCTGTTTTGGAACAAGTTGATCCAGAAAAGGACTACATACAAGGTAGCGATCCCAAAAATATTGTCAGCGTGGTTTGATTTTTTCGGAACTTTTTACTTATTGGGTGATTTTTGTTTTCAGCCCTTGTGATTGTGCCAACGAGAGAGTTGGCTTTACAGACTAGTCAAATTTGTATAGAACTTGCCAAGCACATGAATATTAAAGTGATGGTCACAACTGGTGGAACTAATCTCAGAGACGATATTATGAGGATCTATCAGAAGGGTAAGCTATCTGGATATTATATATAGCTATCTGCTTCAGATTTCTTCGTTCCTCTCCCCCATGTAGAATTATTACGATTTTCAACTTAACATCTCCATGTGCTGATGGTAAGCTTCATAATGAAGTATTTTGATTACTTTTTTGTAAAAGCGTTTACATGATATTAATCCTTCGAAAGTTTCTTTTGAATGTTAACGATTTTACCTGTGGTAGTCTAGTATTCTAATGGGGCTGAAGGTGCAAGTTTTAACTTTAAGAATGTACTTATTTTTTTGTCTGAACTGGGTTCATTTGACTTCAGAGTACTTGTTCTCTGCTTAGTTTGGATTAGCAGTGGTACATTAAAATATAATTTAAATGGGGCATTTGTTTCAAGATGCAAATTTGGGTACATTTTTTAGTTTTATAGAAAGGAAAGTTATTTATTGGGGTCATACTTTTGCTGCGCTGTGAAATGCTTTTTTACTGAAATCATTTCGAATGTTTAATTTATTGGTTTTTAGAGCAATTTTTACTTTGGAAAAGGTTTTCTTTCTACTCTTGTGTAGTTCCGTTAATGAGCTTGGCTGAAATTCCTCATGGATTATAAATTATATTTTGAAAAAACCTTCAGTCAAATGTCTCATGCAGCTGGAACTGTTTAAATGATATAGAAACATAATTGCGTATGTGATCAATGACACAGAAGGATAATTAGTTGGCAGCTAGAAATGGAATTTCGTAGTAAACTATAATCTTTTAACAATCAATACCATAATTGAATATAGTGCATAACTGCACTGATGTTTTTACCTACGTATGCACAGTCATGGATGGAGCTGCAGGTAACCTACCTCAGGTCTGTCAAATTGGGTGCCATAGAGAATATTAAAGCATTAATTTTTTGTATTGAATTTCCGAAAAGATTTCACTCTTAGGATGAATTTTGTTAAAGTTAGTGACATTGGAATGCGCCTTGTTAAGTTTAGGTTCTGGTGAAATTGTCTGGTAATGTCCCTCTATATATGCATTTTTATCTAAATACTTACCCTGTCCTGGGTTTTAATATGATGAGACTTGGATTCCCCCTCACTTTCTATAAGTGAAACGTCCAAATCTGACATCTAACAGTTGTTGCTATTTGTTTTTTGACTTTTGATCTGTATACTTAAGGGCTGTTTTTTATTTCAGTTCAAGTTATAATTGCTACTCCTGGCCGAATCCTCGATTTAATGGACAAAAATGTGGCCAATATGGACCACTGTAAAATATTAGTCTTGGATGAGGTAAATAGATAGTTTGAAGTATTACATGCATTTGTTGAATTTTGTACTAATCTTAAGCATTTATTTTGCAGGCTGATAAACTTTTATCTCAAGATTTTAAGGGAATGCTAGACTATGTGATTTCACGGTTACCCAAGGAAAGACAAATATTGCTATACTCAGCTACGTTTCCACTTACAGTGAAACAGTTCATGGTAAATTTTATTAGCTATTTCTGAACGCCAGTTTTGAACTTTTCTTCATAATGGAGGTGAAAGTTAACTTTGATTCTCATGTCATGAATGGTGGCTTTTTGTTTGACAGGAGAAGCACTTGAGGAAGCCGTACGAAATAAACTTAATGGAAGAGCTAACCCTTAAAGGAGTAACACAGTACTATGCATTTGTACAAGAAAGACAAAAGGTGCATTGTTTGAATACACTGTTCTCTAAGGTGAGATAGAAATTTTCCTTATGATTCACACTATGGTGTTTCGTTGTACTAGTCTGATAATTAGCAATTGCATCTTGAAAATGTTGGTGGTAATTTTGTTGAGCAGCAGTTCTTAGTCATTCCGAGCTGTTGTGGTAGGAGTTTTTCTGCTGTCTATGGCTTTCTTACATTCAGTGAATTTTTATTATTAAACTAATTAGGATTTCCTGTTTTGTTAATTAGGAACTTAATTCAGTCAGCATCACAAGTGAATGACTCATAATGCTCTTATCTCCTTGTACATGAACCATTTGTGTCCCTTCATTAGTTTCCAATGCTTAGTTTCTTAGTGGAGGTGCTGAGTATCTTTTTTCATTGTATTGTATGAAATTGGCTATTTTGTTGAATTGCTACTTATGAAGTGTTATAATTATTGTTCTGGTGTAAGAGTTGTAAGTCTATTGCATAATTTTGGGCTCTTTTTGTAAAACCATTGAAGCTCTGTGTAGTGCAAATATCTCATTCGAGTTGATATTTTGTCTCGTCTGTAATTTTTCTCAATTTTTCATTTCTTTCAGCTTCAAATAAACCAGAGCATAATCTTTTGCAATTCCACTCAGAGAGTAGAACTCTTAGCAAAGAAAATAACAGAACTAGGTTACTGCTGTTATTACATTCATGCCAAAATGGCTCAGGCCCATCGTAACAGAGTATTTCATGACTTCCGTGCTGGTTTGTGTAGGAACTTAGTGTGTTCAGGTAAGAGCCTGTCTTTGTTGGCATAGTCTATGAAATTGGTTGGTGTACTAATTGTAAGCTAAACATGTGAACTTTGGTTTTTAGATCTCTTCACCCGAGGTATTGATGTCCAGGCTGTGAACGTTGTGATCAATTTTGATTTCCCCAAAATGGCTGAAACATACTTGCACAGAATTGGCAGGTCTGGTAGATTTGGCCATCTTGGTATTGCCATTAACTTGATCACATATGAAGACAGATTTGCTCTACATCGCATTGAACAGGAGCTTGGAACAGAAATAAAGCCTATTCCAAAGGTAAATATTTGTCTTGTAGATGTGTTTTACATTGAGTTGCCATATATTAACTGGATATATGTTCGTTTTAGGTAATTGACCCAGCTTTGTACGTCGCTAAATATGACGATTCTATTGAAGATGTGAATGTGAGCAAATAAGACAGTTCATGACTTTCCCCCAAGCTCGACAACATCCCTGCTATTTATAGAAACAGAAAGAACTGGTTAGGTTTATTTTCAATGCGCTGTAAATACGGAAGACATTCGTGTTGCCACTCAAGCCACAGATTTACAAAGTGAATGAAGAACTAAGGAAGCATTTGTTTTTGTTGATATTCCATTTTTGCGGAAGATCATCAAGAAATAGGAGAACTTTTTGTTGTGTGTAGATTTTTATACAATTTATATAGTGGGTGTTGTACCATCTGTCTGTGGCTTGTTTTGGTGAGATTCCTAGACTTTCTTTTGCATGGCTCAACAAACAGAATGTTCAATTGCTGCTGTCTCAACCGTATGGTTGCGACGCAAAGGTATTTTATTTTATTCCCTGTAACCCTGAGGAGGATATTGTTTTCTCTGTTGATGCCATGCAGAGTACTGTAGTTTTGTAAATTTATTTTTATATGAATCACAGTGAATTTATCCTGGTGTGGCCTCTGTCACTGAAGTGTTCTGTAAATGCTTGAAACCCTCAGCTGGCACTTGGTATGTATATTTGGTTAAATTAATTTAAAATTCTTCTTCTTCTGGATCTCCCTGAGTGTCAGATGTGCTAGTTTCAAGTTAGATTAGGTTCAAGATTTTTTTTTTGTTTTCCCTCCTTGGAGACTTCACCAGGATAGACTTGTTTGAAAAAGTATGAATGTTCATGAAAAGGATCTTTCAGTTTGTATGAAAGCCCACTTTGAAAGAACTGCATATATGTGAGATTGAATGAATGTGGTATGAATGTTGCAGAGTGGTTTGAAAGTATGTTTTGTTGAATGTGTGTATATATTCTAGTATCTTACAATTTGTACATAGGAGGTGGAAGTCTGAAATCATTTTCTCAAGTGGGGCTGTGTGAATGAAGGGATCAATTGAAAAAATATCAGGCAAGATTTATATCCCCTGGAGAAAGAACTCCATGCTGAATATGAGAGATTGAGTGAAGCACTTGTGTTAGTGGGATTTTGTTTGAAGATATGCAAGGAGTCTTGTGAAGAATAAGGAAGATGAGTTGACAGATTTTTGGTTTGGTTTGCATATGGAATTAAGGATAGCAGGTTGTTCAGCAAAGGAAGCATCAGTACCTGTTGCTTGGAGATCCATAAATTATAAGGCAGCTATTTTTTGGCAAACTAACAACTTCTTCAAAATTTAGTGGCTGCGGTATTATTTTTCCTGGAACATTCAGGAACTTTCCTTGTTTTCTGTATTCTTTCAGTTACTGTTTTCTAATGTGAATCTTAAACTGAATCTTTTTATGGCACTCGAATGATCGAGTTCTTCTATCTTCTGACATTTTGTAATTGTTTTGTGTGGTCCCACAAGACAATACAAAGTGAATCTTTCATTTCGTCTTAAATGTTATCTTTTTTCTAACTAACTAATTTGGACCGCTTAACCATGGAAGTGTACTTCAAAAAAAATTACAGAATTGGCATTGAAAAACCCTTTCGAAAAGTATGAAGAAATTACTTGTGAAGAGCATTTAAAACTTTGGTGTTTATAATGGAAAAGTCAATGCCTTGGCCTTACTGACAAATGTAAAAGAAATTGTAAAAGTGGTAAGAAAGTGTGAACTGAGTTGTTAATTTAACATGTTAATCAAGCTTTTGGTTCAATATTGGACAAATACATTGCTCTTCACTTTAAAATTGTCTGATTTCTCATCAACCCTCTCCTTTTCTTTTTTGACCATAAGTTTGCTGAGGCTGACTTATGGGTGGTTCAACTGACGTGCATTAGAGATGTTTTGGCAGATGAGTTGAATTTTCTTTCATGGACTAAATGCCAGAGAAGCTGTAATTTTCATTCCACAACATAAATGTGGAAAGTGTTGCTGAAGTTTTTTTGGGATATAGCTGGGAAACTGCTTTGAATTTCATTGATGTTTTGGTGCCTCAGATGCCAGAGGAAGGCACCAAAACATCTAAGCAGTTACCCAGCTGACATTCCTAGAAAACTTCCTGCTTCATGTTCACTGGAAAAACAGCAGAATAGTGTTTTCAGTCATTTAAATTAGTGATCTCTTGGTATGAGGAAGTCTAATGCGATAATTAAAGATGGTTCTGTTAAATGCTGCTGTCGTGAGGTTTTTGGGTTATTTCACGGATTAGTCACTATAGACTAGGAACAAATTAAATTTTTCTTGCTATTTAAATGGTGCTATTCTGCCATAGTTATTGAGAACTTGTATAGTGAACTCTTCATTATCCAGACAAGTGATTGGGAGAAGATGCAAAAATCAGAAGCTTAGATAATCTGAACTTATTTCTTATGGTCATAATTTTAGTAATTATTTGCAGGGTCTGCAACTGTACATGTTCACACAGATTTGTGGACTTTTCTTCAACTGACATCTCCCCTTTGGAGGTAATGTCGTTGTAGTCTGTTAATAGTCTAAAATTGTCGTTAATTCCACTGCTCTATGAAAAACACTAAATGAAAATTTTGATTATATTAGAACACAGAAGTACTTCAGTTTTTTACGTGGAATGGTTTTGAAAAGACAGCAGAAAATGAGTAAATATTCCTGCACAAAATCTGTAAACTATATAATCAAGAGTTAGTTTTGCTTCTGGATTACTTATGAAGGCAAGATGTGAAAGACGGGTGGTTAAGGGAGCTAAAAATATTGGCAAATTAATAAATTTAATTTTTCTGAGATGAAAACTCAACTAGGTAGAGTTAGGAAGCTCTATTTTACAGAGTAGTAGTTAATAGCTTTTTCATACATAAGGTATCAAACAAAAATCGTCCACATGAATGAAAATGACCATTGAAACAAAGTGAGATTTGTGGTTGGAGGAGGTATTCTTAAACTGTTAGAGATTAAATTTACCAAGACATATCTTTTTCACTTGTTTAAATTCATTTATTCATCTAAAATTTCCTTGCATTCACCTTGAGCTTTAAAATGATTCTATGAGCTACCAGCTGAAGTTTTGTTGAAATCATGTCCATAGTTCTACTGGAGTTAACTCTTAGCAACTTTTGTGACATTTATCACCACAAAACGAACGACCATGAAATCTATATTTGAAGATAGCTCAGTATTTTAGGTCTTTTCCTAACATTTTCAGTCATGAATGGCCTATGATTTCAATTACTGGTAAACGTAAGTGCTTGATTTTACACTGCTTTATTAAGGAAACTATTTTCTGCATTTTGTAATCTGAATGTCTTCACTTCAGTTTACATTATTTCCAGTTTCATTATCAGAGTCTGTGTTTGTATTTGTCCAGTAAGAAAGCTGATTCTGCACAAACTGTCCTACTAGACTTATGAGGTGTTGAAGTCTTCAGAATAATATATGGAGCCCTATACAAATGAATTTCTATTCAATGCGATTGAATAAACATGGTTCAAGTGAACAGAGAATTACAGATAAACATGACTTATTACATGTGTACTTGTAAATAATGATATAATAAAGTTAAAATGATGTACACATCAAGAAGGCAGGGCTGATTAGTGATGCAAGAGAGATTAAGGATTATTGGGAGGACTAAGTACTTCATAAGCATAACTAAGTAACACACATCTAGTTATTCAAGACTGATAAATTGGGAATTCAAGGTAAAAAAATGGGAGTTTCAGGGATGTTATCATTATTCTTGTGTTTGGCAGAAAGTTTTATAGATGTCAAGAGACATGAGCAAATACTGCTCTACTACCTAAGTGTCTAATGGACAAATGGAGTTTTGCTCCCAATTATATTCAACTGGACTTGATCACCTCCATTTATCTTGAAACTAATTTTTTTCATTGTGGATTACTGTAAAGTGGGTTGGGGGGTCAATGATGACTTCAAAAACTGAGTATCTCCGGAAGGCTTTGTATGTGTGATGGATGCCACTGTAGTGTGGCCTCCCCTTGCTAAACCAACTGAGCTTTTCAAAAGCAGAAACAGTTATCCTTAACTCTTATCATATGCTATGCGTGTAAATTATACATCAAGAAGACATAACTGACTTCAGATAAAAGGGAGGTAAAGGATGAAGAAATGGTAAAGCACATTCTCAATTGGTGCAGGTGGGCCATATCAGATTTTTCATCTCAATCTATTTATCAATTCATTTTAAATTATGCTCACTTTCATGATAGACAAATTTAACAGCATAATACTGATCAAGGCCAAAATGATATCATAAATTTACTTTTCTATCCTCGTTAATGTATTGAATTTTGACATGGGCAAATTGGCTTGGTCATATAAAAGAAGACAGAAGAAACATCGCAACAACCAATTAAATTTCAGTTCACCATTTTATGAGTTCAAAAATAAGATTACAGAGGAACTTTAAATAATCAAAAATACAGTACTAAGGTTCAGTTCACCATTTTATGAGTTCAAAAATAAGATTACAGAGGAACTTTAAATAATCAAAAACATAGTACTAAGGTTTTGCTTGCAATAACTTCTGACTTTTTACGATTCAAGTGAATGCACAGAGCTTGATGGTCACCTTATAATCAACATTAGATAGCTAACATAACGATAAAAAACTTCGTCCCTGCAGTCAGTACTTATAGTACACATATCACAGAATATCTTCACTGAAATGGATCTGGATCACCAATAAATTCATTTTCGAGATTATGTACACTATTCCACCTCCTTCCAAACAATTCATATGATTTTCTAAAGATAATTTTCAGTACCAGTCATCTTGCGGTAATTTAAAGGTATCGTTATCACTTCGGATTATGTCTATTCCTGGACCGAAGTATGCCATCACATAATGGGAACCATCTGCCGGCCTAAGAGTCTGTGTTGCAATTTTAATAATATCATACAACTGTCCGATAAACATATATCCTAAGGAACAGAGCTTCAGAAGTCCATGACCAGGATATCCAAGGTAAAACCTATCAACACCGAACATTCCCAAAAATATGGACAACAGCAGGGCTGTTTCGAATGAGTATCCATTCCTGTGGAATAAAAATGCTTTAAGTAACGATGAAAGTAAACCCTATGACAGTCTTTAACAAAATAAAGTACTTACGTCCATTTGCAAGGCATGTTACGGTAGAATGTGGAATTTTTTGTATCTCTGCATATTATACCATCCGCTGCACGACATAAGACTATAATAGTTAAAATATACCTCTTAATTTCAAGATGTAAACAAATCTCAGATTCAAGTATATTAAAAACTAATCTTCAGCTATTACCTTTCGCTAGATTTTTCTTAGTACACGCTTTCGGTTGTTGAGTCTTTGGATCAATGAGGTCATAGGATGGGTCTGGACACATATATTGACCCATTCGCAAAGTATTACAGTCAGTTTCATGGTAATTATCGAATTCGACAGAATTTGTAATCAAAACAAAGGATAAGAAAACTAATATATTTATCAAAAACTTAATCATATTTCCATACATTTTCACCGGATCATTTGATTCCTCTGTCTCGACATAATTTGTTTAACTTTGAATGCGGTTATGAATACCTTTCAATTCTAAGAAAACACATTATCTTCTTGTTATTATGTTTATTCGCACAAAGCTCACAATTCACCTGTCCCATTAAATAACTGAAATACGAAATTTAGCCGCGAGCGGATTTCAAAATCCAAGAATGGATTAATTGGAGTACCTATTTCTGTAGATATTATTTCGATATAAGGTACTTATTTTTGGTTGATTTCCTATTTTCGTTGTATCACAACATGTAGACATTATAGGGTAAATGCTTTTATAATTATAGGATAGCAGTATTTACATAAATTGCTTATAACGTTTAATATTTGTGCATAGAAAATTTTCTCTTTATGTTTTCTAATGTGCGAAACAAAATTATTTCAGAGCTATTACCCTGGCATAAGGGAAATTGCGCCGATGTTCCATACAAGGGTGTCAGAAGATATCCTATTTAAACTTATGTTATAATTTACGAAACCTATGCATAACCTAATTTACTAGGCCTATACCTAAGTTTTATATAATGGACATTTTAGCTATGTCTGTCAATTTAAATAATCTGAAAGGATTATTTTTGTAAGCCATACTCTAGTGCTCGATACTATTTCTTCTTAAACCGTCAGTTACATCGTGTTTCCTCTTATTTATGTAAGGCCTTTGTTTAATTCCCTTTCGAAATTTTTGGTGTTGAATTATCATTGGAATAAAGGTGTCTGAAGTGAAGGAGGATGCATTTCACTCTGTTAGCCTGAATAATTTAATTATTTAATGTTGAACGCATCTATAAATAATTGATAAACGAGTTCTGGGCTTAAAATTTCATTTTCTCATTCCTTCATTTTATCAGGAGAAAGGGATTTGCTCATTAAAGATTAATAAATTTTAATTTACTCACATATTGATCTATACGTTACGATCTACTCACATTCAATCACGAGACATTTTTTCCAATCCCTTGTAGAGTAAATTGATTTTATTCATTCACCCTTTATGACAATTCAAAAATTTACATATTTGAGAGTAAGGTATTTTTCACTCTCAGGGACTGACTCTTACCCAATTGAAAATCTTATTATTTGAATTAATACCTGAGCACTTGTTTTTAACTTTTTGGTATTTGTGATTTCGATAGTTTAGTTACAAATTGTATGAAAAGATTTTTGTATGAGTTACACCTTGCACTTCCATTCTCATGGTAGTAAACATTCCTAAGGAACTTGCACTAAATGATACCGATGAATTTATTCTTGAAGTATCACAAGTGTGTTTTAAGTTAATATTTTAAGTATTCTCAGCGCAAAAGTTCTTAGTAGCTGCAGTGCCTATATTTTGCATTCATTGTGTCAGAATGACAGCTAGGCAAAATATATTCTTCGATTCGGTGTTGCCTCCTATTAGGATGTTTATCTATAATGTTTTGAACGGAAGACCATTGATTCTATTGAAAACGTTTCTGAATATGAATTTAACTTTCATTTACGAAAATGAAATATTTTGTCTCAAAGAAATGTAACTTTATTGTCTAAGTACCTCAAAATATCCTTGAATTCCTCAAATTCCTTAAGAAAATTCTCGATTTGGCAACATGGTTCTCTAGACGCTGAAGGTAGATTGTGGCGATTGTGGGTGTAATGCGAAGGAATTTATCCGCTCTCTTGTTTTTAGGCCGTAGTCTTTCCTGGGAATGTACGTTTCCGTCTACATAATCTAATTAATTTCACATTATGATGGATTTGCGCTGAATTACATCCTTGTATTTCCTATGTATCTTTGAACTGTGCAAAATAAGTCCATACCCATCATTTTTTGGCTCGATGAAGGTTAATATTTTCTCAGTGAAATCAGTTGCTGCGTGATAACTGAGATACGATGCCTTTGAGTGGAGGTATGTTTTTCATTGCCAGACATTGTCGTAATTTTACATAAAGTTGGTTGATTATAAATTTACTTTGCATTTACAGACATATCTACTGCATTGCAATTGCTGGAACACATACAGCATACTATTCATGCAAGCGAAGATGTTAAACTAGAAGCGCAGACTAGCAATGATTTGAATTTACTTATTTCTGTCCTCGAAAATCCTATTCTAAGGGGAATAGTAACTATCCAGGTAAGTTGCTACAAATTTAGTCGATACTTAACGATATTCTATGCTTCCTTGGGTTCGTTTTTATCGGCTTCGTATAAATTACCTGATGTCTGCTTTATATTCTCAATGTTTAATTGTAAGGATTATGTAGTAGGATTTTTAATGTCTTAGTTTTCGTTTAATTTGGGATACCTTTAATGTTCAATCAGGATTCTCTATGTGAGCTAAATCAACAGCTCCAGCATCATCCATCAATTCTACCAGCTGATTTTGAATTTTCTCCGTCTGGTGAACTTGTTTTGAGTCTCCCACCTTCACCTCCATCTTCTGCTGATATATATGACGTTGGAAGTACCAATAGTCGCAGTGGAGTTGGTACTGGTTCTGGTGGATTAGGTGTTGGATTCGAGTTTGAAGATCAAAGAGTTCCCGTTGCTGCTCTTTCGAACAGCTCTTCGTCTGGAGAAAATGTATCATCGCCTCAGGTCAGTTTTTATAATAGCTAAGTTCTATAGGCGCGGAATAGTTGAGGATATAAACGATAAATTATTTCTCTTCAAGGATTAATCACATTTCGTGCGTTTTATTTCTTATACTAATAAATTCTTATAAGTAGTGACGTGAAGGAATTTCTACATGGTATTTAAAGTATGGTGGGAAAGAATTTCTGGCAAATAATTGACCAAATAACATTGCTTATTATTTTTTGAGTTAGGGGTAAGTGTAAAATTCCTGTGACACTCTTTTTATATTATTGTTGATATCTCATATATGATATCGATCTTGATTATTGTAATGTTTATCAATACTTAGATAATTACAGTTATCTTCACAATTAGTCTAAATATTTTCAGTGGTTTTATTCACTGAAATGATTGCATGCATCTTAATTGTTGAACATAAGGTATTGTTTTTCATTATTCAAACATGGACTTCAAGAAAAGCACATCACAATCGTTGCTGCTACAATATCTTGATGAATAAAATATCTTTCATTTTCTTTTTGGTTCAGGGTAGGGAAAATTTATCTTTCATTTATTTCTTTCTGCCTTTTGTTCTTGTCTGTGATAATGTGAAAGTATGAAGATTACTAGTAATGCTGAGTAATGGCTTTCATTCTGGTCACTTCTTATTGACTGTTATGAACATTGTTAAACAGTATTATTTTGTCACACCAACATGGACTTTTTCCTTTTATTCTGGCTTTAAGAGGGAAGCAAGGTCAAACTATCCTGTTCCTCATTTTGCCTGAGCCAGAACTTTGATAGCAAATGGTAGAGGGGTTGAGCATCCAAGCCTATAACTTAATGTCCTTACAGACAGGTATTATATTTATTTTAAAAATGGACTGCCTTTGTTCACACTAAAGTACTGCGATGCTACTTGTTGTGTTAATGGAGCTTCACTGATAGGATTTACTTGTTAAATTTTGCTGTCTATGTTGTATATTTCAAAGACAAATCCCAAGAAAATATTTTCAGTTGGTAAATATTGAGATAACTCTTCTAGTTTCCTTTTCTTGTAAGTGAAGATTGTCTTAAAAAAATTTAAATGTCATATGACTGTTGAATGAATTGTTGAGCCTTTCTCTTATTTACTCCAACGTTGATCATTAGTTAATATTTATGAATTAATATTTGAAATAAAACACTGCTTCAGTATATTGTAGCAATTAAGCTATCAAAGAATATCTTTAAAGATTATTCAGGTAGGTTGTTTCAGCTTTGAATCATCCTCAGGTATCTAAGAAATTTCACAAGGTAAAGAAGTTGTGGCTATGGTGTTGCTAATTATCTCTTTCTGATTATTTCATTTGGAAAATTTTCTAAATTTGCCCTGTTATTTAATCTATTTCATGCAAATTCATATCTGGCAGTATATCATTGTGAATGCAAAAAATATTTCTTGAGACCTTTAGTAACTCAGTTTTCATAGTTTTTGGAATTGTTTTATCATGAGATATTTCTCTGTTTAAGGTAGTAGTCCACAGAAAGTGTGTACTACTGCAAGCGAAGAATACTTTATTTATCTATTTAGTTAAAGGTTTTCTTCGGACAATTGTATACCCCTGTCTTTCATTTCTTTTTATTGGAAAGTCTCAAAAATAATTTTTTTATGGCATAAACATTTTTCAAATTTTCATTGATTTCTGCACCCTATTTCATTATTATCTGCATCCAAGCTGAAACCTAAAGTATGGTATGTCAGGAAAAAGGCATAAGAAAGCCATCAAATTATTGTTTTTCAAATGCCTGGCTTTTTTATATGCATTAATGAAGGAATTTAGGGAATATATTTGATAATACTTTTCATTTGATCATCTAGAATGGTGTGGATGATATCATGTTTCTGATTTCTGTATTTCTAATATTGAGTTTTAAATCCTCTTAAGTGTACAGAAGCTAAGAGGCGCATAGTAAATAAGTAATTATATTTAAATATGTATTAAAAAGGACTGAAAATTTTCATTTTTTAAGAGGTATATGTTAGAAATTACATCTTATGTTAAGTACAAAAAGTATCATATTATTTTGATGTTGGATCTTATAATGCATTTTTATGTATTTATTCTCACAAGATGCCATGTTTTCTAAATCAGCACTGTTTATTGCCTGTGAACTGCCTTGCGTTTTTGCTTTTTGTTGTTTGAAGCATTGCTGTGGTGTCTCAGATATAATTCCTGTTAATGTGTGCATTGCTTTTGGGTAAATGTGTAAATGGAATCCGGTGTTAGATTGCATTTTAGTGTTATAATTTTTATAGATTATCTACCAGAATAGAGGGAAAGTTTGCTGTTGCTGTCATCATGCATCTACTTTCCCACAATTTTTATGCATTATGATATCAAGTCCAGCTTGGCTACACTTTGTAATTTTAGGTCCTTTTTAAAATGTTTCAACATAAAGATAAATTCAAGTACCTTTTATGTCTAAGGTAGGAAAAATATATTACAGTAATATTTTCAAAACAGTAGTTCCATCATTAAATTTCCCTGTGATCTTTACTAATTTTTTTCATATAACACTATTGATATTACACTACTGGCTAACTATGGAGTGATTTCTAAAGCTGTTACTTTATTTTCACTTACTCTCTATGTATTGTGGCATCGGTAGTTAATGACCATTCAATTCCATTGCTCATCTATCTTGAATCACAAGATTCTCAAAAAAATTTTATAATTTTTGTGTAAAATTATGCACATCCTTCAAAAAATCTTTATGTATAGCATATGCTGTAGATCTATCACTAAACCCAATGATTGATCTTAAAGAAAATTCTATCTTTTTTTAATTAACTTTATAGCTATTATGAAACATTTAAAAAGTATATTAATTGATAAAAAATGAAAACTTATTATCCCTTGAAACCATGATAATATTTATAATAAACTTAATAAAGTAGGTTTACGTTGTTTCTGGTGGCATTGCTCTGTTCAACTTTTAAAATTGATCAAATTTTGTGGCACAAAACAACCCATTATTTATGTTAGACAGTATCCAAGAGGAAATTTAATGTTTACTATAATTTAAGAATATAAAAATCAAATTACTGTTTAAATAGTTTATATCTCAATATGTACTTTTTAAAATAATGTTATTCTAATGAGAAATATAATGGCAAGGAATAACAACTGTTGAAGAGATGCAGCATGGTAGTTCAGTGGTTAGAATACCTGCCCGGAAAGTGGGAGACCTTGGTTCAAGTCCCAGTCATGCCGCTATTTTTAACACTTGGTATTCCTTGGGATTTAGCCACACAACTTCAATGTGCAGGATTTAACACCTTTACCTCAATCCTCGAGAAATATAATGTTAAATTTGTTGCAAAATAGGTTCAAAATCTATGACTGTGTTATCATTTCCTGATTTAGATTTACCTGAGGGTAGTTAAGAAGTTAGATGACTCTGATGCTGATTGATTAAGCGTTTGTTATGTTCATATTCAATCCCAGCAAACATTTATGATGCAAAATATACTTCATCTATAGAAATTTGGCTAAGTAAATTAATATAAACTTGAGAAAAGCTAATAAAATTATTGTTGAATTTTTTTTAAATCTCATCATCTGATAAACATTTACATTTCATTGGTAACTCACATTAGGTTGGTTGTCAGTTTTAATAATTTTAAATTTATTCAATAAATAATAAGAATATGTAATGCCATGCACTCTACAAGTTTGAATAGATCAAATCTTATAGATTATTGTAGATCAAATTACCTCATAAGTGCCTGTAAAACTTAAGTCACCAGTTTAATCAATTTCATGTCTTAAGCTTCTTTTGTATTTAGTTTAAAAACCCCAAAATATGCTTACTGTATTTGTCGCTCAAAACATTTTGATCATAAAATGCCATAAGATAATTTAATTATTTAATTATATGAAATATTGGCCTATCCTTCTTGTTGAATGGGAAAATTGATGGTCATGGTAAACAATGATGTGAAAGTAATAAAGATGAACTGTTTTAATTTTGGAAGCTATCAGCAAAACTGACTTCTTCAATACTAGTTGATGTAGAATTGTTTTGGAAGGCTACAAAATAGATACAGGTTGCTACTGTCGTTGAAAATACACCAATTTTTGATTGCCAACTGATCGTGCATGATTTTTGGCTAACATTTTGCTGTGCCAGTTAGCCTTTAAAAATGAAAATCATGGAAAATGTTGATGGCCTACTGGCAGTATGAAAGCATTGAAAGTCATTCTTAAAAGTAGGTTATTTTTATGCAGAATCATGGAAATGAGATTTCATGCCAGTAAACTTTCACACAATAGATCATAAACATTTCAAGTACACATGATAGGTGAGTGACAGCTTGCCACAATCAATGTTTGCATGAGCTTTCATGTGCTTTCATGCATGGGTCTACCAGACAAGAGTTGGCCAGGTGTCCAGTGCAAGAGGGGTTGCAAAGAGAGGTGCAGGGACTCATTTTCTGCAGCTGCCTGGAGGAAGGGAGGGAAGTGGGGATGATGGGGAAGAAGAAGAAGATGATGGACTCACAGTTGGGGGATCAATACCGCAACCCCCAATCACCACTACGGCCTATGCAATGGAATTCCAGAAGGCCATTGGGGCAGCTTCACAAGGACGAGATGTACATACAATAAAGGTGAGGAGCTAATGCAATCATTAACTGTGCTGAACTCAAAAAAACATTTTGAGAAAGATGATACAGGGATGATGATTTCAAAGGAAGTATAATTTTATAATTGTTTTTCAAGATTAAAAATTAAATAACTTAGTAGTAAGGCATGAGCATGAAACTAAAAGGAAAGTCAGTTTAGAAAAGCGGTGTGTCAAGGCTGAAATATTTTATTCTAAAAGCCTTTTATCTAATGGTGGTTAATTTCCTCAGTAGGAATCTCACTTTGGGAATTCTCCCTTGTCTCAGGAAATTAGTAAATCATTGGCTTAAAACATGTTGTCACTGCTCCAGCAAGTTCCAGATATTCTGCCAATAGTCCACCTGCTCATGCTTTTCTATTCTTCAACAGTTTGATCACCACTGTTAATTTTGTCTGGGAGAATAGAGGATGGATCTTGTGAGTTTTTGCTTACCTCTTGGTTCTCCTTCACAACATTTTCTACCTTCTAGTAGAGGTTGCTGAAGTATTCTGGTTCTGTCCTCAGCATTGATTTTTGCAAGTTGTTGCGCCATCGCCTTTATTTACAACCAAGGTTTGTTTCTTACCCATTGCTAGGCATTTTCTGGCTTTCATGCTCCTTTTGTTCTCTATAGCCTCTTGTAGAACTCTTTGAATGAAATTCCTCATTTCCCTTAATTGTTTCTCTAATAGACTTGCAAAACTTGCCTTATTTATTGTCATCTTTTGGTATGTCTGAGTTCTTCACTTACTTTTGTTGTTTCATCATTTGCTGGGTTCTGTTGCTGCACTTACATTCCATTTTATCTTCTCTGCTTCATTCAGAAGTCCCAGTTATCGGTCTTTGTTCTTCAAGCTGCAGCAATTGTAAGCTGTGTAGTTCAGGATGGTAGTTCTTTTCCTCATGATGTAGCCCTGTAATGCCACCACCTCTTGGTCATCTGAATGGGTGGTGATTTTATGCTCAGATAAATTTCCATTATAGAAGCTCATTATGGAAAATTGTATTTATGTTTAAAGGATAAAGGACAATAATTCATCAGGCTGTTGGCAAATGCTCTTACTATGTGGTCAGAGATATTGTTGAAACCTTTCTAGGCTGGACATAGTTTTATGGTTGAATCTGGGCTATACATCACTTCCTATTCCCATCATTTGATAACTTGCAGAACATATATGTTGGTGTAGATGTAAATCCCGTATGTTTTTGAAGTTTACTCAATAATTTGCCAATCCATTCATATTTCTATCAATAAATTGTCATCTACTGAAACAGCTAGAAATGAAAAACTAATTATTTTTTATAAATTTTTTAGTTTGATTTACTATTACTAAATCCATTCCAAAGGAGTTACTTCTTCATTTTTAGGTAATGGCAAAGGATTTAATATTATTTGCTGATTTTGGCTTGGCTGATTGGCTCAGGTTGCCTCAGTCATAAATATGGTTGGAGAGAATTGGGTGATTTGTGATTAGAGCTTAATTAGGATACATAAAATGATTAAATTTATTTCTTGAAATAAAACTACCATTAAAGTATGATCATAATAATCAAGAACTACTTCACTATGGAGAATTCATCCATCAAGAGAGCATTATAATTCTGATAGTTAAAATAAATAATGAAGGTTGTGTAGAATTCCTACTGGATAGGAGTAGTTTTGAAATTTGTCTAAATATTAATATAAAATATAATGTTTTTATTTACAGGATCTTTTATAGTTTCAAGTTTTAATGACATTCTTCTTATAAAAGATAATTTTTCTGTAATATGATGTTGGAAATTTGCTTTAACTTTACCTTTTGCTTCTCAAGTTTGATTATTCATTTTTTCTATATGTGACTTAAAATGTAATTTTTTTCATCTCTTGGCTTTTATAAATATTCTTCCTTGTGGAATTGAAAGATTTTGATAATGATATAACCACAGAAGTGATTTTTTAAGGAAATGTTATCTTCCAAGAACAGTTTGCAGTATTGGGTTAAGGTGACCAGTAGTGTAATTTTGGAGATGTGAATAGAGACCTCTTTCTCAGTTTCCACCCTCTAAGGGACTTTTCCCCATCTGATAACAGTCTGCAGAAAGGGTGAAGAAGCTTTCAGTTTCACTGTAGTTGATACTGCATTCAGAAAACATAAGCAAACCGCAGGAGTATCTATCATGTGGTCTGTGGGCAGCATGTAATCCTTTCATAGATTCCTTAACGCAAAATACCTAATCCTTGAAAGTTTCATACTGTTTCATATAAGCTTGATAATTGAATTGAAGAAATGTACATTTTGATTGTTATCTACTCTTAAATATGAAATATGATTCTCTTAAAATATTTTACTTCTAGAACGATTATAGTAAAATTTGTTAATTAGCTATCCATTTAAATACAGAAAATTTTACTACCTGTGGCCTATTAAAGACTATTTTGTGCCTACTTTACTTTTCTGTTGGTCATCTCTTGAAGTATCGCAGCAACTTCCTTGATTGCAGTGCAAAAAATGCTGGAAAGGTTTGATTCTAATGTTGAGAAACCTTTTCTTTGAGATGTTCCCAAAAGAAAGATTAAAGAAAACATTGAAAAATGTTGGATCATGAATGTGATTGGTTGAAAGAAGTCCTATTCACATCTGAAAGGCCTGATGTGTAGTGTTGACAGAATTCTTGCTTTTAAAGAACAGTTCTACTACAAAACCATGATGCTCATTGAACCAACTCATGTTGTCTACTAACAACTAGAGGGATGGTACAAAATATTCTTGCCTGTGGTGCAGAAATGCCCACACCTCTCCCTTACTAATCAATTTAAGAAGAACTATTCTGTAGCATTCTGTGTAGTACTAAAATGTTTTTGGAGTGCTATTTGGCATATTCAATATTTGGTAGCCTCAGAAATGGATATTTTATCTGTAGATTATTTTCATTGAATTACAGAGTAAATAACCCAAAACTCCAAGTATGGCATTTCACCTTATTCTATTACCTTCCATTACTTTTGACGATTGATCCTTTGCTAAAAATAATCCCTTAGTGTTGAATGTATAGCTGTTTTTACTTTAGAGTATTTTTAAAGTGTGTAACTTTCTGGAATATTTTTTGTGAATCAGTTGTAGTTATATCAGCCCCTAAAAGATTCTTTATGATTGTGGTTGAAATTTTGTTGGTAACTAACTTCAGTGAAAACTCACCAAATTTAATGTAATTGGATGTACTTAAGGTTGGTACTATTTTCTACATTAATGCTGAGTTTGAAAAGGTTTGGCTTTTGGTGCTATTTAATGCTATTATTTTTTGCATGAATTTTATGCTGCATCCAATTCTCTTAAATTTCTATTATAGATTTATTGATATGACAGCTTTGTTTGTTTTTGCAAGAATGGAACATTAGAAAAAAAATAATTCTAAGCACTTGAACAAGTTACTTAGTTTACTTTATGCTACTGTTTGATATTAACAATGAAGAGTAGAAGGTTGCCTTTTACATTATATAGCATTATATATCATTACATAATAATTTCTACAATTTTATCTTTCATATTAGAAAATGTAATCTTTGAAAGATCTCGTTCTTTCCCGGTGAATAAGTTGCAGGAAGAGCTCTCGGGTTTCCAACCGGGTAATGTTATTGGTTTGCACCAATGTTTCGGCCACCTTCTCTGTGGCCATCTTCAGGGCGAAGTGCCGAGCTATTTGGAGTGCCGGTATATATAGGGAGGATTGGGCTCCTATCACCTCTCTCATTGGTTGGTGTGTTCCTCCGCGATTTTCTGGAGGATCGGTGTCCATGTTTTGTGGAGCGCGAATCCTTCTTCCCTATTCAAATTGTTTTTCTCTAGACGTATTTCAATGGACTCCTTGATCTTTCGGTCCCAGAATGTAGGAGCTTTGCATATCACTTTAGTTTCGTCGAAGTTTATCTTGTGTCCCATATCCAGGCTATGTTCAGCTATAGCGGACTTTTCGGGCTGTTTAAGGCGGATGCAGCGGGAATGCTCCGTTAATCGAGTTTCAACAGTTCTTCCGGTTTCGCCAATGTAAACCATGCCACACTCGCAGGGAACACGATAAACACCGGGTGTCTTGAGTCCGAGTTGGTCCTTTATTCTAATTAAATGGCTTCCTAGTTTTCTGGGAGGTAAATGGACCGTCCTAATATTATGCTTCGCGAGGATCCTTGAGACGATCCTCGAGATCGGTGCGGTATACGGTAGGAAAGCTGTGGCCGTGGGTTTCTCCTCCTTTGGTTTGCTGTTGGTTCTGCAAACGGCCCTTTTAAGGGCCCCGTTTATTTCCCCTATTCGGTAACCGTTCTGGAGGAAAGTATTTTTCAGATGTTTTATCTCTTCTGGCAGGTTCTCCCGGTCCGAGATGGCGTAAGCTCTGTGGGTTAACGTAGAGAGCACTGACCTAATTTGTGCAGGATGGTGATGACTCTTGCCATTAAGATACAGGTCCGTGTGGGTGGCTTTCCTATAAACGCTGTGACTTAGCGTGCCATCGGCCTTTCGTTTTATTAGGACATCGAGGAAGGCAAGGCATCCGTCTTTCTCGGTCTCCATGGTAAAGGTGATGTTTGGATGTATGCTATTAAGATGGTTGAGGAATTCTGTCAGCTTCTCCCTTCCGTGTTGCCAGACCACAAATGTGTCATCCACGTAGCGATAGAAGCATTTTGGTCGAAGTGGCGCAGTGTTGAGGGCTCTCTCCTCGAAGCTTTCCATGAAGAAGTCCGCGGCTGATGGGGAGAGCGGTGATCCCATTGCTAGTCCGTCTGTTTGCTCGTAGTACTTCTCTTGATACAAGAAGTAGGTCGAAGTCAGGGTGTGACGGAATAGTTCAATAATTCCCTTGTCAAAGTGAGGTTCCAACAAGTCGAGGGGATCCATGATGGGGACTCTGGTGAAGAGTGACACCACATCAAAGCTCACCATGATGTCCTCTGGATCCAAGTTAAGTTGCGTGAGCTTCTTCACAAATTCAGTTGAATACTTGACATGATGTTGGTTATGTCCCACGAGTGGAGATAATATTTTGGCAAGATACTTTGCCAGAAGGTAAGTCGGTGAGTTAATTGCGCTTACAATAGGTCGTAACGGAACTCCTTCCTTATGAATTTTGGGGAGTCCGTATAATCTGGGTGGGACTGCGCTCCACAAAACATGGACACCGATCCTCCAGAAAATCGCGGAGGAACACACCAACCAATGAGAGAGTTGATAGGAGCCCAATCCTCCCTATATATACTGGCACTCCAAATAGCTCGGCATTTCGCCCTGAAGATGGCCACAGAGAAGGTGGCCGAAACGTTGGTGCAAACCAATAACATTACCCGGTTGGAAACCCGAGAGCTCTTCCTGCAAATGTAATCTTTGTTCTCATTAAAAATTTTTCATTTTCTACAATGTATATCTAATACTGTGTTTTGGAAAGAAAATGCAGCTATATTGTAATTGTCATGTTTTCTGGCAGGAATGACCAGGGTCAGTGATTTTATGACGATTTAATACTGTAGACTTCTTCTTTTCCTGTATAATTGATGGCTAAATTACTGCTGTCTAGATCTAAAGTCAATGCTCCAAATATTTTTAGTTATATTTGAATGGTAGTTTTTATGTTGGAAATGGAAGTCACATCTTTAAGTTTTAAGGAAATCTATGTGAATTATTATTAAATAGCCCCTTTTTGTAGTTAGGCTCAGTGAAAACTAAAGGATACTATTTTAGCGAGTACCTATCTACTTTCTTGATTTTCTTTTGTTTTGAAACTCATTTACTAGCCTGTTGTGTCATACATGACCATTTCTGAGAACAATTTTGTGATGTCATTTTGTATTTGATAATAGGTTTTCCCATTGCATAAAAGCTAAAAAGTATTCTGTTGATGTGCCTTTGGTAAAGCTTTTACAATTTGGGAAAATTCTGGAGAAAATGTGTTCATGTTTATTTCATGATTAAACTTATGCTGACCTTGAAAAGAGGATTTTTAGTACTACTGGTATTTCCCATGAGCATAATTATTGGTACCTCATATTCCAGCTCTTCAAACCAGAGGGAAGCAGTCTTGGTTTTAGCGTTGTTGGCCTTCGTAGTGAAGAGAAAGGAGAACTTGGTATATTTGTCCAGGAGATACAACCTACAGGAATTGCTGGACGGTGAGTTTTTTCAAATATTAGTTGAAAGAATACACTTGATGTACACTTTCAACTCTTCACTTTGTATATCTTGTTTTATTTTTGGTCACCACGCTGCATTTTTCACCAGCATAAATCTGGAATGTTCATGTTTAAAAAAACCAGTAATCTGTAGAGGTTAGAATTTAGTAATTCTTGGAGAGTAAAAATCCAGCTAGGTGTCTTTTACTTGTAATTTTTTTCTTTGTTTGTGGTAGGAAAATAGGAATGCCTAGATAGGAGTCATTCGTGACTATCATAGAGATATCTTCATTCTCTTCCCAAATTAAGGCCACTTTTTCCATCATTCACCTCTGTAAAGCTGATTTTTATGGTGAAGTTATTTCTTACTCTAACTTCCTGTTTTCCTACTTACAGTTCCAAATTAGTTGTGATCAAAACATTATGTGTGATATTGGAAATACTTTGAGGTTGACATTTTTGGTTAGGAAAAATTGAATGTTATTATTTGTGTAGTTTTCAGTCACCCATTAAAAGTTTGATGATTGTATAGTAGTGTCATAAATTCCAAAATTGTTTTCATAGAATTTCACAATATTGTTCATTATTTAGTTTGATTCCAGAGTAGGATTGCTGTTTATCCATGGTAATATTACATACTACACATTAGGAGCATAAAATAGGTGCATAATTATCTTATATAGTAAACTCTGCCAATTGCTTTGGTGAAGAAATGCAGAAGTTTCCTGTTTCATCTGGTAGAACTGAGATGTAAATAGAAAACCTTAAAGAAATAACTTCATTTTCACCTCTCTCAAGTTTCCTACATTGTCACTGATAATCAAGCATTATCTTCAAAACTCATCACATAATTTCTTCTGATTTCCCTTTCAAATCTTAAGTTTCATGAGAAGGCATTAGGAATGATTAAGATGAAATTTCAATTTGATTTATTATCTTTAACATAGATTTATGCTTAACCCAATTATTTTAGGAGGAAAAATAATTTTAGAGGTTACCATTCTTAATTAATTTCAGAATGGCCTATCTCAGAAAATATCCTCATAAACTTTGAAGAGCAAAATTCAATTGATATAAATTACAAAATCTTTTGTATCCTAGGGTTATTTCCTATGATAATAGTATAATTTCATCCCTGCTCTGTCATTTACATCCAGGTCATGAATAATTTGTTTACTTTGTCCCTTACTTTCCTAGGATAATTACATGTAAATATGTATAGAGTTTTATGTTATATCTTAGAGATGCATCGATTTGTTAGAGATAGTATAGACTGTAGAAAAGTAAAATTTTTGGGAAACCAAGATAGATTCCTTGGTTAAGTTTTCTACAAAATTTTGAATAATTTTCAATATTTAAAGGAATAAATTCATCTAGTATTAGATACAAAGACATATTTTTGGCAATGCAAGTTAAGGATGAGAAGTTACTTTCTTTTGACTTAAGAATGAAGTATTATTTGTTTTGATCTAAAACATAATTTTTATGGTACATAATATGCTCATGAATGATGTAATGATAATCACTAGTTTTGTCAATTCAAGTTATTCACTCTCTTGATTCTAATAACAGAAATAAATAGTTTCTTAGAGGGAAAATTATAGTTTTAGAAAATATTTTGATTTCTTGGATCATAAACTATTCAATAACCTATGTGTTAATGAGGATTAGTAAAGAATTATTTAATCCTCCATTTCCTGTTTGAAAATTTTTCCTGATCATCCTTCTCATAGATTTTTGTTTCTTTGTCCTTTTGCATTACTACCAAAGGATTTAACGGCTCATTGCATACTTTTGCTTCTGCAACCACTTAATTATTTAGTTATTGAAGAGCTTTCTGAAGGTTTATCAAGTAGCTCCCTTTGCTGATTCTTATCATAATCCTTTGAATTAAGAAGAGTGCTGAAAGCAGTGATAAATTTCAGATGGTGCTTGTATTTGTGGTGAAGTGGTATAGTTTTGATGTCTTTCACGTGATATATATTTGAGGAATACATTCTGCATTTCAGATGTTTTTGTAAACCAACATATTAAGATGCATATCTATTAAAAAGTGTGAAATGGTGGTAGAAGCTTTGACATGTTCTTCTCAAATAAGCTTGTATTTTTATAATCTATTGTTGAATTGCTAACTATGAAAATGTCCAATATTGGTGACGCCGCTATCTCAGTAGTAGTGTGTGATATTTTCCTTAAGAATTTGTTGAAAATTTTCCAAAAAAGACTATATTTACTTTAAAAGCTGCAGCCATGCATATAAAAGATTTTGTAGGTGTCCTCCTGTTAATCTTACGTTAACCAGGAAAAATTTTCATAAAGCAGTTTATAATGTTAAATAAAAATACATAATAATGATTGAAAAGTATATTTCAGATATAACAATAGAATAATATATGTTGATGCTATGAATTTTATTATTTTCTATTGCTTAACTAAATGGGGAATATTATTGCATTTAACTTCTCAGAATAAATGTTTCAGGGTCGAATTAGGTAATGTATTCATTCATTTGCAAAACTCAGATTAACAACCTGATAATTTTGAGGTTTGCTTTTTTAGAATAACATGAAATGTCATTGAATCACATTCCTTTTTAATACTCTCTTTATTTTAGTCTTCCATTTTCTGAAATTTGATTTTAAATCAATTGTAGTCCTTTGCTGTTATAACAAACTCTTGTTAGTTTGCCTACATTGCTGGTATGGTTTTTGGCACTTTTTTTCATCTTTTCATATTTTATTCATTCCATATAATAATAAGTATTGTTTAAAAGTGGAGTAAAAGATAATGTTATGAAAATCCTTTTACAACTGGATAATGCAAGGTATTGCTTTGATACGTTGTTAGTATTTGGAATTTATAGATTCTATTTTATTTATTTTTTTCATAGTCCTTTTCTTATTGGAGAATTGAAAAATGGCATGCAGGAAATAAAGTAAATATAGTGTTGATTTTTGAGCTTTGTGTAAACAGTACATTATCCTGATTCTAATTTCTTATGTTGTAGCTAGGCTTTAGAGCTCTGTGTAGTTAATTTTGGGGCACTGTATATGGTATCTAACTGCAGTATATGGAACAGTGACAGCAGTATTTCAATAATATTGTAATACCATTGAAATATATGACCATATCTATCTTGAATAGTGCAGCTATAACTAAGGGCATATTTGTAATCAAATACACATGCTTATTTCAATCTTCAAAGTAAAGTTTGTAATTATCTAACTGTAGTTTGGATGGTGTTGGCATGTAGCAACATTTGATCTTGAATGATCTCATACTCCTAGGAGAAAGTGGATTGTAGATGATCCATTTGGCTTTGTACTTTTATATCACTGTTGCTATGCATGTCTCCATGTTGTTACGAAATTCTTCTGCTGTTGTAGAATTTTCAGGTTAAAACAACTTAATGTATAATTTGTAATTTTGAGCAATCAAGGTTTTTATGATTCCCTTTGTCAATCTGTTGTCTTGCTTGTGCATCGTTCTGTGATTGTTGGTTCTTGAAGATGCTGGATAAGGTTGAAGTGTTTCCATAAAATGAAAGGAGAACATTATCTTTATAATCTATATCTGAATTGTTAATTTCTTTTATGTCTCATCTGAGTTATGTTGTGAAATGGATATTTTTAAGGATTCTATTCATTAAATGAATTTAAACTACACTTGTCTTCTCTCTTGTCAAACCAGTTTCAGGATTTCAGTAGAAACAGTGTAAGAGAATGTTTAGGTAGAGCAGGAGAGATATTTTTGGGTGTTTTTGGATGAAAAGGTGTGAAAAAATAGCAACTAGACTAGGACTCTAACCTGGACCAGGGCAGATCTAGTGGTCAGTGACTATGTGGAGATCTGTTGCCTTGCTCATAAAGCATTATCTTAATAGTGTGGAATCTATATGGCATTGTAGTTCAGTTGTTAGAATACCTGCCTGGAAAGTGGGAGACCTGGGTTTGAGTCTCAGTCATGTCACTATTTTTTCACATCTGTTTATCCTTGGGTTTTAAGGTGCACACCTCTATATGCAAAGTTAAGCACCTTTTCCATTCCCTGGTTTGCATGTTGTTTTTGCAATGTTTCTTTTGAATGTTTTGGAAAGAGAAAGTCTCTTTCTTTTGAATGTATTAGAAACTGTTTATTGGCTATTATTTATTATACTCATTTTCACACCTCATACATCACCAATTAAGGAAGAGAGTGATGTATTAAAGAATTTTCTTTAGGTCGGGAAACGCTACTCAGGTCTAGTCAGTTGTCTAACATAGACAGCATAGATAATCCAAAAAAAAACCACAAAAGCCTCTGGGAATAGAGGTTTGGATTAATTCTGGTTTGGATGATTATGCTCTAAATTGGTTTCCAGGAAGTTTTGATTGTTACACTTTGGCATTCCTGTTTGCCTATATCATAACCATCAAAGGCTACTCTTTTCAAATATCTTTCTTTTGTCATAACATTACATACTGCTCATGTCAATGCATTGAGAATGAGATTTTATATTTTTTTTTAATGTAGCTTTATTCTAGTTGCTGGCGAAAAAGATTTGAAAATTCATATCACTGATAATAGTATTCATTTTATATTGAATATCAATTCTTATAAGCTCAGCTTCATGATTTAGTTACTACCCCATTCGCTTTTAAGAAATTACTCTAAGATTCATCTACTGTAGAGACTAACTCTGAATGAAAATTAGTTGCTTTGATCCTCAACATGATTTAACCAAAGACTAATTGCGGTTTTCACATTCAATGAGTTCAGTTAATTGAGAGATTGGTTGTTTACATTTCCTTAGTTGTTTGTTTGATTTAAGAGGCTGGTAATTATATCTATAAGAAGTTGTTTTTATTTCATCATTTTGGATTTAATCAGTAGCATTTCATCATTTTTTGTGATTAATTCATATGGCAATCTAAAGAAAACCAGCTATTGAAATTATTCCAAACATTTCACTGACTAAATCATCACACTTTTTTATACAGACTTAGAAAGTTTTGCTGAATTAAGAGTTCATTAAATGATGAAATAGGTTGGAGGACTGAAACTAGACTATATGCTGGATTCATTTCACTGACTAAATCATCACACTTTTTTATACAGACTTAGAAAGTTTTGCTGAATTAAGAGTTCATTAAATGATGAAATAGGTTGGAGGACTGAAACTAGACTATATGCTGGATTTTTTTCTTAAAACAGGTAAGATTCACACAGTCCTTGTTGACTTACCTTTCCATCAATGAGAAGCAAATATTGACTCATGAATTGATTGTGATATTCCTTTATGTTGACCATGTATTTTACTCGTTCCACATTGCTGCTAAAACTTTTCAGTTTTGATTAATTTAGAAGTTGTTTCCCTTTAACCGCAGTAAATAATTTAAATGAAGGATAATGTTTAATGGTGACGTAGCACATATAGTCATGCACTTAGGAAAACTTCTAAGGAGAAAAAGACATGAAAAGAGTCCGACAGGAATGGAACTAGAACACATCTCCCAATGGCCAATTGGTTGCTCTAACTGTTAAGCTATCTTGTCAGAACTGGCAAGAACTTCTGGCTAGATAAGTTAATGGTCAGAGTAACTGATCGGCATTCGGAAAATCCAGGTTCGAATCCAGTCAAAGTTATTTCATGTTCATTTCTCGTAAGGAAATTGAGGTAAAATTTTTTACAGTTATAAAAAGACTAGTTTATCGTTGATTTTCTAACGCGATATCTTCAAAATGCTAACTATGCTTTGTTGCTTTCCATGATCAATGTTTACGAATTTAGTTACTTCAACATTACTTACTTCGCTTTGTTAAATCGAAATGAAAATCGATTTCGCTGCTATTTATTTGCATTTCTGTGAATTATAATCGAAGCGGAATTAATCGAATCAATTTCCAAAATGTTGTTCGTAGAAAATGTGAAATTTTTATTATATTGTATTGTATCGGTAATATAATTTCGTTGACTGAATTTAGCTTCACTTCGCTCATTTTTTATAATTCGCATAAATTCCAGTCATCTCTCGCGTTTCATCCTTGATCTCCCACTAATTGCATCGTTCAATCAGTTGCCGACGATTTTAATTCGGGTCCTTCGATCGCAATTTCCCCGTATCTCGACCAAGCGGCTGATGAATTGGGCCATTTCCTTTTTAGCCATTGCATCTCTTCTCACGGTGATTAAATTGGAATTCCGCAAATAGGGTTTAATCCTCAAAAGTAAACTCGCTTACGTGCCTCCGCCTATTTTGCAACGCTCGCTTTTCTTTCGTTAGTCCATCTGTTCATGGGTTGTCTCGCTAAGAATTTTTCTCAGGCTTTGAATACGTATATGTGTTGTAATAAAACTCTCGTGGGGTGGTTTTACGGAATCGCTTCTATATCGTGTATTTGATTTTTCATGAGCCACCTCTCCGTCACAATACGTCTATCTATTTTTACATAAATTCGCGAAGGAAGATTCTACGTGTTACCACGAATATAAGATGATCCCAGTTCTAAGGCGACACCCCTCTTTTGAACTATACAAGGGATATAAATTAATGTTAATTATCAGTAATTGTAAAAAAATAAAATACCTAAGAATTCGATCGAATTATCGCCAGATGTGAGTCTATACGAATGATGAGCAAAAAGATAGCAAGTGAAATCTGATTGAGATTTATTCACACTTTGTTGCTAAGTTGGAACACTGGGAATTTCTGCAGGATAGTTCAATTTTAGAATTTCGATTTTAGATGCTTTCGTTAGACATAATTTATACGCTCAAAATAATTTAATATGAATATGCCGCTCTGCTAAACGTAAATATCTAGATTATGCAATTCGAAGGTAGTCGAAGATTATGCATACATTTACATGACGAAAACCTTTTTCTTCGGAGGAAGTCGTGAAAAGGCGATATTTGCATTCACATTTGTGGGTTTATTTCATGTAATGTCACTAGCTATCACTAGATGACGAAGAGCGTTTAGACGGGCGATGGTCTTTCTAAAATATGATGTACCGGTTCATAACTTTCACGAAAGCAAATTTTCAAGAATTGTTACCTAATGTAGACTTGGTAAAAGCGAATTAAATTAAACTTGATCGACGTTGATAACTTGGAACGAATGCCTTCTTCATCTCTATAATAGCAACATTTGGACAGTAAATAGATCTTAATTAACATCTACCATTTTATATGTTCTATTATGTAACGTAGAATATTTATATATTTTTTTCTCCCGTGAAAATCGTATCCCCCGATTACTAATGGCTTGTGTCGACCTTTTCATTTAGTGTGTTTAGTATGCAGGGAAAATCAACTTGCTGCTTTATTTTCCTCAACCGTAATGAGGAAATGTCATTAATGTAACAACTAGTGACGTTACGGGGTTATATGCTCGTAATAATTTCCCCATTGTGTTGTTTCGTCCGCAGTCCGTTAAAAAGGAACACTTGCCTATGTCAACGTGAAACTCGGCGCATAGCATAACAATGAAGCTGTTTACTGCTGCCCATCAACCCAAATCCATTCCCCGTCCGGTTTTATGCTCCGCTTGGCTAGCATGGGATGTTGCGAATCCCCTCAAACGACATAGAAAATCACATCGGATGCTAATTTAACGAAAGATTACTCATTACTGGCAATTTCGATTTTTCAAGGGATCCATTTTGGTTCAATATTTAACTTAGAGAGGCTTTTGATGGATTTTTTCGCCATCGGCGAGCAAATATGATAAATCGAAATTCTTGAAATTGCAATGTATTTTTGCCCTCGTTTATCAACTGGCTGTTATGAAATCCACCTCTAGGGCAGACATGTCCAATTTTTACCTAAAATTGCCCTCTTTAGCTCCCATAAAGTTTTCTTAGGCTGATGAAATTCGCTGTATTTTGAAATATGGATATTTCAAAGAAAACCCTTACTTTGCTTTATTACGATAGTATACAAAGTGAGTTCAGTGTCTCACATTCTGAAATTTGAATGGAATTTTCAGATGAGAGGTTTCCTCTAGGCTGTGCGGAAATAAGACCTGCGGGCCTCTTGTGACGCATAGTATGGAATCCATGCTCTAGGGTTTGTCTCCATTGTTTTTGCTTTAATTACCTTCCTCAACCTTAAATACTTCTGATGCGATTTCAAATCAGAATTAACGTCGTAAAAAGCTGCAAGTTAAGTAAGACACCACGACTTATGGAGGAGTTATTCACTTTTCATTCTAGTTACCTACTCGCCCTTGGTTCATTCAATTTTTTTAATATTAAAAAATCCTCGGCTATGAAGTAATTCGTATCCGTGTGTGTCTTTGATTTGTTCTTAGTAATTTAAAAACAAAAAACTATGTTTCCTCGTTGAAATACAATGTAATTCCGAGTGATTCAAATATTTGCTTAGATTTTATTGTTGACGTATTCTAAAGTTAAGTTTATAGAAAAGAAATAAATTTCGTTGATAGAGGAAATAATTCTTGCTTTTTTGTTCTGAAACCGAAATATTAGGGCTTTCTTGATATCGAAAACAAGGAATAATTTTTTCTTGTACTAGGAAAGCAATTGAAATGAACATTGTTGCCAATTTTTTCGGAAAAAATTGAGGCTGTAGATAATGAATTCTCCAGAGAACTTAAGTACATCTCTTCTCACGAAGGGTATAATTTAAGGCATTAAGGTCAGGGACAGCGTGCATTTTTGCCATCACATAAAACCAAGGAACAATTAATATGAAAGAGAACATTTTGACTTTATTGCTCGTGTACATTGAGAAGATAAGCTTCGTCACATGTAGGTTATTTCGGTCAAGAACGAATTACCACGAAGAGAAAGAAAGAGTACGCTTAATAAAATAATTCACTTGAAATCAAGAAAATAACGCGTCGGTTTAATGGCACTCTAATATTATTCCCCGCACAGAGAAAAGTAATTTCTTTTAATTTACGACTTTCTCGGGTTTTCCTGACATTAAAAGATTCAGTATGGCCATTAAATAGATACCGTCATTAAGTCGTTTTTCCTTTGAGTTTCGTTAATCCTAGATTTATTCTTAAGATTCGTCTTATCCGAATTTAGTTAGTTTTATTCAATGCCGCTTTTGGAGAAAAGCGCAGCTTCAAGCGTTTTTCATGCGCTTTTAAGGGTCTTATGTGATCATTTTGCTATCTTTTCATGCCTAGTTGAATCCAAGAATATGTCCACCAAGCTCGCCTGCCTGCTTTCCCCTTGTCTCTCCAAGCACTCGTTAGCGTCGACGGTGATCTGTAGAGGTTCATTATTGTATCATGTTAATTAAATATTCCATTGTTCTCTTTTAAGGTCATTTTCTAAGAGAGCTGAGTAAGTCGTATTGCGCGGAGTAATTAGGTCGTCACATTTTTCGATCTTAAGAGACACAAAGGAGGTAGTTCAGTTCAGTTTTCAGTTGAACATTCCATAATGACTGCCGGAATAAATTTTGTCGCTATTATGATCTATGACTCGTTTCTATGAAAATGCGATTGGATAACCAACTATTGGAGTTAAATATCGATTATAGATTGAGATTGGACTGTACTCTCTGGGAATGTTAATCTTTTTCTGCTGATAGCAGCATTTTTAATTACAATGTAATAATTTTCCAGTTCAGTTCCATACATAAGATGAGAAAGTAAGGTTTCTCAAATAAAACGAAAAGTCTATTCCCCTTTGTTTGTCAGAGGAATAATTTTGACTTCAGGATAACCTTTTTACATATATAATGTGTGGAGTAAATGATTGTGATGTTCGTATTTCATTCACGTAGTTTTTTGTTCTATTCTGGACCTCCGCGGACACCCAAAATTTTATGATTTCACATACATGTTTTTTATGTTACGTATACTATTTAGCAGATACAATTAAAAGCGAAAATTTTAGTATTGAGATGCTTCGATCGACGTAAAAAGCAAATTATAAAAAAATTACAGATAATAGCGAGGTTGAATACTACTTTGTTTTGGACGAACATCTATACTTACCTTTTGTAAATATCCATCGGATCATTTCGAGAAACTTAGTGTAAGAGTCGCTTATATAATCAGTCGTTGCTAGGAGTTAATCTTTTTCCTTTCGAAACACGAGAAAACTATAATATTTTTGATTCTGCAACTTTGTAAAGTTGTAATTTAATTTGGATATCCATTTTGCCTTTTATTATTCATTCTACGAATAGAACCAAAGCAGCCGCTCGGTGAAATAGGGAATATCGCCTAGATAAAACTTTAATTTTATACCATTGATAATGGCTAAGAACGGCATCAAATTCAAATCCAATTTTTCCCCTCCTTCCGTAGACGGTGAGCTTAATTAGGGATCTTACTCTTGGGAGCTTTCTGCAGAAAAACGCTTCATTGGACCGAAATAGTAGCTGCGTAATTGATTCGTCGTTGCGCATTCAACTGTAACCAGCTTCGGATGAATATAATATGCGGTGAAGGAAGATGAGAGCAGTATTACGATGGAGATTGGAGATACGGAGAGGATTAGCTCAGTAAGAACTAATTCTCATTTGAATACAACGGATTTTCTTGATATTTTAGGTCGTGCGAATCGCTTCTCCAATTTGTAAATTATTATTAGCTGTATCATTAGTTTATGCAGCATATTATTGTCATCATTATTATAACGAATCATTTAACAAGTGGACCAACAGTCCGGTGGAAATATCAGAACGTGGAACAAAATACATATTTATACATATTCGGATCGGAATCATTTTAAAAGAGAAGTTTACAATGAACGGTAGAAGAACAAAACTTGACCGAAAAATCCCAGATTTCTTTACTTCTAGTAAGTAAGGATTCTTGGAAAGGGACGAAGGATGTCTTATGATGATATGATTTACGGAATTTTCTTACTGTTTTAGACACCAAGGAATACTTTCCAAAGTCCCTCCTTCAGCGGTTCATCGTAAATTTCAATACATATTATTGTAATTTTTTCCTTTAAATTTTGGAATTTCAAAACTTTCTTGTATCTCTTGCCTGGTTGGATAGGTTAGTTATCGAATCAAAATTTGCCCAATTGTCCATTAGATTTGCGTGGTAAAATTACAATTTGTGATTTGCTTTTTTGTTCAAGGTGAGTGGTGATTATCAGAGATCAAAACTTGGAAACCTTCCTAATGTAACTCCCAGACTCAGCAAGGTCTCTACTGGTAATTGGTACGTTGAGGAATTCGTTCGATCAATAGATTCTGATCATTTTCGCCTTGATAAATAAGTAAGAAATATACCACAATAAACAGTAGCTCTTCGAGTTTTCGCTAACCTAAGTATCGACATTTTACTTCCTTATCATTCATCTTGCTGCATCGTGACTTCTATAAGCCATGCTAGATCGATAGTTCACAGTTTATCTAGGGAGAACATTGGGACTATTTGCCGACGTGGAACTGATAACTCAGGCCCTGAATGAATTAATTCCTAATGCTTGCCCCCGATAAAATAATATCTCCTCAGGTACGACGACAGGCAAATAAAATATTGCTATCCTTTTATTTCTATAACATTCTTGAATGTGAAGCCAACATTCCTTCACGTGCATTATTCAAGCTAAATTAAAAGTTTAAAAAGATTGCCTCTTGGCTCGAAATCGTATCATTGCGGAAAGAACTACAGCAGGCCTAAAATTTTTCTAATCATCCCGCGAAAACGGCGGAACGTCTTCTCTATATTTTTCCCTCGACCAGTGTTTCATTTTATTTTTATGAGGTCGCTCAGTGGCATAGAATGAATGGCGGGTGGAACGGACTAAGAGAACAAGGCTCTCTCCTTGGCTTTACTATAGGGTTGCTGGAAAAAAGCCTATTGATCTTTCTGTTCTCTGAAAGCTACGTTAGTTTCGAAAGCTACGTTAGTTTCGAATGCACATACCCCCACCTTTTGGAAGCATTTAAAAAAAAAAGTGGACTCCTACCGTTAGGAAATAAGCCTCGTATTTTATTTAGGACTTGCTAAGGAAACGGTGCCTTCTCTTCCTGTGAATCTTTTAAGTATCTTAAATGATTAATGAGTTGACGTAGTTTATTTATTCAAAGGCGTATTCTTTTTGTTCGCTATTCAGAATTTCTCGAATCGCGTATAAAGGTCATCGGAGGGAGAACGTTTCGCTCTCTTACGTTTTCTTTTCGGTGAAGATATCAATCACGTGCTCTGTTTCTCAGAGGTACTTCTGACGAGTTCTACTCGTAGATTTCTTTTCTCTCTGCGGGATTGACATTTTCCCCGAGGTATTATTATGAACTTCTAAATTCCTCAGCTTATCATGCTAAAGCGGAAGAATCTTTTTATTTTCCATTTTTAGGAATACAAAGAAACAAGTCTCCGTCGGAAATAATGTCGTGTCCATCAAAGATGACTCTTCCAGAATATTACAACGTTTCTTTATGTTTTCCCCTCAAGGTGACCTTATCTAATTTTAATTTCTGTTCTGTTTTCCGTTTGTAACGTATCACGAAAACCAGTTTGAACCTCAAACTGTCCACCATGAGTTACGAAAAGCCCTAAAGAGGTAATGAGGCTTATTAAGTAAGACAAAGGGTGAGGTTGTTTGCCTTTGTTTCCTCGTTAAGCCAGAATTCTAAGGGTTAAAAAGAAATTTACATAAATGCAGGAATATGAAATTATCATTAACACTTTAACACAAAAATTTTGAGTGAGAGGGACTTCTTCAGCCAGTACCAAAATAATTTGTTCCCTAGATTTGTTTATAATAAATTTTTTATTGCCGATTTTAGTTTGATCGTATTTGTCTACGCTGTTATCGATAGATTGCGAAATTATCTGGGAGTTAATGGAAAAATTGTTTTTTAGAAAGGAGCCGTGACGTATCATGCTAAATCTGAATTGCTTTAGACTTTTTATAGTGTAAAGAAATAAATTTTTCCTAATCTGTCATTATTTATCATGGATTATGCACAGATTTGATGGATTACCTCGAGTTAAATCAGAAAAAATGCTTCCCAGCAAGTAGGTCGCACACGTGCTGAGCGTCATATTAGTTTGCGGATAGTTTGGCTCTTACTGTTTTTCTCTTGTCTCAGGCTGACATCGCCTACCGCTCTTTTAGTTAATTCGGTTTTTCGAAAGACTCTTTAATTTACGACGAACATTTCTAGTCAATAATGCACCAGGTGGGCAACTCGGAATGTGCAAATATTTCTGACAATCTTTTCGCGCATCACATACAGTTTTATAGCATTCCCCGTTGAACTTGCGAAATTTCTCTTCATACAATCTTGCCAACAATTCATATATTTTATGATATTTATATCTATCATCTTCTAAAAATAACGAAAAAATCGAGATAATTGCTTACATCAAGTTTATTGAAGAATGGGACGATTGAATTTTAAGTACTTTTCCATTTCCGTCGTATTCAGCATCAACTTTTTTCAATCTTGTTTTCGATTAATTTTCGCATTGTTTGCATTAATTATATTGGTATTCAATTTACGTGAGGTTTAAGTTGTGGACAAAATTATCTTCGTCGGACTTAATCCCTTTTTACAACCTACTAATTTTCATTTACCCCGATAAGAGAAATATAGCTTATGCCTGAGAGAGACTGACATTTTTAGAGAAGGATTAATAATTTCAAAATTTCTTTCCGTATGAATCTATCCAAGATTCTTGCTTTGAAATACAAAACCATAAATAAAATATCGTAGCGATGCTCATTATGAGCTGTTTTAATATATATTTAATTTTAGGAAAAGTTTATAAGAAAAATCATCCCATCCGTCGAGATGAATGCTATCGTAGGTTCAATTTGAATTTCTTCTATGTGAATACTTAAGAACGGTTTCTTAACCGGTCGTACGCGTACTCCTCGGAGAATTAGTGTTTCTTGAATATCAGTTGAATGATACTTTGATTGGTATTTCATGGTAGGAATGGTATACCATGAAAAATTTCGTTGAGGTGAACGCATGAAGCATATGAAACTATTGTAATGAGATAAAAAGGTGCCGATAAAAATTACACACAGAATTAAAAAATATATTTATGTATATCACTATGGTACGTGTTTTGGAAATAGTTGAGAACCCTTTTAGAAGAATGGAAGCGTATGATTGCTTGCTTAAAACTGCTCCGGCAAACCATTTTAACATCAGTACGCACGCTATTCCAACTAATCATAAGTAAAGCAATCACCCGTGGATAAAGCCCCGAGAGGGCCAGGTGCCACGAATATAGTATCCCGCTAGGGAGCGAAATCGGATCGGATCGGAAGAATGGAAGCGTATGATTTGTTTTTGCAATAGGTACACGGCGTAACCACGTAAAAAATGTTCGTGACTTGACCTATAACATCATTCTTCACACAGCAAAATCACAATTTTCTCCAATAAGCAAAATAAGTCTTCTTATCTTCATAAATCATTGAAAGATTCAAGAGAATATCTTTCATATCGTCTTTAAAGCGAACTTGGGTTTTAATTTCTGAGTAATGAGTTCTTTATCGAATGCCAGCTTTCATTTGGGGTCGCATTCGTGTGTGAAATCGAAGACTTTTACCCTTAAATTTTCTGCCGTAAGTCATGGTTCTTAGTTGGTCGACGTAATTACAATTAATTGACTCAACGGGATTTTAAGATCGTTTTAATTTATGGAATGATTCCCGAAGTATGAGGAATCGTAATTCTCTCGACTCAGGTCAGATTTTTTTAATTAAAGCGAGTTTTAGAGTATGTATTCACGAAGTTTTCCGCCTACTAGAAGTTGTTCCAAACTCCAACCAGTTCAGCGAAATCGCGGCATTTTTCTTTCTTCTTCAGTATTTGATTTTCCAATTTAATCTACGTAAAAAACACTGCAATACTATACAGTTCCTCGTACGCTATTTTCTTGCATGTAAATCAAGGTATTTCGACCTACTTCTTAAATGAAAACTTTGGGGTTCAAAAGTTTTATCATTCCAAGCGATACGTTAAGGATAATGAGTACATACATTGTTGATGCTCTTTTGATAACTTTTAGGAGCTATCAAAAGAGCACCAACTAAGAGGAGGAGGAGGAAAGTTTAATATTCTTTAATCTCAAAACTAATTTCGATTATTTTCTGATTTAGGAAGTTCTTCGTATTCTTATATTCGCTGCGGTTTTCCATTGTTTTATATTTGCATGGTTCTTCTCTTTCGAAAGTGTTCCCACAAATTAATGTAATAAAATGTTTCGTTAATTTTGGTAGAGACAAGTCCCAGGTTACAGTTAGTGTTTATATGGAGTTATTTCTATAATGGGACTAGGTTTCAAATTTTTAGAGACCTAGTATATCAACGATTATAATGGTAAACCAATTCTTATCTTATTCTTATAAGTACTAATCAGTTCAGTTCTTGAGGCTGCGTTCATTAATTATCTTTGTAGGAATACCCTTAAGGAAGATGACTCGTGATTTAAATCTAGAGGTTTTAATAAATTCCGTGAAAGACATCCTTTTGATGATCGTGCAATGGAATTTTCTTTGTTAGTCCATAAATTTTGAATTTTAGCTGTATCATATCTTCTCCAGAACGATGAATATTTTCTGGAGGATTTCGGTATTAATATGCTAATAATTTCATCCGTTTTTTATTGGTATGAAACATTCAAATCACATGTTAATTAGATCTCTTCATAAAATCCGTCAATCAACTAATCTCATTCATGAAAAACCCATCTTGAGTGGTTTAATTTCCTTAATCATAACAACATTTATAAACGCAGTTTGCCCCAACTGGTGCAGTTTCTTTAACAGGATTACGTACTTTTTCGATTTACATACCTTATGAAGATGACTCGACGGTGATTTACCCCCTGTATGAAAGTCCTTAGGAATTTTTTTGGATAGATATTTTTTGCAGAAATTTTTTTAATAGATTCCGGGTTATTTTCGACTTTAGGTTCCCTCTCTCTGTATTTTATTAAACCTTGGATCTTCTTTTTTCGATTCAATTGGGGATTTATATCCATGAAAACTCCATTAGGTACTGGGAGAATATTTTATTTGTATTTGATTTTTGGAGATCATTTTCTTTTCATGATTTTCTGTTGTGAATTTCTTCGAATCAGGTTTTTGGCGTCAACTTTGCTAATTTTAACTAAGGAGAGACTATTATCTGGAAAAAATTATCAATCCTCGAGCTTGCTTGATAAGAATTATTTACCATTTTTCCATTACTCAAGTTGTGTTACTTTGTTGATATCATTCGTTTTATTATTATAATTATTGTGTTTCGACAATTGAGGTAGTTTCGCACCTATGGGCTCTCGTCGGGATTCGAACCCGGGACCACTTTCATCATAGAAACGCGTTACCCACTTGGAGTCCGATATCATTCGTTTTGTAGATCTATCCTTCTTTGTTTTGTCTACATTGTTATTGACGATATTGTTTTAATTTCTAATAGTCTTAATTCAATGGCAGAGGAGGTAGGAGAAGTTAATCGTATGAGTTTTTCGTATTAAATGTGAAAGCATTAATGCAGGGGGTCGTGTTATTACTCGTTGTAACATGTTTCATTGTTTACGTCACTTCACCCCTTTTTCGTTCGTAATTTTCTCGTTACCACATCGGGTAACGTACAGGTTCCTCCTGAAGCAACTTCTCCGGAAACCCTTGAATATTTTACCTATTTTTCGAATTTGCCCGATTTTTTTTTCAGTTTTCCTCTTTAAAGATTTAAGAGTGCAGATTAAATTTTCGAACCATTTCCATCGCCCTATCCAACCATTTAAAAAAAAGAATGGATGAAAATTTCGTACCCTTTCTATCGGCTTTCTTTCTCATCTCGTTACGTTTCAACACTAAAATTTCACTCAGCGAAGAATGGAAAAAAAGCTTCGTGAAAGTTTCCGAGGAAATAAGGTCTCCGAATTTCGGTCGTTTTAGAAGCGCCCTTTGCCTTCTATCTCTAAAACACCACTAACCTTGTTTCGTTCTCCCTCTCTAGAAGACCAATAATGCCTTTCGCGCCTGGCAAAACCTCTCCCACTTTTCCATACCTCTCCTCCTATCTCTCTCCATTTCATCTGCCGCCCTCTCTCCGTTCGCTCACTCCCAAAAGCTGCCTTTATCCGTGCCTAACGCAATGTCTTCTTCTTCCCCTGCTTGATAACCGCGCTATCTCCCACTTTCTGCACCTTTTTTTTCCATGGAAGGTTCTGCGCATGCCCGTCGAAGGAAGCAGTCCACCATATTGCGAACCGTCTTCCCTCCACATCTCGTTCTCTTTCCTCACGGAAAACTCCAGAATGTGTTTGTACTCCTCAGATCGTAGGGAGAGATCAGTGCGCGAGTGTTTTGGAGACTTGGTAGGGTAGAAGTCTTTCCTCCCCTCGTTTATTTTTATTTCGCGAGATTGAAGGATGGGTGGGGGATAGATTGGGGGGCCCTTTAAAATAATGGTCTTGGAGGATTTTTGCCGGAGAGATTTTTCCTTCTGTGCTGGAGGGGATGTTTTAGGGAGATGTTTTAGGGATTTTCCGATCCACTATAAACCAGATTTCCTTTCCCGATTAAAGGATGCATGTGAAATGAGGTAATCTCGTTCGGTTGGAAGTGGAAAACTGTTGCCGGAAGGGTTGTTTGATTGTCGAGAACGATCGGAAAACAATTCAGTTATCAGTTTAAAAATATGTTATTGAATTTTAAGAGCAGTGGCATAATTGTTTTCCGAAGCCACGAAAAATGTTAGCTTAAAGATGTGCAGCGTATAAATGTTGTTGTTGTTCTTTCCTTATCAGCCAGAAATGGTATCTTTTTCTTGTATATCATTTGTTCTTCTGCTGATCCCAGTGATGTAGTTTGCTTCTATTATATTAACCCTAGAACTACTGAGCCAATTTTTAACCCCGATAAGAAGAAAGGGGGGATTCGTCGAGGCTTCACGGTTTTCTGGCATATTTTGGTTCATGAAAAAGACATTAATTATTAGACATTACTTATTAATTAAAGACATTACTTATTTGCTTTATTGATTTTTCATATATATATGAAATGTAACTGGTTATATTTTTATATGACTTAACAATTTTTTTATTCATCTGTTTGATTAATTTTCATTGTTTCCCACCCCATCTTTCAGAACCTTAGCAAGATCACAATTTCTAGTTTTGAGGCGCTTTCATTGTAAAAATCTTCGTTTTACGAGTAAAATGTTCAAACCGTATTCCCTAGGGGTTTGCTCCGTGAACCAAAACGATATTTTTCTTTTATTCAGGTAAACCCTTAGTGCGTTATTTACTAAAATACCTAACATTGTGTAAAGTAACGGAAATAACATTTAAAATTGTTTTCAAGTTTTATTTTTGCAGAGCTTTGAATATGTGACAAAATAATATGTATTTGTTAAAGGATTTCTATTCGAAATAATGAATGAAAATTTTCTCGAATTTTAGCTTTGTAGGCAATTTTTAGAATTTGTTTGGTCTGGTTTATATGTTCTATGTATCAAGAGCACTTTACAATACCACAGTCCCAATTACAGTCCTGCAATCACGAAATGAGAGTTAAATATCTTTTTTGATATAAGGCAACCTTCTTTGCTAAATTTCGAACGTGGTGGTGACGCTAGTTAGAAGGACGTTAACACCATCGCAATACGGCAGGGAAATTTGCTACTTGAGTCATAGTTTAAATTTAAAAAAATTGTTATTGGTGAAAATATTTTAAAATCTGTTAATGTTCAATGATTCCCAAAGTGGGCGATGCCTCCCTTCTAGGGGCGCTGGTCTAATATAGGGGAGCGCTAGACGAAAAAGAATTTTATCCCATTGCTAGTCATCTTTCTTCCTCAATAGCGTTTTACTGGATTTATGACATTGATACAACAACAGAATATTGTCATACTGTAATTTGGTGGATATTTTTTATTATTGCAGTGTTTAATTTTCTTTTTTTCTTTCTTCAGCTACTAATTCAGACAGATATTAATTTTCGAAGATTTTCATATTTGGAGGGCTGTGGTATGGATTCAAGGGGGCGGTAGCATGAAAAAGTTTGGGAAACACTGCTCTAAATCGAAAATCGTAGATAACTTATCTACAAATGTAATCGCTTTCCAAGTTAGACAGTATTCCACATTTTACCTCACCATCATCATGTTAAGTTAATCTTCGTAACTTCTCTCACTAATCCATCTCTTCTGTTTACTTTCTGCCTCCAAAACATTTCTGGTCGATTTCAAAATTTTATTTATGAAGGGAAGGTGAAGAAGTTCCCAGAAGAGGATAAATATCCGGAAGGGAAAAGATATTTTTTTGGAATGATATTCATCTTGGGTTTCCTTATTGAAAAGGTTTTCGTATGAACGATAGCTCTCCATAGGAGTGGATTTCGCGTCGATATATCTCTACCCTTCTTGGACCTCCTCGACGTCGAAGTTTTTGAAAATAAAACGGTTGGTTTGGCTTCATTACAGTCTCAACTCGTAAGCCAACGTTTCGTGTTTAGCGAGCAGTATCAATCGGCTGGAAGTTGTGATTTGCAATGCAGAGAAGTAGTATCATACATTTAACATAATCCCATTAAATCGCCGTTTCATTTATTTATTTAACATTCTGATCTTTGTGGATTCTGCTTTGGTATCGTTTAATCGCAAATAAACTTGCGTTTAACGAGTGAAACTCTTCGAAACCGAAAACTGCGATATTCCTTGTTCGAGAATTGGGTAATGATGATATTAGCTATCGATCACTTATCGGTATATGTGGGCGTTTGTTTGACTTCGCCATCTGTTCCCAAACTTTCTATCTCATGCCGTGTAATTACGGCGTTTTTATGGTTTATTTTTGTTTACTGTCTAGTCGATGGTGGAAGTAGGGGGCTGTCCTTTTTGCTTTCCTCATCATAGTATTGAGTGCTTTGTTTCTTACGCAGTATCTACGTAAATCGTTTCTGTTTCTTTCATTTTTGTGTTATTGTTGGATTTTTCGATACTCAGTCTTCAGTAAGGGAAACATTACGGGAAATGGTTATGTATGCTGAATTTTCAGTTTGTGAGCGAATTAACTTAAATTTTGCCTGCTAATTTAATGTTCGAAATATTAACTTCTTGCTACATATTAACTCACTTATCAATAACTCTCCGATACAACGTTGAGACTTTAGTGAACTTTTGGTGTCAGTCATCTGTGTGAAATTAGGTAATAAATTTTTACTACTCGTCAGTTGGCACAACCAGGACGTTTCTCTGCTTTACAGATCGCATTATTAGATAAATTTTACATTGGAAACTTTTGCTATAAGTGCGAGTAAATGAAATTGCGCTGATTTCCAAAGGTGAATGAAACCCTCCCAGATAACTTTTGAGGATTTATTTAATGTTTCGCCTTAGATGTTTAAATGAAGTTTGAAATTTCTTGCTGGAATAAAAGGTTATTATATTCTTCAATGAAGAAGGATGTAGACATATGTTGTAAATTGTAGTGAATTTAGATCTAGAAAAGTAACCTATTCAGCTTCAGATATGAACTTTTTGCTTAAATAACGTTTATCAGTAGAAGAATTTTCCGGCTATTTTATTTCATTACGATTCAGTAACATTTAAATGGAAGGGCAAAACTGCAGTGTTTCAGTCTCATTCACCGAACAAACTGAAAAATTCACGAAAAGGAATGGTGAAGATTAATATTATCAAAGTTGTCTGATATGATAAATATTTTAAAAGCACGCTAGAGGAAGTAAATAATTGACTTTTGATTTTTTGACCGATAAACCGAAATCGGTCATTCATACATACCTGACGTAAAATACCATTATCTCCGTTTTCGTGGAAGAAGTTAATTTGTTAGCTATTACGACAGCAATTTTGCGAAACGACTAGAGTTAAAGCATGTGTCGTGCTCGATTCGTGCGATTGTGACTTTAAGAAATGCGATATGAGTTTCGTTTAGCGGGGAACAAAATTATGACTTTTCCGTGTTGCTTTCTGGGGCTAAGGAACTCGTTCCGAAAGTGCGGAGTGTTGCTTGGTTTCAACACGCGATGTATGTGATGAACGTCTCTTACGCCTTGTCTCATCCAGGCATCTTGAGCCGACGTTTCAACTCAGGTTTGTCCCGAAAGTGTTTTCAAAATATATCACACGCGGGAAAACGTCCCAGTAACCATATTTGGTCACATTCCTGACATTTACGCCTTAACGACTCTTTTAGGTAATTGATATCAGTCCATGGAGTCACGCATTTCTGTTCATAAGGTCTCTTTGCTGGGCAGTAAAGGTCAAGGTACGGCTTTCTTCGTATGAAGGATTTAAAGAGAAGAGTTTCTTCCGAGGAATCTTACTCTTACAAAAAGAAGGAACCAAGATTCCCAATGATCATGTTCTTTAGTTCGGTTTCTTGATGGCTCAAATGTTCTCGACTGCAAGCTTTTCATTGTAATGGAACCAAATGCTATTTATACCATTCACGGAACAGTTGACCTAATAATTGGCGTATTTATTTAACAATTGCAAGTTAAGAGTAAAATTTGATTTTATGAGTTACAAAATTACTTACGAATCTTCCAACTGATGTAAAGAATTTACCAGACATTTTTTGTAGAAAATTATTACGTGTTAAAAGTTGGATATTAAAAGGTAGAAAGGTGTATCGAATTGTTCAAAATAAGAGTATTTACGTACAAAAAATCGTTTGGTCCCCCTCCTTTTGTCTGTTTCAAGAGCACTTTGTTGTTCAATATCAATGATCAAATGTGGTCGTGAAATCTATTCTTAGATTTAAATGTAATGCACTTGAATGATATAATGGACAATTCACGCACCATTACATTTATACGATATTCCTTGTTTCGAGGAAAAATTCAAAGTGATTTAATCAGTAAATTTAGACGGACGAAGTGTCTCTCCAACATACATGCTATGAATAGCTTAGAATTAGGAGCATCTGTTGTTTCAAACCTATAGATATTTTTTCTTCATCGAATCGCTATTTTTAATTGAATAATTTAGTTTTGGGTGGATAGGGATCGTTGATAATTTCTAGGTCTTATTGTCCTTGGTAGCCGGATCTGAACAGACGTAAGTTTTATACAGCATGTAAACCTCATAGTCGGTGCAACTGTGAATTAATTTATTTTTAAATTGAAAACTTTTAACATGTGGTGGCGACTGGTTTGTTTTAGAAAAGGGGTTGGGAATCTTCTTTCATCGGAAGGCGGTATGTATGTATGTGCCATTAGCCACATCACCGCTATAGATATCATAAGGCCGCACTTGTTTTGCGTACTGCCAGCATTCATATAGCTTCATATATAACATTGAAATTGTGCGATGAAAGCTAATTTAATCTCTAAGTAAACCTAGCTAGAACAATTTCCGTTTATATTACACAGATATTTACTCCATCTCCGTAGATTTTATTTTAATTTCAATTTAATTTTCTTCTGAATTAATGAAAAAGATAGGGATAGGGATTAAGCTGCGTGCTTTGTTCCAGGAAGTCAAGAAAAGGTCGCAGGTTACCCACCTCTGACCCAGCTCATCACCGTGTCATTTCCTTAGATTAAAGATGATGATTACGACGATTCAACGGTCGACGAACATTTTATTAAAAAATTTTATGATGGTACGTGTTATATCTTTTGGCAAATAATACGTAATATTCTTGTACCATCATCGGCTTATAACTTAAATTTCTCCTGAAACGATAAGAGAAATTCTAGAAAACCGTGGAGATGCGAAGACTCTCTTAGATGTAGATCCTTCTGCCTTTGCACTCTTAACTGAGGTACTTCCGAAAGGTCATGAGAACAGAAAGCGAAACATTGCTATTGCACCATTTTAATCAGCTCTTTACACCGCGATGCCCTTTGGAATCAGAAATTATACCGTTGACTGTCGTTCCAATCTAATTAAAACCCCTTTTAACTGCCCAAGGCCCGTAAATCCTCGAAAAAGTCATTGTGAAGGAAACGCATCTCTTTTCGCTCAGCCCCCCCTTTACCGCGTATTTGTTTAACCCCCGCTCGCTCTTACGCATATATAAAACGACGGATAATCTCCCTTTTTAATTTAGGGTCACCCGTAAATAAAAAGAAACGAAAGCAATTTCAAAGCCGCAGCCCGCAGTGAATCCGCACCTGGAAAATCACTCGGATACAAAGTGTCTCTTTCTGCACCACCTTTCAAAGAGTTAACCTCGAAGACAATGGTGTTTAATGAATGACCGCGGAACCGCATTAACATCGGTTGCGGAGTGAGAGGATTTTCCTTTCACACTCCACGTAGCTAACAAAGGTTGTTTCCGCCCTCTCGTAGTCGAGAGGGGACTGGGGGGCCCACGGTGGGTCGGAAGAGGTTTTTCAGTCGGAGAGGGAGGAAGCTCAATATTACGTGCCTCTACCCAGCGGACAAACTCGCCCCCCGTGCCACTTACCTGTATCTTTTCCACCCATCTCCTCCGTAGCGCTTTTCCCCTTCGTTTACAATCTCTCTTTTTCAATACGGCGCCGGAGAACGAAATTAAAAACGCGTTCCGCCGGAGTTTTCTCTCTTTGGCCCCACGCGCCGGTGCTGCTGAACTTTTTTATTCCGCGGCACAGTCACGCACTAACCCAGAGACGAGAAACTTGCTGTCCGTAAAATAGATGTACTACATACGAGGTGCGTTCATGTTTTAAGGTCTTCAAATTTTTTTCTGGAAAAGTACTTGCTCCAGAAAGTTGAAACTTCGGTCTTTTACTGGTGTAATCGCAGTGAAGAAGTGGGACCTGATAGTCTCACATGTGGTTTTCATAATGGTAAATGTTTGTTGAATGTTTATGAAAAAAAAGAAGAAAAACTAAAATCATGAGGAAATTTTCTTACAAATTCTGGTTAAAAATTAGTCACTTAGTAAATCTCATGCTCATTTACAAGCTCGTGGTGTAAGGTAATGATCGTCGTGTGTGTCTTTGTAGAGTAAATTTATTTGAGATTTATTTTGCGCGGTCATATCTGTTTGTAAGGTCATGACACGTCTTTTCTTTATTTACTCATCTTGACGTACTTTGTGTGCCTTAAGGTATGAGTGCGTATTTTATACCTTTATAAGGTTATGCTTTTATATCTATTTCTGTCCTCATTTTTCAGTTTTTTTATAAGGACCATCGGAATAGATACCTATGGATCGCTAATACGTGTCTGAATTAAAGATTAATTCTGCTATTCTTGAAATTATTCTTTTTGGCCCATGTTTAGTATTCTCGTCTCTGTCTCACGAATACTTCCGAAGTCTTCAAAGATGTCAATCCGAAGCCCAACTTTGAATCGAAATCGAATGGAATTTCTAGCTCTACCAGATTCCTTGGTGTTAGTTTTTGATAAGTCAGATGTATACTCCTAGTCGTAAGAATGTTTTTGCGTAGCTGTTATTTTGGGATAAATTGAAGTTGTTATACTCTGGAGCTAAGTTCATTTTGAGGTATTGTTTATCTTCTTCTGTAAATCTCTGCCCTTGTCGATAAATATCCTTAAATTTATAAGATTGAATATATAACATTTTTAGTTGCTGATATGGATTTCGTAAAATATTATAACACATCCCTTGAGAGTCTCAACAGTTTAGTGTTGTCATTTGGTATATCATTGTTAGAGTTAATAACGATCAACTTCTTCCCTCTATTTTTGGATATATTTTAGAGTCACTGCCTTATCGGCGGGGCGATTTCCCATTTCCCTTGCGGTCAGTTCCTTAGTTGCCTTCTCTTTGATTTGCGGAAGGTGAATGCCCCTAAATATTCTTCGACTTTTCCCTCTTTTTCATCCATGTCATTATGACGGTCGTGTCATATAGAATGGTTTCTCAATACTCAATCTATTTGCTGGCTGTTATGAATAGGTACCTCTTTTTGCTGACTCTCCTTAGGACGTTGATCATTAATTATTCTTTCTATCAACTTACTCATCCCTTTCAACTCCATGCATTAAAATTTCTAACGTCTCTATTACGCAGTATAGTAGTAGTATTGTTAATAGTGCATCGGAAGCTGATGTCACCACCGGGAATCGAATCCGAGACTGCTTTCGTCAAAGTCGAACGCGTTACCCGCATGGCTATCCGAGATCCCCGTCTCTACTACGTATTGTTTCCTAATAACTTCAGATAGAACTCCAATTGGAGGCTTTGGCGAAGTGTCTCCGAATATCTGAAGTCTGGTTTACGCATTAGGCCCCCTAAACATTACTTAACACTTAGTTTCCGCAGACAATGTCAATTTTTTAAATGACTGGTATTTCTGCTTTAAATTTATCTCCATTAAAATTTTCTCTTCATAATAAAAAAGAGGTTATATGTCAGATTCTTTCATAATTGTAAAACTTGTAACAATTCCTTTTCGATTAGATCTGATTGTTCGAGTTTTTTTTAGATCAATCGTGTTTGATTCCAGCATTTTTTTACTAGCATCTCTCTCTGCCGCTGTAGAGCCATAGGTTCGTTCCCTTTTTCCTCCAGCCGTAAGCAAGCATCGACTCGACTACGCCCTCTTCGCGCATGTGGCACCCCTTATTGCCACCCTTCCGCCGCGATACTCCTATCCTCCCTCCGCCTCTTTCTCTTTCGAGTGCTCCCTTCCCCTTTTCCCTCTCAAGCGCGTGAGCGAGCCTCTCTCTCCGTATCCACCGTCACAATCGAGCGAGGAGTTGTCGAGGGTGGAGGCGTGGGCGTAGAAGCCTGTTTTCGTTCGCGTCCTGCCCAAATTGCTTTATCCTATCCGCGGGCACTTGTTGTGCCTTACTCGTTCGTCTCCTCATTTATGCTCTAGATATCCATCCCTAGAAAGAGGCGGAGGCGGGGTGGAGTTTGGTCAGGTTGTCATTCCTCCGAATTGGTACAAGATCGCAGTGATGTGTGGTGAAAAATTTTTCGGACCTAGAACTTTACTCTGGTGCACCCCATGTGTATGAGCGTGGTATCTTCCACGGGACACGGTCGATGCAGGAACTATGGTATGGGGTTAAGACGGCACATCGGTGCCTTCAGTGAATTCATGAGTGTTACTCAGTGGTTGTTTTTGTTGGACACATCGAAGCTGTTGGACTTTTACCAAAGATTTTCAATTTTATAGAAGTTTTGTTATCGGTGTTTCTTTATGCTCGGAATGCGACGGGAAAAGTTTGAACGTTATATTCATTCGTGATCTTTTTCGCGTCGTGTAAAGAGGAGGCGAAAGCGGATATTTTCTCTCCGTTTCCGCATTGCGCCTGGCGACAATCTTTTCTACAGAGAGCACTTAATAGGCGCTGCAATCTTTCGACGCCGCATCCTCTCTTCTTTCGCCTCGAGGTGTCTTGTGTGCCCATTGCTAGGTCGGCCTGTAGTGCGACGTTGGGAGAACCTCTGTATCCCTTCGGCTAGCTTCTCTCTTAGCAGCCACCACCACCACGCCAAACTTCCGTCCGGCGCCGGCGCCGCGGGTGTGCGCCCTCCGCCCATTTCTCCCCTCCGACGAGGAAAGGGATCTGTCACCCGCGAGCGTTGCCGTTAGTCAGGTCCAGCAACTCGCCGCTCTCTTCGTTACTCCGGAAAAAAAGACGTTGCTCCCGTTTCGACAACTTCAGCGGAAAAAGTCAGGCCGAGACCCGAGTGTCGAATGTTCCAAACTTCCCGTCGAGTAAACAACGCGACGGGTATGGGTGTGTGCTCTTTTCGGTCCCTCCCATGTGATCCTCACTGACCTACTCCTAAAATAGGGTTTGTGATAAAAAAAAGTTTGGAGGGAGTTGCGTACGCTCCCCGAGTGACTGATTTCGTTCGGGTGGAGTCTGATTTTCTTTGCCGCTCTCTCCTCTAATCCATTTGTGTAAAAAGCTTCGTTCCACTAACGAGAGATCTAAGGCCGGAGTTGGTGTTTGGACTGGGGAAAAGTGAATTAAACGAGGGACGTTTGTTTAGGACTTGGAGGGATAGTTGTGTTTGGAGCGTGTACAGCATGAGGTGGAGTGCATCGGGCGTATTTATTGGGTCCCTGCCAATTCCGGGACGGTACCCTTGAACTATGGCATTTAACCGAGTCAGGCGCTCGTTTTCGGTGACCGGAAGAGCCGGAGAGGACGGCAGTAGAAGGAGAGGGAGACAGAGATGAATAAAAAGCCTTCCGTCTTCCGCTGGCACACCACCCTACCCTTAAGATTTGTAAGGGTAACGACCTTCAGGTCACCCCCACCCTTTCAGCCCCGTCGCGTACGAGGTCTCGCTGAAGATTCACATCCGGTGTTGGGAGTTGTCAGTTGAAAGAGGAGAAGACACGCCTATCCCTACGGAATCCCCTAATTTCGCCAGGGTGGACCATGCTTTGTGGGCAGGGGGAGGGGAGGGTGGACGAAGAAGAGGAAGACTGCGGGGAAGGTGGCGACGAAAAAAGCTTCTGGGTAGGCCATTGGGCCGAAGACGGGGGTGTGATCACCGCGTGGGGGAGGAGTGGTTGCATCAGGAGGCGAACGGGTGGGAGGGTCAAGTGTACGGGAAGGGGGCCGATTTCCTCCGAAGTCCATTCGTGACAGCATCGCGGAAGAAGTCTTTACTAAATAAGGTCTTTATCGACCGACGTTCGGACACCGTGGTCGCCGCGATCTCTCGCGTTCCCGGCTTCTAGCATCTGCTCTCGCGAAGAAATTTTCATCCGTAAGTAGAAAAAACGATGTTCCTCTCCATTTCCTCTTCATTTCCAAAATCCAGAGGTTCCTTTTTCCCATAGCTTTTCATTCACACCGGAGGAATTTTATTTTGTACAATTTTTCATTTCTTCGGAAATTTTAGGGAAGTGATAAATGTTTCATGCGTTATTATACGTAGCTATCTTTTGTCATGCAAGTTCTGCTTTTGTTAAGGGGGCAAAATAAGCAAATCACGTTTACTTTTCACTTATACATTTTCTAAATAAAAATAATGGTAAAAGGTGGCAGTATAAGCACTAGTCTATACAGACTATGATTGTTACTGCAAAAGGCATAGATAAAGAAGAATAATAATAATCGAAAAGGAATTAAATGGAAACGTCTTACTGTGGCAATCTGATATTACCTTAAAAGTTCTAATCATAGTCCAACATACGACTCTCGCGGAAATAGCCTTAATGGTATATTGTGTATGGTATATGATTTTAGCAAAGGATAACGTGGGTAATCAAGTGATTACTTATATTTTCTTTGAAAGGTATAATTATATAGTATATGCCACGTCATATAACGCGCTCCCTTTTAGAATATATGCTATGAAACTTCTATATCTATTCAGTCCAGTGTTCTTTCTTTCTTAAATTACTAGGAGGTGGTTATGAAGTTTGGATTTGGAATAATTCCATAATAGTGAATAGTAATAAAAATATTCTTACAATATATACTTAATGTATCATTTACAATTTTCTCCGAATGTTCTATTTTTTCTATCATATGTGGGAATTATGGTAACCTATATTCTTGATTATATATTTTCCCTTATGAAAAAATGATGGTATCTATGCATTCCTCAGAAGTGAAATCAGTTTCCTAAATTATTACTATGGGTAATTTTTTAGCATCTGCCTGACATTGGTTGATATATTTTTATTTCCAACACATATGTTCTAGTTAGTGTGGCATCAAGCTATACCTAAGATAAGTTCGATTCTCGCTTCATCAACCATGTCGTTCTCCCAGAGCCATTTTAAATTTACTTTTACTAAGATTACATCTCTTGGTGCGAATTTGATCGGCTGAGACCCTCATTGCTTTCTGCTTTCGACGTCTGTCCGTGACGTAGACGCGACGGGGTATTCTCCTCGCCGCGCCCACCGGCACATGTTGCCCGGTTTTCAGAAGCGTTTGCTTTAGAGGCGGCAGTATTTTCTCTTCTTTTATGGCATTGCGATGGTGGCATTCGCCGAAAGGCAGGTCACGTGTTTTGGAGGAAGTGAATTATTCACGCGGCGATTCGGTATCGGTGGATATAGAATGCTCTTCTTTGGGGCGGTAATATAAGTCGAGATGGGGTGTTTTCAGCGGGTATTGGATGGCACATATCTTCGGATCAAGGTTACCAAATTTTTCACTATTGCAAACGCCGAATGGTGCTGGAGAGCGGTTGATATCAGTCGTTATGTTCTCCTGGTCCCAAAACGTAAATAAAACATCCGAGACTCCCGAATTTCAGAATTTAATTGAAATTCAGTTCACGTTTTAACGATATTTTGTTTAAAAAAGGTATAGGATTGCTTTAAGTAAAATGTTGTAGCTCCGTAAAGATAAGTTTGCTAATAACAGAATCGTGTAATGCTCGGTAACTGTTATTACTAATTCTGAGTAGCATTTATAGGGCAATTTTGTGAATGAAAATTTTCTTCTAAAACTCTATGCAATGTCTTTACAATTCAAACATATAAGTAAAACAATTATATCTCCTAAACGTCTGGAATTCATCTGTCATCTGCAACATTGCGTGGTTCTTTTGTTGCAGAATAATTTTGAAACCCGATAGTGGCCTCAGAAACATTGTATCGTAAAAATAGCATAATTTGAGGTTCATTTGTGTCTCATAATAATAATTTCTTTAATGAATACAGGAAAATGATCCTAATTATATCAATATTAACAATTATTATTGTTTACAAGCTCATACGTACAACAATTCCCCAACAGGAAAATTCCGATTACCCGGGACTCGATTGGTCCTGGGGTTGGAACGCTAGCACGTTACACACTCCGCGAATAAAACTAATACGAGAAAAAAGAGATAAAATAAGAAATAAACGAGATATAAAAGAGATGGTTCCGTGAACCATACAAGCAGTATCTTAAAGGTGGCCATATCCTGTCAGACTATTCCTCCGGGTATGATAGCAACCGACACTGGTGCTCTTGAACCGAAACTTACGCATCTCGTTACGGCAGAAGTAAACATTATCGAAAGGTGTGGGCAACCACACCTAGGGGGTGGGGAAAGACTCAAGAAGCGAAACGACCATTCAGCCGTGTACCTTTTCGTGCGCGGCGTCAATAAAACGAAAAGAAATGAGAAAAAAAGTCGAGGATCGGGGAGCGTGGATATCTTTCGCCCGAGTCGAAAGAAGGACGATTGGGGTTGGATTTTCCGCTTGGTCAACCATTGGAATCATTCTAAAGAAGGAAAGAATGGCCTTCACCAACACGGAATGGTGGGGGCGGGGCGAGGACGCTTTTTTGTTACCTTTGGAATTGCGACTTCTTCATTTTTTTATCCAAGATGCAAACGGAGAAATATTGGATCGGACGGTGAATGAAAGGACAGAAGGAGATGAGAAGATAGATCTGGAAAGTTTGAATGGAGGGATGAATGTTTAATGAAGGAACCGTTGGGGGTAGAGAGAGAAGTAGGGAAATAACTTCAGGAAGAAGAATAGAATATCAAAGATCCTTGACAGTGTTTTGGCGCTCTCATGAAAGCAACGGAAAACCACTCAGTAGCTAGATATATCGCTGGTCCTGCTACCATATCTTGATAAACGAAATGATTACCATTAGTCTTTTGTTACGGAGTAGAGATAAATGTATCTTTTATATACTTTTGTCTCAGTCTTGTTCATGGCTGTGATGATATGAAATCTACTGGCGTATGATTAATATTTGCATTGACTAAGGTTTCTCCTTATGCAGTGTCACGAAAAGAGTTACCCGTAGTGTCATTGTGCTTCACTAACGTGGGCTTGTTTTGCTTATATCATTCTGGCTCTGTGATTAAAGCAACAGAAAACCACCACCCTCCTCATCTTAACTAGAAAGCCTCATTCCCTCACTATTGGTAGCTAATGGTTTTGGTAGGAATGGGAATCCTTGAAAGAAAAGAGATTAGGCTGCGATTGCTCGATAAGTTTAAAGAAAATACATTAGCGGAAGAAGTAATTGGTATTATGCGACCCCCCTGCTACTTCGGCCGACCCGACAATGGGCGTAAAATAAGAGAAATAGATGCGAGGGCAAGTCATTTTAGGGACTAATTCTTCCGTGAACAATACGCGACAACAATAAGCTGTAGAGGCAACTCGAACGCTTGGTGTTTGCACCCCCTGCCAGACTCCGAAAAGCGGTTTGCTGGATATCCATGTAGATTTAGATGATAATGACCACGAAAAATTGGTTACGGGCAACGATAATAAACATATATATCAATAACAGCATTTTTATGAAAACAATTAAACAGCACCGATGTGCTGAGTATCAGTTTGCGATAATTTCGGTGAACGATGGAGGCGATTACGACCAAAAAAATCTTTGTAAACCCCGTCCAGAATATTGTTCAATCATTGGAATGAAGTGGTCAATTCAATAATTCAACAACAACAATGATGATGATGAGGATGATAATTCTTTATTCCTCCTCTAGAAATCTATGTAACATTTCTACGCACTAATTCATTTTCACTATAAAACATTGAAAATTTTACAATATGTCACATACTTTGCAACTTTCTGATAAATTAACTACAGACATAAGTGTTCTACCTTTCGGTANTATAATTATTGACGAATACGTGCAACCATGCCCTAATCACAAAAATTCTAGTTTCCGGTACTCGAACTCGATCAAGGGCTTAGATCGCTATCACGTTAACCTCTCCGTCACCACTGCCTGCAACCAAGCAACCTGGAGATGCCAGGGATCGAACCCGAGACCTTCCACATGCAGAGCGACCGTTCTTCTACTTAGTCCCCATTTAAATGTCTGTAAAGAAATCAGCTACTACTAGAAGTAACTGGCACTCGACAGCCTGTTTAAATGATTGATAGTGCCATTTTACGATGCATTTCATGTAAGAAAAAGTTCTCGAACTTTTAAATTTATTAAAATTCAAAAAGCATTTGCAAATACCATTTCTCCTTATCTCAAGAAATAATGTAGTAATTCTTAAATTATAGTTTATTCAAGACGTGATTATTTGTAGACCTATTTGGATGTGGAGCTTTTCATTCTTTCATGGATGTTTTTCCAGTACTAATATTTCGGAGTACCGACTGGTAAATATTTAAACATAGTAGGAGATGCTGGCAGATTGCCACGAGCCTTCTCGTTGAATCGAATCTTGTGAAAGGTCGTTTTTTCGGTGCGGTGTTGCTTTGAAAGAGGAAAGAAACGTATTATCTGAGTTCCGTATAAATGCATAGCAGCTGTTTTATTCATAACCATCAAACCCAGTGGCCGGAGTAGACATTTTCTGGTCCTTACACATTTACGATTTTTGAGGACAGTTATTTGATCGTCCATGGGATATTTCCGGGCATTACCCCGTAAAGTTAGACAGTCAGCAGTACGCGTCTGTGATGGTGGGCGTAGATTCGTAGGCGTACGTAAACTTCTGTGAATGTATTTATTTTGAAATCAAGCCCATAGTAACATTTTGCTGCGTTTCCCAAGCGGATGCTATTTCGGATATTTCTTGAGCGAATGTATGAGATCATAAAAGCAAGTATTCTTCTAGGAAGTTGGAGATTGTGGTCGTAACGCTTCAGATTGGCTTAATCGAACGAGATGCAGAATTTCTTCGAGAAGCTTTTTATGGAATTAACTTGGCAGATCTTGTATTTTGGTTTCTTTTTATGCACAGTTTCAAAATATGTCATGAGATTTAACTATTAATAATTCCATACTTGTTGAAAAAGTAATATGTGAAAATTTCACTAAGGAAAAGAACCACCAAGTACAGCCACTACATATTAATTTCATTTCGTGAAAATTTCGTAAAATTTCCTTAGAAATTCAAGGTTATTGATTTTTATGATGTTTAAATTCATAGGCCCTTTGAATTTTTCTGGTCACTCAATACTAACGTTGTGTAATTCTATTTCCTCCCCGAGGATAAGTTTCATTTTTATCTTGTAGTGAATGACATTACCGTCCCTATCAGTTTTTCATCTCTATCAGAATTATTAATTTCAACTTACGACCGAATTTCCGATTCCTTTAAAATTCAGCGCATCAGCTTGCACAGGAAACGTTTTTTGCGGCGGCATTTCTCAGCCGCGCACGGTATTCACGAATCGAATGAATCCAAAGATAGATTCTTTCTGGGAAGAGCAGCCTAATTTTTACGCGCCCAAGCAGTCGAAAATAACATTTTCTCTGAGCGTGATCAAAAGCTAGGTTTTATTTTCTCAGAGGTTTTTCGCGCCGTTTTCTACGCCAGTCATCACAGGTGTATTCCGGAGGTATCACGTATGACCTTTACCTGCAAAAATTAGAATCTACGCATTCCCAAGGGGAAAAGGGGGAGGTTTGGAAATAGCTATTCCAAACGTAACTTCTGAGTGATCAAAGAAATCGTTCTGCCATTTATCCTCTGTTTTTATGCTGCTATTAACAATTTTTCTACCTCCTCATTCCCTCACGTAACCATTCGTTCCAATGTCATTTCCTCTCTATGCCATATATTCCTTTGACTATAGAATCCTTTTTCTCTGGTATATGTATCTCAAGTTTATCTGACGATATGCGTTGCAGTGGAGGTGGTTGAGATAGATTTATTTGCGGTTTAATGTTTTCTTTTCGCTTCATTCTTTTAGGGGAGCTCTCAAACTATGAACGTGTATCACAACTTTAATATAAGTGTGTTGATAGTATCGATTCAGTCTATAAGTTTGTGTCCATAAAAAGAAAAAATGGAAAGAAAAAGTATTTGAACCAATATTGGTTTCAGTCCATTGCATTCCTATTCGATATTATTTTCCACTACATCTCACCCTCTTAAAGTAATCTTTAAATCTATCTTTATAAGATTTTAAACATAACTATGCGGAAAATATAGAGAAATTGACTGACATGATAAAAGAAATGGCTCATTTTTAGGCGGTTTTCCTTAAACCTATTTTTATCGCTTTGACTGTATGTGTAGTTATGTATGAAGCAAGAACGGCGGAAACAATTGCACCTTTCCACCTGATATTTCAATCCAATCTTCTTTTTTATGTATCTCTTGTATTGAAGTTATCGTCGGTAGAATAAGGTTGGATCCCAAGGAAAACCTGCACGCACTCTCCGCAGTTACTATCCAATTTCCTTTCTATCTACTACTCGAAAATTTGTGAATTAAATCGAATGTACCTCTCCCACGGCCTGGTAGCTTCAATTTATGATGCAGAACATCGAACGATGGTATCGGCGCTCCTTTTTTTGTAACTTCCGCTGGTTCGAGCCCTTCATACCGTTTTCACGTGTTTCATATTTTATCAGGGCGTTATTCGATCCTCTTTGTTACACGTTACAAGATCCTCCACCTATGTTTGCCGCGAAATTAAGTTTAAGCGGGTTCGAAAGAGCCGAAGGCGGAAATTGCAATGATTAATTCATTTCTCATGCTCACCACCCCCATGTTCAAAATGGCTGCATGCGAAACTTCCGTCACGCTCGGGGAATCAAAGTTTTCGTTCCCTGTCTTCGTTGCAGCTACTCTAGATGCAGAATTTGCTTTGAAAGTGTAGGGGAAAGACTTAATCAATCACTATACTGTACCGTTGGGCATTCGATCAATCATTCAGGAAGGTCGTTCAACTATCCAAAAGATTTTGCATTAGAGTGCGTCGAATATTTGTGACTAAAAAGTTGAACATTTCCAAACACTGTAGTTTATGGTTTCAGCATTGCCAAGATTGGCTTTAAAGTTTGGTTTCATAATGACTCGATGAAATGATTTTTAGTGAAAATTCTGTTATATTTTGATCAACTTTTCATTACTATGATTTTATACCTTTTTATTTTACTTTTTATAGTTTGCCTGACAGCTTTGCTCCAAGAAGATTGTAAACTGGAAGAGTTAAGGGTTTTAATATCAAAGGCAAATAGTGTTGATGTGGAAATAAACGCGTAGAAATGTGGAAAAGAACCGGAGATAGGAGTAACAACGTTAAAACAATTCAACGAAATCGGCTCGTATGCAGACTTGTGCTATTCAGTTCCTCTAAATACATCCTTCACGATCGTTTCCTATCGAGCAATTTCTAAGGAAAATAATAATTTGTCAAATTAGCTAAGGACCAAGGGAAAAGCCAGTTTCTCCGACCTGCTCAGAACTAAACGCATGTAAATCGCTCACTAATTCTCATCATAAATGCTTTGTAAGTTTTGTTCTAAGTTCTCGAGAGATCGTTGGCCGCTAGAAATTTACAAGGGAGACAGGAATTTAGAGTAGCTATCGGTACGAATTAAATGAAGAAATATAATGCTGTAAAAGGTTTGCGTACAACAGTGGGATTCAGTCGAAGGAGGTATTCAAGTAAATGAATGATTTGATCGTTAGGCAAACAAGGAAGTTCTTTCTTTGCTGCGGAGAATTTATATCTCAACTTCTTTCCTCATTTAAATTTAATGTCTATCTGCCGTGTCACTTCCCCATTACCTCTGTTCGCGCTGCCAGGTTCTAAGTGGCTCAATTGATTCAGTCAATAGATGTCGTTGAGGCTTCGAATTACCGAAATTATGTGCCGTGTTCAAGTGAACAGTTCAGTGGAAGTTAGGATCATTCCCCTAAAATGCATTTCGCCGCATAAACTGTGCACGCATGTGAACCTACGAAATTTCTCGGTCACGTCTTAAAAACTACTCAAAGTAAATTTAGAAAGTAAAGTAAATTTCCGTAAAGATCGGAAAAATAGTTTCTTTTCAGGAAGTTCGTTGACAGTAACGCGGAAGCAACTCAAGGAGTTCATTCCGGGCATGGATGAGCTGTTTCTCTCTGTGGGTTTTCCGAAAACATTGTTATCGTTGCCATTTTCCATTTTTTCTTCTAAATTTCGAACGGTCCTCAAGTAATTTTATTTTAGAATTTGAAATATACAAATCTAACAAGGAATTGTAAGAAGACAGAATAGCCATTTCAGTTATGTTAAGTTCCCTCTTACAATTAGATGAATTTTGCCTTAGGTCATTTCTTTTTAAACTATGTTGGGACATTTAATGAAGCGCAGGCTGACGGGATATTCTGTTTATCCCCTATTCGGAAGATAGTCTTTTCAGTGTGCTACTCGGCTAACGTACGCAGTGCTAAATATTTGCTTCAGCTAACTTGCAATTTATGTACGGTTTACTATGTTGTACGTGATCCACTCATATAGCACGATGGACGCGTTATGTTTACTTCTCTTTCCGAGAAATTATTTTCTTAAACTTTATCGAGAAAGGTTTTCTTAATTTTTAGTATTCTCTCTTCTAACTATACACATCCTCTTTGAAGGAGAATCATGGTCAGCTGTGTCAATACATTAGAACCTCAATCTTTAGTTTTTGAAGGGATTGAGGGAAAAAGACGATCGACGCGGGAAAACGATGAAGCCGGGAAATGAGGACCCAGCTTATATCATTAAAACAAAAATATAATGAGAGTTAATAAAGTGCATAGTGCTAAAATAACCCTAAATATGCATATCGAGCTAGAAAATAATAAAAGCAGAAGATTTATTTAAATTTTTACCTTGAAGATGATTGATTTATTCTTGGCTGCTAGGAGGGACCGAAATAAACTAACGGCTCAAAATAATATCCTCTTAAAAGAAAGTTTATTTGCAATTGTTCCTGGGCTTCGATGTAGACTATCGTTAAGTATTGCTTATAGCCACATTTCTTGGGATGGAAAGGCTTTGGAACTCGTTGGCGTTCGCCGGGCGCAGGAAAAAATACTTACTATAGAGACAAAAAGAGTAGAAGTTAAATAGTGTGGTCCTTCTCCTTCTCCTTAAATGACGACTGGACAAATGAATTTCAAAACCCTTCCCGAGAGGATGGGGAAGTAACTGTTAGGGTTCTTCAAAAAATATGGTTATCATTACTGGACCTGAAGACTTTCCTCGTGAGTAAGAGAAGCTTTAAAATGATGGACTGGGGAAAAGTTGCTGTTGAGACAAAAAATCTGAACGGTAAATGCTATAAAAAGGCAGTTCGATGAATTTGATATTATTTAACATTGGTCCTTTAGGACCAAAGAAAACGTGCGATAAAGAAATACGTCTATTTAGGGCGAAATTGAGACTTTAAAGTTACCTCTTCCATTTCACCAATTATACTGTAATAACGATGGATCTGGGAAAACGATAAATGCGGTAGCGAATGCTCTAGTTTCCACCTTATATCGTTCCAAAACAAGGAATGGCTTTTTTGTGGCTTTTTTAATTTTCTCTTATTTTGCGTTTTCATTTTTATCTTTGGGGTGGAAGTTAATTTTGATACGTGGACGAATTTAGCCTCGCAGCAGGGATTCCTCGATATTTCAGATAAATAGATCTAATTTATATTATATTTGGTGATAGGTCGCCTGCGTGGCAAGTTCGTTGAAGTGATTTTTCCTTTTTCCTCTAATTTCCAGTCTTTTTCCTACACATCTACGCGTTTATTTCGACGTCAACACTCCATTTGCCTTTGATAATAAAACCCATACCTCTATAAGTTTACAAGCTTCTTTGAGCAGTGTTGTCAGGCGAACTATAAAATAACTAACATAAAAGTAAGCATAACATCATATCAATGGAAAATTGTATAATAGTGTTTCAATTAAAAATCAATATTTTTCTTTTATAAAGGTTTATTTCTAATATAAGTGCTTTTCAAATGCATTGTTATTGTTCGAGTATTGGCATTCATTGTCTCGATAAAATATCCTGTGAGCTATGCGTGAAAGCTGTCCTTTCAGTGACGAAATTCACCGCTCTCATTTGGTTTTATTTGTGTCCTAAAGCTTCTAGATCACTCAGTTTCCATTTCAGCAGCTATAACACGACTGTTTATTGTTTGACGCTGCCTTTTGAGCACCCAACGAGTAAATTGAAAGTTTCGCCATCCGTTTTATGTGTAGGACATTAAGAAGAAAAACGGCTGGAAGTTACTTTATCGCGCTTCACGCCATTTACTTTGCGAATGAAATCCGTCCAGTAATGGCTGTCGACGACCGTACATTAAGAAGGCGTCGCGCTGTTTACTCTCACTTCTCATCTTACATTGTGACGACCCTCTTACGTCCGACCGTTCCTCTCAGCCGACGTCGCATGTCCGTTTCCGCCCGTGCACTTCGAGAGGTAATCATTACACGTCTCATAGAGCCTCTGGGCACATGCAGCGTGCGAGGACATCATATGGTGACCCGTATCTGCTCCACAAGTGGCCCGTCAGGAGAATCTCTGCCCAACCACGTCCCTCCCGCAATGTTTGAGAGTTTTCTCTCGAAGCGTGTCCTGAATGGATGTTCGACAAACTTCTCGACTCCCAAAAAAGTTTCCCCTTCGACTTCGAGACGGAAGTATCTCCCGATTTATTTATGCCCTCCTGGCGGATGTGCGGTTTGAATCTTGTTGCTACTGAGGTATTGCTGATCAGGAGAGGGTAGATCGGGATCGGCTGGTGAAATCTTCGATCACGCTACTAATTTTGCTGATGAATAACCAGTTTTCTTTTGTTTTACTCGGGTGGCAGAAGAGGAATTTGAGGAGGAAATTTTGATGCTTGTAAGTGTATTAAGTTAATTTGGGTGCTGCTTTTTCTTACATGGTGTTTATCCGAAGGAGAGACAGCGGTTAGGCTACATTTGTGTACTAGTGTTGCTAGTATGAAAAACCTTCTTGCCGTATGCCACGCCCTCTAGAGGCGTGCTACGCGTATTTTGGATGTCCTACGTGCGAACTGATAAGATGACAATGAATTCAACCGCTAGGTAAACTAAGCTCGATTGATGAATGAAAATACTAAAGAAAATTATTTCAATTATTTTACGAGCATTGCCATTGTATTAAATGGAGGGTGTCAGACCCACCAAAAATAGGTATATTTGTATAGAAAACTATTTCAAAAATTTTCCGCAAAAATCTGCCTGATTGGTATCCATATTTAGGGTGTATTTGCGTAATTTTCTTCACGTTACACTGATCTAGCTGGCCTTCGAAAAGCTAAATTACTGTATTGATTCATGTGACAACTAATCGATTAGACCTTAGAATGTATGTTTTCTATACGATCTCTAATTTAAAATTTAATGTTAGGTTAATGACATAAGGAAAACGGCGTTTTTAAATACTATTTTTTATGTTTGAAAGACCTTAGGTCTTCCATTTCGGGTAATAAAAGAGAGATTAGTCCTTATTTCAAGTAAGTTAAATTGAAAAATTAATAGTGAATGACATAGTTTTATTTAATTTCTATTTATAAAATACTTATTATGATACAATTAAGCTTGTTTATTTTACTTTAGTTCCACCATTTTAGCTTTGAAGCAATATATTTTCGTGGAGGGTTATTATTTAAGGGACGGTAGATAGATCCGTTAGCCTATTTTAATTGCGTATTTGATTAAAACAGCTATCCTATAGTCCTGTAACTAGCAGTTTGTATTGAATTTGTCAATTTGTCATCTCATTTAGATTCGGTCAGTTACACCGATCCTCCAATGGTGTATTTAAAATTAGGATCATTTTATTAATTGCCGCTTTGCAGAAAACTCTGTTATCAGGTTTTTCCCATCTAATTTCACGAAACTGTCTCGTCGAAAGAAGTAAACCCGCTAATAACGATAACTACCGAAATGAAATCCATTCCACTCCGCTGGAAAGTCAATTAGAGATTGCAAATATCTGTTTAATTTCACGCAGATTTTCGATTCAGGTTAAGCTTAATTGGATGTTAAGCCCGAATTGGGATTTAATAGAATTTTCCCGCCCGCTAACAATTTTAATTTGGATTCATGTAAGAATTTTTCGAATTACCTGAACGGAAGCAGCAAGAGGGTAATGGTTCGGATATGCAGTTATAGGTATTAAAAAGTGTTTTTATTATTATTTGCTCGGTTCGCTGAAGTATCAATTTTTTACTTCCGTCTCTGATTTTTCTCTGTTTTTCCTGTGTTATTTTATACAAGTCCTCGTCTTTATTTTAAATAAGAAACTTTTTAGAATGTTACGTGGACCAGGCTCCCAGATAGCCAAGTGGGTACCGCGTTCGACTTCGGTGGAAGAAGTCCCGGATTCGATTCCCAGTGGGGACCTACTTGCGGTAATACCTCAACTGTCGAAGCTTTTTTTTAACTTCTACTACCACCACTACTATGTTTTGTCTACCGCTGAAAGGTTTAATTCAGATTCTATCAGAATCCCCATGTAGAAGTTTTTACAGATTAATGGTTGAATTGTGTAATGGCTAGCATTAAAAATAGTTTTAATATTATTTTAGTTTTTCGCTGAAGAACATTTTAGGTGCATCCCAGATTAAAAAAAAGTCTCCTGTCATCTTGACAAAGTCCACGTCATTCATTTAAGACTAGGAAGTTTTTTTTTATTTTTCGTACCATAAAAACTGCTTTCTCTGTTTGGTGGCGCTTCAAAGGAAAACAGCTGAAAGATTCCGACAAAGATCGGGGATTTCTTTTTTGCCTCCGGTAATTTTTTGTGTCGTCTTCGATAGATTTTCAATTTGGTCGTTCGACCTCATAATGTGCCCCCGGACGTCCTTACTCGTGATAAGATCTCGTTGGACTTCGCCAATTACTTTCCACGCGACTTCTTTCGCCAAACTTTTGAGTGCGATGGGTCCAAAGAAAACAAAAGGCATTCACGCTCGGAAGCCCTCTCGTCAGCAATTTAGGAGGCCATCCATCAGTCGGAAAAGTCTTGGCTCGAAGCCAAAGAACATGTGGGGAGGAATTCAATCTCGGAAAGGCTTGACAGTGAACAGTCTTCACCCCTCTTTGGTCGAGCCCGCTATGTGGTTGAGGATTTCATTAGTCAAATAAGGATTGGGTTTGAATGGGGAATTTCGTCCCTTAGGCAGGGTCTACAAATTTTAAATAAAGCTGTAAGAGAAGGCCTCGTTTACACCAAACCACGTATATTTCCACTCATTCTTCCTGAATGTATTTGCCAATGTCCCACTACAACTCATTCGGGACCGTTTTAGAAATATTTTATTGGATTTGAACCCTTAATGGAATGTGCATCCCAAATATATCGATTGAAATTCTAACAAAATATTCCTCGGTTATTACTTATAATTTCATGCCATTGTGCATTTGCTGAGGTTGTGTTTTGATTTTGAATTTGGAAGCTGTCTTGATTTCTGGTGAATAAACAAAGTCATAGTTTGCTTGCCCCGAAAGGAAACAGCGTAATTGAAGTTTTTGATTTAATTAACTTTGCTTTCTATCGGACAGTAAATATTCTGCCCGAAGGCTTCTATAAATCTCAAAATATTATTAGTTACGAAAAGCTCTCGAGAGGGAATGAGGTTTTCTATGTAAGGTGAGGAGTTACGTAGTTTTCCCTTGCTTTTCTCGTTGAACAGAATGCTTTAAATGGAAAAATGCAACGCATGTGTAACTACATGTCCCTAAGAATTATTGTTGTATAATATTCAATTAAGAAGTTATCAAAATGAATGCAATTTATCAGCTTCATTCACACATGACTAGCAATCATATTATCACAGCCATAAGCAACACTGAGATGATTGTAAATGAAAGATGCCTCAAATGATACAGAATCAGGCGTAACTTTGTGGTACTTATTAATGCGAAAAAACTTCATGAGAAAAGCGTTTACTAAACCACAAGAATATTCATACATAACAATTCTTGTGGTTTAGTAAACGCTTTTCTCATGGAGTTTTTTCGAATAGATACCTTGTTCTCTATTCTTAGCAAGAAAATATTTCATCCTTCAAGTTTAGTAAGGAGTGTATTACCGCTAATCCTAGACTAATCGTGATTTTTTTGTTTTTGATTTAATATTACCTAATTGTGCCAAAAATATGACCTAATTTCACTTTCATAGTTATTTATGAAAGTGTTATCTTAAATTGTGAGGGCGATTCCAACCTTCATGAGCGTTAAAGTAATCGCATAACTGTCAGGTTACGTCTCTGAGCTCTCGCGGCATAAACGAATTACATATCACCTTTTCCAGAATTCTTTTTCATAAGATTCTGATAATGCGACATCGATAACATTGCGATGTTGATAGAGATTGACGTCAGGATTTACTCGGTGAAGGTAAAATTGATATGATCCGCTCGAAAATTTCCAATAATTATTTTCTACTACAGAGTGATGTGTGTGTTCAAAATGGAATTTCGGTGACAGCATTTACCGAATCGATTGGACAAGTTTTTTTTTACCTATCAGGTTAATGTGTGACTTTTCGCCGAATCAAATTTCACTCTGTTATCATGGGGATTTCATTGTATATTTATTTAAAAATTTTGAGTTTTATCGTCTCCGTTTGCCTTTAACATTGATTGGTCTCTCATCTCCCCAGCTTTGGTTGTACTTCAGTCATGTCTCTCTGTAGAGCCATTACTGCATACCTGTACCCCGTATGATAACGTCTTATCATAACTTGACATCTCCTTAATAAATCTGCATCCTTATGTATGCCTATATGTTCCAATCCAAGCCATTTATTTCCTCTTATCTAACTTTCCTTTCGTGGTTGTAAATTCAAATGCTTTTATTACATCTAAAAAAACTTCATACCGGAAAATTCGCCCATGTTAATTCGCCTATTCGATAATTCATCACAATATATTCTTTTTAGGGGGACGTTATTTGCGATAATGAAAAAGCTTTATGATTAATTAGTTCCGATTTTTTATATTGGGAAGTTAAATAGCTTTACGAAAAGTAAATAGAAATTATGACAAATGCAATAATTGCATTCTTCTTGTCTTTTTCACGCTAAACATTGTCGGACGATTCTTCATATCTAAAGAATATTTTTCGAGAAAACTTATTTTGCTAAAATTTGGTTGTCAATGAACTTCAGTGACCTTTGGGAGCAAAAGGAGTAAGTTTTTATGTTCTTTGAACTTTCTGGTTGCCATCCGAGTTGATTTTTTTTACTGTTCGTAGTTAAATAGCTTTTCGTTAAGAGCCGAAACTGGAGCGTAAAAGCTGTCAATCTTCAATAGGTAGGATTGGGAAAGTTATCTCGAAAGCAGTTTTTATGCTTTTGATACGTGATTCCTTTCAGCATGCAGTTTATACGGAATACTCACATACTACAGACCTTAAAAAAATCGTCTTAGAACGTGTTACTTCAGAGCGGTCATAATTACAAATGTAAAGTAATGCATGTCAAAGATAGACCAGTATCTTTTCCCGAAATTCGTTAGAACATTAGCGATTTATCCACGTAAACGAACTTGAGGACAACATTTGATGAGTAACCTTTTTTTTTAATCTGCAAATATTTCGACGTAATGAAGTCCTCTCTCGGGCTTGCGGGTGCTCCCGCTCTGGATGGAGGTCAAGAGGATTTAGACGACTGCGGTCTCTTTCCAACGGACCGTAGGTCAGAGATAACGACGCATCTAATACGCATTAAATCCACATATGTTGTTTTTTATACCTCAGAAGTTTTCGCTTTTTATTCTCTGAACCTTGCATTAGCTTTGATTGATCTAATATGGATACTCTGATCAAAATTCTAGATAAATCCTTTAGTTAGAGGTTTTGAAAAGTCATAATCACGGTGACGAGACTCTTGGTGAAAATGAACAATGTAAGCAAAAGTTTTGTATTTATATGTATATAAAATAAAGTGGTACACAAAAATTTTATTCATTATAAGAAAGACATTTCATCTTTCTATATTTAAATAGTAAGGATAAATTCAATAGAATTAAGTAGACTTTGATCAAACTAAATTGGAAGGAATTTTTAAAAGTAGCGTAAATAAGATTTTGCTTAAATATTTTTCCGCGATCCAAATTCAATGCAGCTTACTCCTCAAGTTTCAATAATTTTTTCTCATTTTAACCTGAAGATGGATTGAATGTAAGTTTTTTGATACGTTTTCCGCTTTTATTTTTTCTATTTTCTTTATTTTCGTCTGTACAATCAGACCAAGTAGAGAAAATACATATTGAGAACCACAATGCTCTTGGTTTATTTCTGAACGAACTCCGAAAAGACTTCTAGAAATATTTATATTCTGTTAGAAATTCATCAGTTACTTTAGATTACTTCTTTTTAAAATAGTTAGTCTTTCGGGAGGCACTCAAGCCAAGGGTTATGTGAATCTGAATGTACCGTATTACCAGTGCGGTCATTCAGAATTTTTGATCCGAACAATTTACCGCTTGTCTTCCATACCAGCTGGGAAGTTCGAATTGTAGATGCGTCTCACCGGCTTCAAGTATTGAAGTTTTCCCCTTCAATTTATAGCCCCGCACATTCGAATGGTCACTTTCAGCCAAAGTTCCCATGGAAATGAAATTATCGACGGTCATTCAGATTTTAGGATCTCGAGCGCAAATCCCCTATTGGAGGCTAATAATTTTTTCTGGGATCCCGAGCCTACCTTAGAGGATTATAAGGGGTAGGATCGCTATCTGCATGGGACACTGAAGCGTAGTGTGGCGCGTGACCCTCACTCCGCCAGACCCCTTTAGTGAGCCACTGCTTTTATGGGAGGGGGTGTCGAGGGGGAGAAAGGCGCGCGCTTATATGCCCCTTCGGGTCGATGCCTTCGTCCTTTGCCCTTCTGTCTCTGCCTGACTCCGTCCGACTGCTCAGCCCGAACTCCATTTCCCTCTCTTTCTCTCGGGAAAGCGGACACGAAGAAGGTGGACCCTGTCCGACAATGCCAGCGCTACTTCTGTACGTTTACGACCGCGATATGTAGCAGAGGTTCGGCTACAAAAAGCGCGGTTCTGGAACGTTAGGTTCAAATTTTATTCGGTTTGAGATATCGAAAGTGCTGTTTCTTCCAATCTGTTATAGATATCGCAGAAATCGAATGGGAATGCGGTAGTTCATTAATACTAAAGAATAAAAAATAAAGATTATATATAATGCTTTAAATGGAAAAATGCAANGTATATATATATCCAAAGGTCGAATACTCGTGTAAGGATATCGAGCGAAGTAACGTATCGATTGGTCGAATTAGGATCGATTCAAGGTATCAGAAATGATACTTCCATCAGATTTAAATTTTTACTGTACATTCCGTACACAATATCGTACTTGCTAACTTATGAAACTTGGTCGAAGAGGAATCGGTTCGAGTGTTTGGAATTAATGGACTCGTATAGTTCAAGGAAGTTTTTCACTTTTATTTTAAGTAATAAAGTCGTATTTTTTTCGAATAAACCTATCTCTCAGTCATTTGAAAACACCGCTATCAAAATCTTTTTGAATTTTGTTTGAATCCGAGCGTCTAGACCCTTCCTGCCTTTTAGTACGAAATTCATATCAAGGCCTATCTTTAGTGATTTCTCTTGACAGATTGCTGTATTTCGGATTCCGCACCAGGAAAAAAATTGAGGAAAAATAATGTAGGCCCGAAGAAACGAGTCCCAAGTTAAACCTACTAGAATTTTCCCGTAGATAATAATATATCGTGATAAAAACATGTTAAAGTAGGTTCCGCCCTTTCTCAAGATTGCGTGATTGCTATCGTTAGAGAATGTCCTTTCTAGATTTTGGGTTTGAGATGTTGTCCAGGAGAGTCTTTTCATTTGAAATAATCCATTCCTCATTCCCTCCCCTCGAAAACTCTCCGATCAGTGAATGGATTTGGTGAGCTCTGTGTCCTTTCGCTTTTTATATTCGCTTACCCTCTCTTTTATTCGTTTCGACCTCGGTTATTACCACGGAATGAATCAACCATGCGGAAGGTAGTGAAACCTAGTGGGAGATCACATTAATCAAGTGGTGGTATCATGTCATACGAAATGGAATACTTTTACTGTAAATGATTGCTGATAGGAGTGGCGGCAAAAATCAATGCTCTCGATAAAGAATCGAAGACTTATCGCATTGCAGCAAAACGGCAAATATGGGTATGGTCGATGACTAGTGAACACATTGTTCTCGTTACACAGTTGTAAATTAGTGATTTCATTGTTATGCCTTCTCTCGTCGTTTTTGGAATATGGATCTCGGATAGGAAACACAAAGTGCCATGTTGTTATGCCCTACTTTTAAAGGAGAGCATGCATTTTATGGGTGATGTAAGACATGAAGTTACAACGAGGAACCTTGGTTCGAACAACGCGGATATAATGGCCGTAAACGTTAATGAACACGAAATACTTTCCAGACGGCTTGGTTTTATACATTTGCATGAATAAAAATCGATGGTTTTGGATGGGACGAATACTATATTACGAAAGCTCGAAGAAGCTCAGAGTAGAAGAGTCCTCAGCTACCAATGTCTTTGAAATTCATGAATTTTCAATTTTAGCCAGGTATGCGCCCTCAACTGTGATTGCGTTGCTTTAAAAAGTTCTTAATATTAGCTCATATATGTTGTTCTAAAGTTATTGAAAATTGAGGCTATGTTTTCTTTTCTCAAATCATCGAGTATTATTATTAATATTAGTTATCGCAAGTGAACAATAGGTCAGGTGACAATTCATAAAGTGTGCATACTGATATTTATTCCAGCTTATGAGTAGAACTCGTATTAAAGTGGCCTAATCGATTGCACACGCCCTGTCAATGATGTTCAGACTACGATGTACTCGTTGTGAGCAGTATGCTGTAAGTAATGTCTCAGATCTCACCCGTACAGGGATCTCGAAAAGTGAAATGCACGTTGGTCAAAGTGGTCCCGGGTTCGATTCCTGGCGGAATCCATTAGTGCGAAATGACCTCAACCTATACACTTTTAAAAACTACTTTTACTACTCAGGTTAACGTGGTCACCGCACGATTATCATTGGAAATTGCCTTACAATACGATTTCGCGTATTTACTACAACAATTTGGGAATGAAAATCATTTCTTGTTGAATTCCTCGATAATGCATGTCATACTTCGGTTTTTTTCACCAGTGGAACCCATCAACATATACTTCAATTCGTTTCTCACCAACTGTCATCGTTCCATTCCATTCTCGTCTGCTCCTCATTTATTCGGATCTATTCAGCCAAAATCTTCTCGCCTTAAGCGAAAAATAATTGTCGATCCATTTGGTATTTCACGTCTCTGGGTACGCTGACCATAATCGAGAAAACACTCGCTTTTTTCTCGTTGTTAGGCGAAGTTATTATTTTAATAGTGATACTTTTGAAATTGCGTTCCACGTGGAAATCATCCAGAGCGAGTGCACGGCGTGGAAAATAAAGGGGGAGAAACCGCCGTATTTAGCGGATTGCGCGAGCACCTGATATTCGTATAGCGTAGGGCGGGAGTATATAGAGAGGGAAAAAATGACGGCGGCGGTGTTGGGGGCGTGTCGCTGTCCATGGCAAAAATCGATGGGAAGTGAAAAAGGGGGACCAGGAGGAGGGCAAACGGTACGCCTCACTCCGTTTCAGTGGCCGTGGTCACCTTTCGTGCCCGGTACGGTTGGGACGTGCGGAGTCCGTCATGCCGTGCATTTCCTCACGTCGACGGCTCCCTTTGTGACACACGCTTGTCTCCATAAGTTGTCTGCCTGCGGAGGGAAACTCTATCTGCAGTGCTTTTCGCTCGCGCTGCCGTTCAAAGGCCGAATGAATTTTCCAGTTTGCTTTTGTTTGAGTAGGTGCCGCAAGTTAGCCTACCGGCTTGGTGACAAAGAGTAAAGCATCCATGTTTGTAAGTTAAGCGCCAGAGAATAAATATGGTGTTCAGATTAAACATATGCATAACCTAATGAGACAGCAATTAGAGACGAGCTGACGTAGGATAATATGTCACCATTGCGTTGTTAATTTTTCGAATTCCATACACAAGATTTCACTGTAACGTTTTTATGATCGTTTTATTATGAAATTAATTATAGCAATATTAATACTCTCAGTGAAAATAGTTGAAACGTTTCTACATGATGTATTTTAATCATTTTCGTGTATTATTGACGTGTATTTTTTATGTGCAGTATTAAGGGTAATTTGGTATTGTTTTTTTAACTATTGTAAATTTAAGATTTACTGTGGTTATTCAAGTTCCCCTTCATAGTGGGTATCTGCTGTGAATACTTTGTATTAACTTCATCTAAGTTTTTACGTCCACAAACTCCCCTAAGCTTTTGTATCTCTAACTTTACGAGTATATACATTTATTTATTTTTGGGTTTCATCAACACGATGCAATTTTTGGAGAAGACCACTTCTTAGACTCGGTTAAAATATACTCTATTCAATTGATCTTTTCATTGATTTTATATTTTTCTCATTAATTTATTTTGGTAAAATTATTTTCATAGGTAGTAAAATATTATAGTAATCTACTATCAAATCTCCTACCATTTTGTCGGAAAGTGAATAATCTGATTGTTACATCACATCTGAATTTAAACTTTACTTGTATTGTAATGTCAGTAAAATGTTTAATGTGAAATCAAAAATTACATTTCAAGGAGTAAAACTTCTCAAAGTCATCAGTGAACTACACTTAAAGCTCATGCATGCCATTTTAAGAAATAAAGAGCGCTAATATGAAAAAAAAAATTAATTGCGGTTGATTACTAGGCAAGACGTGAGGGTTTTCATTTTGCCAAGTTGTGTGCCACGGGCATATCTTGTGAAATTTAGGATCTATTATCTGGAAACAGATGTTGTCTGTTCCTACTGACCTGGTAATTTCATTTACATTAATTTCTGTCGGTAAGCATACTTTTAATAAGACTGATTTTATGATACGTTTCGCGAAAAATTGCCATTTCGCGTCATTGTTTCAGATCGCTCCAATTCATTGCTCCATCGCTTTTCACCTTAAATACTCTCCCCTCTCTTAAGTGATGACATTTACGAGCTGCTTCGAGCCTAAAGTTCTTCTCCTTGAGAAGGGTGGAGATTGGCTATGCTCCTTTTGTCCCTCTAACAATGTACATCCGTTGTAAGATGGAATCGGAGGAGGATAAGGGGTGTATGAATGGCAAGGATAAGCTAGCTGCATAAGGTAGCTCGCGAAAGGGAATGGATGATCAAAGATGTTATTGAAGTGAAATTGGACGGAAAGGGAGCGGAGGGTGGGGAAAATGGTCCAAATAATAGATGAGCTCACGAAGAGTGAAGAGGACGCCAGGATTCAAAGAGTAGTAGCGTTGATAGGAGGGAGAAGCGGATTGGTCGATAAAGTGTCCCATTACAGAGCTATCTTGTGGCATTAGCTTACAATGGCATAATTGCACTTCTCAGTGAAATGATCCACTTTTGCCAAGTTTCGAGTTACAATTGGATAATAGATTCTTGATGACGAGAAAATGAGAGGTGCCACTCTGGTCCCGCGGACCTCGAAAACTGCTGGTGATGTGTAGTGGATAGATGATTGCACTGTGGCCATTCTCGGTTTTGGCCCATTTCGGGGCGAGAACAACATTTGCGTTTGCTTCTAAAATAGTAATATTATCTATTTAATCTAAACAAGAAGATAATCCCAGTTGCATTCATTTCAATAATTATTTTTGTTGACGAACACACTACCATTCTCTTACCTGAAAAATCCGGTTAACTGGGACTCAAACTCGGGGCATGGTGCTGGAATGTAAGCACGCTAACCTCCCCGCAGGTCTAAATGTATAAGTGGAATTCGATCTAAATATGCTAGTGGCGATGCATTGAATCAATATGATCACAGACTTGATAATATGTTGTCAGTATGTCTATAAATACTCCTACAATTTATTTATAATTACTGTTTTCATTTGCCTTTTGGTACGTATTGAGGAGCAATTATCTTTCTTTTACTTTTGTCTCAATCCTGTTTATGACTGTCGTAATATTAAAGCTTCTGAGGTGAAAGTGATGCTGACCAATGGTCATAATTTTGGTCAATTCTTGTTTAATTCTGTTCCTAGAGTATTCATTGTTTTGCACTTAAGTGGACTTATTCCTAGCATTCAGGCTCTATGAGAAAAGTAACGGTAAACTACTGATAACTATGTATAATAAATATATAACTCTATGAGAAAAGTACTAAACTACCGTATCCTGCGTAGTTATCTCATCCTCACCCCAAAACTTTAGGTAAAGCGATCCGATTATCCGTGGGTGGATTAACTGTACGTGATATTTTACTCGTCATCAATATTTTTCGGAGCAGTGGGAATACGACTACGATGACAATACCGCTGCTAAAAAGATCCACGGTTAGATGAAGAAGACTAATAATGAGGCCATGGAATTATAAAAAATAACAAATTATGTGCTAAAATAATATTAATTTGTTTATTTACATACATTATCTAATTTATGGAGATGAAAGTGAAAGTTCGTATTATCTGTGTTTGCCGATGATTTGTGCATCCTCTCCCAATAATTAACCCGATTAATCTAGAGTTCACTGTAGTTAATGGTAGAGGGGTTTAGGATACCAGTCTTCGGTCTTTTTACTCATAAATCTTAAATAAGTCCCGCGGAAAATCGTGTTATGTCATTAATCATTTTTTTCATTTCATGTAATGAATTGACCGCTAATTAGTGACTCATATATAGCCTGCAGTGGGTGAACTATCATTTTAAGCCAAATCTTAAAACTTATCGAAATTTTTTCTGTCAAATATTAAGTACGGTAAAACTTTTTTCATTGCGATTATTCTTCTTCTTGTATCGATCTTATCAATTATTTTTCAACCGTTCAAACTCAGAGTTTTGTAGAAGAAATGGAGAACCATGTTCGCATCAGTTTTAAATATATCTAGTTCGCAAATTATAAATTCTGCAACACATTTTTGATTTATGAACGTAGTTTTCCTTGGCACGACTAAAGATCAAGTTCGAAATTTTAATTATTTGCGAAAGTTATGCTATAGCAGTAGATTATTTTTGATTCATTTTGTCAATTTTCTCAGTCATCTTTTTCTACTCACGGAAAATATTTTTGAATTTTGTCGGAAAACAAAATATGTTGTAATAATCCATATCTAAGGAAAGCAGGGAACGGACTTTTTTTTACAAACTTCAGCGATATGTGAGTTGTTATTTTCTTAGAGCAGATCGCCTTTCTCCCCTTGGTCGAGCTTCGCTCATGTTGGAGATTAAGTTTGAAGTCTTTTTAATATGGAGTAATTCAAATTTCGTCTCACTTTTAGTGTTACGAATTGGCGTTGTTATTTTCATCTTGTGATTCTAAATTATTACAGCGTTATCCTCAAGTATGTACTTTACCTTGGCTTGAAATTGTATACCATCTTAATACTCTCTGTGAAAGATGAAATCCTTTGGAAGAAGTTAATAAATATTAGGTGAAATAACGAATTTTCATATCCTGTTTACTGATAAAAGTAAGTAGTTTCTCACTGAGGTAGGAGACAAAAGATGTTTAAATTTAAGTCTGTTTCGCTTATGACGACCGTATTTTGGCTCTTCGATTGGATCCGATCGCGAGTGTTTCAGTTGGGATCGAAAGCTTTCCCTTTGTCGGCATAGCAATGATTTAAGAAGTGTGTCATCGCGTACATCCGTCGGTGTGGTCTACTTTCTGGTCCATGACGGAGTGGTCGTCGCCTTCGTTTTTCCGTTGCGATATTAATGAGGTGTTGGAGAGAGCGGAGTGATGGAGATGATCGATTTGAATTAAGTATTGCGACGGATGTCTGGCGGAAATCAGCCTCAAGAAAAGATTATGGAGGTGGTAGACGGACTAGATAAAATTATCGCCTTGTGTTTGCTATTAGAAAAGTTCCCTCAACGAGACGAATCGACTGTTGTTTGATTCAAGCGTTAAAATGCATCTCACACGTAAAGCGTTTGCTTGCGACTGCCCCTTTATGAAAGAGCGGATATTGTCTATACAATCTTAAGACTAAGTATCGCATGTTGAATGCTCTTAGAAATGTTACCACACGTCAAAGGAATTGTTTTAAATGTCTTAACCGGCCGCGGTGGCGGAGTGATTTGCTTACTAACGCTCCAACACCAAGGTTCTGGGTTCGAGACCCGGCTAGTAATAGTAATAGAAGTATTAGAACATTTTTGACATTCAACGTTCACATAATTCTTCAGTGGGGATACCGAAGGTGAACTGATGTCTCGATATATTAAATTTATTTTACAGTTGTAAAATGTTTTACATATCACAACACATTCTTCCCTCTTATACATTCCACATCACATTATTATTCCACCATACTATAAATATAAGTAACATATCGTAAAATAAATATGTAATATATATGTAAATAATGCGTTTCGTATAACATCTTTACAATAAAGTATACATTATAATATTATAATACTCTATTGTTGTAATATGAATGCATAAGACTGCACCATTTTATACCCACAAAGTACAATCTTATGTCAAAGTAAAGTGTACATTATTTATGCGATAGACATTGTATTAGGGCTACTCTAAGAATTCTTTGATTGAATAGAAACGTATTTCTATCAACATTTTTTCAATTCCTGCAAAAACAGCTGACAATTCAAACTAAACCTTTCTCTAAGTTCAATTGGTAAGTTGTTGAAATTTTCAATTCCCATGTACATAGGGAAATTTCATGTGGTTTTAGTATATGCATTGGGTAAATTATTAGCTTTTTTTCTCGTATCACGATGATGGTTACATAAGTATCGGGATAGGCTAGGCAGGATTTAGTCGGCTTTTTCCTGTTAGGGGACGTTCGTTTGTGTTTGTAAATAATTGTTGAAATGGGTGTGATAGGGGTCTTCCTATTTCCATTGCAGAAGAAATAATAACAACTAATCTGTCGAACAACAACTAAAAGTGTTCCTTTCTTTAGGAGCGACGATTGTAAATCAAGTCAATCGAGTAGGTGAAGAGGGGTTTGCACTGCCGCGCATTTTGGTTCTGAATTGGGGAATCCGTTAATACATGTGATATTTATACGGAGAGGTAATGGAGTTGTTACAATGATTCAGATAATCAAAATCAAATAGCATTCTCTAACGAAAAGTTTCGTATAGGATAACTTCTTATCGCTAGGATTTGCAAATATTATTCCGATTAGAAAATTTTCTTTGGGAGGTAATTCATCATTTTTTATTTCAGGCCTAAATTAATTTTTTCACTATTTTGTTTTTTACGTATTAAAATTTGTGCATATAAGTATAGGATATAATTTTAGGGGAAATAAAAAATTTAATAATCTCTGATAATTGCACGTAACTGAGAAAGCTGATATTAGCTTTTGTCAAACCAGACAATTTCTCGTTTTCAATTGGGATTCATTTGTAAAGGGAAGCTTAAATATAAATTTAAGTGTAGTTTCTCCGATGTATCAGCACGGCACTCAAGAATTCCGTCATGTATTTTAAATAAATAATAAGTGTTAAAAAGTAATGGAATTTCTAGGGTCGTAACTTCATAAAGCATGCGTTGTATCTCAACATTTCTTCCGTGTGATTTTTTTCTAATTTTGTTCCAGCGTGATTTGTGATCCTATTAATGGAAAATTTCGGAAGCGCAAATACGTATTTCCGTCACTCGCAAATTTAAGTAATAACCTCATCATATTTGCTTAAAGTTGGGGTTTTTCAAACAATCACTCTCTATTTTCACATTCAAAAATAGAAAATATAGAAGGTGCTTGCTGCGAAATATTTTAGAGAGTAAAACACTTACTCTGTTGTCAGAAACAGAAACGAAGTGCGGGAGAAAAGTTCAGGCAAATTAGAATCACGCCGACTCGAATGAAATCGGAGATAATTGCAGATATGCCAGCCAGAATCCTCCATTCTCCACTCATTTCTATGAAAATGCGAAGGAAAAAAATATAGAAAAATAATTATCATAAAAATTAAACTAGGCGTATGGAAAGGGCATCTTAATGGAATGGGGTTTATTCAAGTCTAATGTTAATCGAAATCTTTGTTGTTTGCTTTCAATGGAGAGGAGAGGTTCAATTTTCGTCCAGATCCCGTGAGTTTCTCCGAGTTAATTGGATAGAGAATGAATTGAATTCCGGGTAGTTGAGTCCTTATGGCTCCCGGAGAATTCTTTGTGTTATTCTTAATAAATGCGCCCTCTAAGAAACTAAAGTGAACGTTTTGCACCAGGGCTCTTCCCTCAAAAGATTGGATTTTTCCCGCTCTTTTGAATTAGCTGGTAATTTTATACTATTTTGAGATTTAGAAACAATTTTCTCTCCTGTGTTCTCCTAACATTTTACTGTAGTAATTAACTTTGTGGTAAGCGATAAATTTTATACAATTCCACCGTTATCGTCAAATTTTTCCTTAGGGGTTCAAATTATTTTTATGATATAAAGCTCGTTTCATAAAGTAATTTATTTAAAATGACAGTGAGCGATCAAGGGAGAGAATATTGTGTACAAAGAGTATATCTTTCCATTAGATTGTACGAATGGATTGATCTAGTTCAAAATCGGTTTCTACATTTGCCTGACTACATTTACACCTACATCTGACTACAATTTTTGTTTACATGCGCATTCTTCCTTCATTGGAAAATTATGGTAACTTTTAACTCTTTCTCTTCTAGATTACGACATCATATAAAACAACGCGAATCGAATTAAATTCCATTTAATACGGGCTTGTGGCAACCAATTTCTCAGTCTAAGGAGAAGATTTTCAAAATTAAAGCTCACATTTGGTGCGTGTAATAATCATAATGTTGTGTTACCGTGGAAGGAAAGCTAATTATACAGAATTAAATGACAAAGTCGAGAAGGATATAGAACGGGTAAATGGGTCATTTTTGAAATGTTATCTACCGTCTCTTTGTTCTTATTTTTTATTTACTTTTCTTTTGTTAGTCTTATTCTCATTACTTTGGGGTCGGCTGATGATTTTTTTACGATTGCTGATGATGATGATGGTGAAATTGGTTTAGTCGCGGATTTTTACTGCCGGGTGCCCATCCTATCGCCAACGCTTGTAGGGAAATCGGACACGACCGCACAACCATTCCCTAACTAGAAAAATCCAATTAACCGGGACTCGAACCCGGAGGGTTGCAACGCAAGCGCCTCATTCGAATCTTCTGCTTTGAATTCGGTAGCCTGATTCGAAATTACGTTACATTTCAAGGTATACGCTATCCGTGCGACCACGTAAGGAATACCTCCCCAAGACGCATGGAAGCGTACATTCAGCAGGACTTCGGAAAGGGGCTCGAATGCGAATCTCGTTTCGAATTTATTTAATAACCCCCCCTGTTAGTATGGATTTAAAACCGTGCGGTTGGAGCGCCAACGGTACCAAACATACATTTAAATTACTAGAAGGTTGAATAAGGAACTTTAAAAAAGTTTGCCTATAATCTAAAAGTAGGGAATAGAGCGTTTGGCAGAGTTTGACATATAAGAAATTTACGAACCGATACGACGAAGTCTTTTCATGCCAAGTCTTTCACGGCAGGTTCGTTTACTTTCCCCACCTCGCACGGACATACATTCGGAGGTGAGTCCTCCGAGGAAAGCTCGTGCGGAAGATGGACGCGACACAGTCACGCATGTTGTCTCTATGCCGCATCGACCCATCTTTTAATTTTAAATTGAACGTCGACGCGCGCACGTCTTCATCCCACGTCGGAATAAACGTGATCATGGACGTAAAGGCGAAAGTCCGCGTTCCGCCAATACGAGTTAGTTATCGGAGGAAAGCTAATTAATTCACGACAGGGAAGCGACGGGAAGACGGCTTGTCGCGCTGGAAAGGTCGTAGATATTAATTTGAATCAGGAACGGTCGGCTTAATAAGGCATATAATATCCCTCTCGGGGAACGTTCCAGTTGTCGGATTCCTACCCGTTTGGATTTAACGGGCGGGAATAAAAGTGGGGGAACGCCGACCTTCCTTAAAATTTATACGCTGGGACGTTCGGAATGAAAGGATTCTCGTCGAGGATATTCGGCACGGCCATTTTTTCCTTCTGCCTTTATTCCATCCGTACGCCTCCCCGCGCAAAGTGGATACGTGGGCCGGAAAACCAATCGACTCGGACAAATAGTCGTTGTTTTCGACCGGTTCCTCTTTTCATTTTGTCAAGGGAATCGCATGTTTTGATAAAGGGCGTCTGGTTTTTTCAGCCCGTCGGTCTATCTCCGTCCTCCTTTTCGTGTTTCAAGCGTCCTCACGTCGTATGCATGTTTGTCAGTTTTTTGTTAGCAAAGCGTGGCGCTGTTTCAACATCCAGCGGAAAAATACCTTTCGAAGGATACATCCCCGGGCGATACGTTGGACTAAGTTTTTCGTCGAATAATAAATGCGCCTACAATCAATCGTAATTTTTCGAGCAATTGGCGGAATCGGAAATAATCTGATGAAATTGGATGGAATATATCAAGCGGAAAATTGAACGCAACGGGTGGATTTACATATGACGGAAGTCGTTGAAAAAATGTAAAGCTTCAGATTGCATCGTATTCATTCGTCGTATGAACGGGCTTACAACACATCAAATGGTATTTCACTAAACAATCGTGGTATGATAACAGGAAGATTACGTCTGTCAAATTTATTACAGAAATTTGGGGTGTAGTATCGTATTCTAGGTCTTCTCTCCATCGTATGCTCTGTTATTTTTTTACATTTGTATTTGTCTGAGAAGTAGTTTTCTACATTTAGTGTTTGAATTATAAATTCAAAGGTACGATACTATTCCTAGTTCTTGATAGCATGTGTAAATATCAATATTGTAAGAGTTATTTCTATTGTTAACATATTTTATAATCCTGTTTTGTAAACTGCTCAAACTAACCAGATTACTGTTAGCTATGTCTCCCCAAATGGCCAGTCCATAGCGAACTATTGATCAGTAGTCACAGAAGCAGTATATAAAATTCTTGGCAGTAGCAGCGTGGCTAAAAGTGCTTCGACAGCTTAGGTCATTTCGCACGTAGGCCCCCACCGGGAATCGAACCCGGGACCGCTTTCACCGAAGTCGAACGCGTTGCCCACTTGGCTATCGGGAGCCCCTATAAAATTCTTTTTACTATTGTTGGTAAAATATCTTTTACATGGAACAGTAGGTATGATACTATTTTCATTAATAATAATAATAAGATGATAGAAAGCAGGATATTTCGGGAGATCTTCACCGTGACAAATTAACAGAGATCTCGCCGTAAATGGATTGAATACGAAAACTTTCGAGCAGTAGGCGCTTTATGCCGATGTCGAGAACATAAGTGCATTAACTCGCTCACAGAGAGGGAAATCATACATTGGAGGTAAGGATTCCTCTGAAAAGAACTTTCTTAAAGATATCAAAGTAAGAAACATTCAGTGTTACTGATAAATGGAATTCATAGTTGGATAAATGTGAGAGTAAATAATATAGCTGTCACTTTCTAAAGAGAAAATAAGATCTCTTGCAGGAAAGCTAAAGGTATATGATTTAAGCTGTAATACTTGGCGGATTTGCACGAAATGCGAGTGATACATCTTTGAAAAAAAACGTCAGTTTATTGTAGATGTAGTGTAGCATCATGCGCGGAAAATAAAGGTAGTACGATGATGGTTGAAATAAATGCAAATTTTTGTTGATGAAATAAAATTACCCTTATATTCAGTACCTTTGCAGTTGGTGTGCGATTTATGGATTTCTACGTTGATTTTTTGATTGATGGTGAGTTCATGTCGGACTCACTGGCATAGTGGATAGCGTGGTACGCTGCTACCTTGTGACATTGCGGGTCCTGGGTTCGAATCCTGGTCATGGTTGTTTGTGGTAGTGTCTGTGTATGTTCTATTTCATTAAGGGTTTATTGTAAAAATAGTCAACCTAGACTAAAATACACCCTTTTCGTAAAGGCGAAATTATTGAAAGGACCGCGCAGAACTTACCGACCTTGGTGGCTGAATGTTTATCATGGTAGCTTACCATCGCGGAGGCTTGGGGTTCAAGTCCCTGCTGATTGTGTTTTCCCTTGAAAAAACATGGGTCTTTCTATTTGTTCCTTTATGTTGTGGTTGTCATTCGCTTTTATTGTCCAAGGACAAATGTAAATAAATAAAAATACAAACACTCGAAATCTCTGAAATGTAAGGAGGCAGTAATCGGATTAAATCAAGATTAACCTTCGATCTCCAAGGAACAAAACCGTGCTCTGTGTAACGCATTAGAAAAAGGCATTTCTCACCTCATCCCGATCGCTCTTGGAAACGCGACTCGCACCGCTTTCAATTAAACGAACCGAATAGCAAATTCCTTTCGGGATAATCTTTACGACCCGAGGAAGAGCGGGTCCGAAACAACCAATCGAATCGGACAAGTCGTTATTGTTATTCGGTCCCCGGTCCGTTCGTTCTTTCCATTTCGGATCGCATGTTTCGATAAAGCAGCGGGAACGAGCGCGCGTTTTTTCTCTTCTAATGTTTTATTTCGCGAGAGAGGCCTTAAAGTCTGGTATCGACCGCTACCGCTCTCTCTCTCTCTCCCTCTCTTTGGCCCTTTCTCTTCCTCTCCCGTAGAAAGAGAAGTGAGGTAATAACGTGGCTCATTACCATTTGGGTCGGATGGCAAGAGGGAAGGAAGGCAGGGGGCGCTACTCCGTTCCTCGTTTGTTACCATCCGTGGCGGCGGATCGTTAGACGTCGTTTAATTATTTTTCTTCTTTTTCGCGTAGTATTCTCATACATGTGCGGGTGAGTAGGGTGGCGAGGTTTCTTCCGCTCTCTTATGATCTCGTTGCGTGATGTTGGTGAGGAGATTCGGCCCTCTTGTTATTGCCACTAAAGGGGGAGTGGCTGATTTCTTTTCTCATCTCTCGATGCTAACGTATAAGGCCAAGGGCGAGGGTTTTTATGCGAGGGGACGGAGGCGAAAGTGTGTCTTGTCCCTCGTTTCTGAGAACGCGAGGGTTGTTGTCGGGTGGTGTGTGAATGGCGTTCGTTTTTACTTCTGTTGGGTAGGGATCTTTGTGATTCGAGAGGTTCGGAGGGCGAAATTTCCTGTACCGTCGCTCTCTGCTATGGTTTACCACTCTCTGGATGCCTTTGAAATTTCGTTCGTGATTGGAGCATTGTTCGTGATCGAACACTGTTTATCAAGTGTGGATTCTGGAGAAGATGCTAGTGAGGAGGCTTTATTGCTCTTTTTTTGGAATTTTTATTCAATTTCTCCCTTAATTTAGTTGGTTGCAGGTTTACTTACGGTGGTATTGTTATACTAATTAGCCGAAGTTGGGAGGTTTATTTTTGTGCGATGAGGTAAATGTATAATAGTTACCTCAGTCCTATACTTATCGTAATTAAGTATTTACCATGTTGTGTGTAAATTAGCTTCTTTTATCCTTATCTAGTTTGCCTCGATTTTCATAATTATTTGCACAATAAATATCTTTAGGTCTTCTATTTCAAGTGCAAGAAATGACACATAGTTTTGTAACTTTGTTGGTGACGTTTCGATTAAGTAATTTATAATATTACTATCCCAGTAACGTCGAAAAATATCTGTGATACTTTTGTTTTTCACCTATACATGTTATGTGGCATCACATCGTTTATAAAAGTATCTAAAAAGACATGATGGGGTTTGCACAATTGCTATACCGGAGATTGCTCCTTTGCATTTGTCATCTTCGAATGAGAATGATGGCGTTTTTAAAGTATTTCCTTAAGCATCAGGTGAAATAAAACAACTGTGACAGGAAACCTTCACGCAAATCGAAAACCCGCAATTTTTGCCACTTTTACCCGACGTTGTACCCAATTAAGTTTTAATTGGGTTTTATTTCCCCAGCGAGGTGTTTTAGTTTTAGGTAAATTAAAGTCACCATAAAATTGCTTTTATTTCCCTGAGACAGTATTAGGAAATAAAAAACCGTTAAAAAAGGCTGGTGTTTGAAGTATCGTCCGAAATAACATTTAGAGAAAATTCATGCAAGAATGTTCTCAGTAATGATAATTCCTTTACTTTGCGAAAAATTGGGAACGATATGTAAACGGAAATTTTTCGGTTTTCTCTTAACTTTTCCCCAAAATCCTATCCATATAAATCTCGTTAGACTAAAAATGTCCTGAGATCTATTCCAAGTATTTTGGTTTATTTCTTCAAATCGACATTTTCTTATACCAATATGTATGATGCTTCACCTGGCTTTGTTTGTTTCTCAAGGTATACTTTCTTTTCGAGTTATTAAGATATGTTATTAGTGTTGATGTTTTTTGTTCCTTGAAATACATTTTACATATCCGTGATATATTGAATTTTTTGGCGTATTTTTTAAATATTTTTAATAGCCATTTTTCAACGTTTTCATTCTAAAGAGCAAATAGATACGTGTTTGTTTCCCCTTTCAAGAAAAATTTTTTCTAGCGTTTATGGCAGTTCTTAAATTATAAATGAGTCCCTTAAACTTTGCTCGTAACCTTTGCGTTGTGACGTAGTCATTATATATTTTTAATGAACTTCCTTGCTGATATTTTGCTCAATAATAAGATATTCTGGTCATATTGTAGTTTCCAGCTTTTTCGTTATTTCGTTTTATATTAGTTATCAAGGAAATCTGCAACTTTTTCTGTAGCTCATTTATTTGCATATTACCATGCTTAGCGCTATAATACGTTAAGAATTGCTCGGATTAGTCATGTTAGTGATGCATACGTATTAGTCAGTATTAGTTTGTATCACTCAGAGAAATTCGTGGCGTAGAGCATGGTTAGGATTTTTTTCTTGCCGTATTGTTAAACTAAAATTATATTCAACTTCTGGTAGTAATTGATTTGAACGTGAAGAAGCATCAATTACATTGTTTTCCGAATCATCTTAGTCAGTTTTATTTCTTCTGAAATTCGTCATGAATCGGGCTATAGAAGAGGAAAGACACTTTAAGTCCTTTTATTGCTGTTTACATATTATATTCGATACTATGCATTCCTCTTTCTTGTACCCACACAATGATTTCCCTCTCTTTGTGACTATGTTCTGTTGTGCCTATAACTCGTAAATAACCTGTAAAGCTTGGCATATTAAACCGATGGTATTATGTTATCATTTTCGAAAACTCAAAGTTGACGTCGAAAAATCCGTATTCCCACTCCCTTAACCCGCTTATTTTGAAAATTCTCGTGAAGGTACTTTTTACCTAGCTCTCCTACTGCTTTTGGAAAGTCGACTGTAATATTGCCTACGTCTTCTTCCTTTAGTTGGTTTTATATCGTGAACTTCGCCTTCAGTCTCGCAATCTAATATTCCTGGTCCCATGCTACCTTCAACCACTTTCTCTTTCCCTTCCATCTCGCTAAATTTGAGCTTCCTGTTTCGCCCATAAAAATCTTCTATAGATCCACCTTTCTCTGACATTTTTCCGACTCACCAGACTCTACCGTACGGTGACCAGGATTTTTTTCTCGTTTTATTCCTTGTTAACTGTTTTAACTTTCTGCGATGCGATAAATCTTTCTTCCCATTTTTTGCGTAATTTGTTTTAACGTCTGGTCCTCTCCACCACACCCATTTTGGGTTTTTATTTACATTATTTCATTCCCAGGTCACCCTCCCCAAAAGTCATTAATTTGTTTTCTTTTCCTTTCGTCCGTTCGCCTCTTTAATTAATAATATCACCCCGGATTATCTCTCTAATTATATTCGATGGAACGTCTGTAATTTGAATTTTTTGTTTTTTCATATTTTATGTTTTCTATACCTTTCTCATGTTATGCTTTCCAACATCTCTTTTTGCACTAATTTAGCTTTAGTGAGCCACTAACTTCCTATTTTCATTATAACTTTAACTGATCAGAAATTTTTGGGAGAGATACGTCGGTTACTACCGGACTTATTACTCGAGAATAACATATTAGTCATTCTCTAAGGTACTACTTATGTAATTCAACTTGGTATTTACTCGATTTGTGAATATCTGGTTTCCGTGTTTAATCGTGTATTTCTTACAGAGTTTTTCAACTCATCCGTCTTCAATATTTAATCTTTTTTATCTGAATTTCGATGATTACCCGTTTACGCCAATCGATTATTTACTTAGCGAAGATTGGTAGTTTCTCCAATTATTAGAAATAACTTAGCTTTAATTTTTTACGATTTTATTTATACATAAGAAATACATTACTTAAATGCTATGACTTGTATAAATCCTCAACGTCTGCTACCTCATTCATATTTTAGTTTCTATAATGCTAGAGAATGGACGAGGAAGAAGTTTAATTATTAGAAACAAATTACGAAAAGGCACACGAAATATTAGTGAAAACCATAAACGCATCCATATGCATGTTACATAATGTCCCCATATTGAATTGTCTTCCATTTACTTGAAAATCATTTTTTTTTAATTTAACAATCGTTTCGACTTCGTGGTTGAGATTTGATTATAAAGATTTCATTTGCTTAGAAGAAAAACTTTTGCACCAACGATTGTGATTTATCACATTTAAAGCGCCCTATCCATTATGCAGTTAATGTATTAATTTCATCAATCTATATATTCACTATATTTCGAAGTAAACTGAAAAGTAATGAACGTTTGAGGGAAAGGGCGCGTAAATGAATTAATGAATACCATGACGAACCTTATCTTACTGGGAAAATTTTTATTTCCTTCAAATAATGTCTACCTTATGTATAAACGAAACGTTGAAGAGGTTTTTATTCGACAATAAGGCATTTATGTGTCTTATTTAGGATTATAATCGAGTATGAATCTTGTAGGTTGCGTTCGGTGGTATCTGAATACAGTGAAATGTGTTCGCGGGCCGGATTCGGTTCGCTGGTCGCAGTTCGCCGACCTTGCTCGATGAGATGGAAAACGGTTCGTGTTAGATTTCCATAAATTTGGCAGATGCCTGGATATTTCCTTAAAACTCTCTCGAGGAAACATTTTACGCATCATTAAGCGATTTCCCTTCCTCAAAAGTGACAATTGCAGCTTTCCCTACACACTGCCTTATTTCCGTGTAAACTCCCTTCCTCATTGTTTCGAATAATCTTCTCAGACAGCCCCGCCAGTTACGATTTTGTTTTCCGTCCTCTTCTTGGCAGGCCATGAATAATTAATTCGTACCACGCATTTGCTCCAATCCCCCCTCCGTTTCTCTCCTCTCGCTAAATCATTGAGGCAAGAGAAGGGATTGAAAAGTCAGTGGAAGGGGGAAGGGAAGATGTCCAGAGGGAATTTATATCGTCCCTTCGCCGCGTTCAGCGATTCCGGAAACGATGTGATCGTTCTCGCCAGTTTCCAGTCGCTGGAAGGGTTGAGCGCCTGCAGTTCATACACCCAGCGCGACGCCCCTGCTGCGAAGGAAGTCTAACAGGCAGGAGGTATATGGTTGATGCATGAAGGGTCGCCTGAAGTTTAAGGAAACTGATTTCCTGTCTACTCCCCAGTGGGATTTCTTTAGTGTGGTGGGCTATTGGTCTGTTGGGAGAAGTGTCGATACTTTCTTTGAGTGCGTTGCTTAACAGATCCAGGCATGTAGTTAAAAGGTTGGCAAAATAAAAGCGTAACTGAAAAATTAGTCAAAATTCCTAAATACTACTAGTGAGCGGTGAATTTGTGAAATACACACGTATGCAAAAAAATTTGATTTTATGTGAAGGAGAGTTCGTTTTTTCAATGCTAGGTTCGCGGTCTTTTAGTGGTGTTTTACGGAACATAATTGCGCTTAATCATTTTAGGGATTCTAAATGTAATGATGATTGATAAAGTTTTGGCTGATGTAAGTTGTAAAGATGTAGGCTGTTGTGTAAAATCACTGGCGGCAATATCCCTAAATTGGCAAGTATTAACCTGCGATATTGTGTACGAATCTTGTTAAATATCGACACAGAAATTTTCAAATGGCTGCTTTGTTTTGTAAATTTAGAAAGAATTTGCCTCGGTATACAGGGGGTATTCTGAAGGATGTATATCAGAATGACAGAATCTGTATAAATCACCTCTCATCTAATTAATTTGACAGGAAATCTGAAATTCAGAAATAAGTAGAAAAAGTATGGCGTTCAGTCAAGTTTTGAATGCAAGAAAATAATATTTCAACAGCGTCACTTGGCATATAAAAACTCCAACATTTTTCGCATTTTAAATTTGGTTTATTTTAGTATTTTTTTGTTTATTTTTCACGGTTTCTGGAGATGAAGAATCTTAAAATCTATTCCCAGTCAAAATTACAAATAATGTAAAGAAATATAATTTTATTCAAATTGGTATATTCAATTGGTTGAGATAATATGCCTCTAATGAGAACTAAAACTTCGTTATATATGAAGATTGAACTACGTTTAAGCATTTAAACAATTCGTCACTTTCTAAATTTTAATCGCTTGAGTTTATTAATCGCAAGTAATTATTGATTACATATTAACTATGGTTATTGATCATTATGGGTACGGAAACTAAGTTTCTCTCGCTACGCTGAAACGTAGCTCTTTCACATTTCCTTGCGTTTTATTTTTCCTTATTGACCCGGAGCTTTGTTATATGATCGTTATTTTTTGTTCAGATTCTATACGTTAGGTAAGGGTTAGATGTAAGAAGAGACTAATTAGTCTCAATCTCGCCCGTAAATAAAGACGATTTATTATTATTATTATTATACTACCTGGGTTATGATATACTTGAAATTAATACAGTTCTCAGCTGTTACATTCCATTTTACTTCGGTTTTTTATCATAATTTCTTTAAGTCATACATAAGGGACAAACTTGAGCTGTTTTTCTTTTACTGGCGTGTTGGCTTACTGATATACGTATGGAAACAATATTCGCTCGCAAATAAACGCTTTGCCTTTCTGTTGTGATTGGCAAAGTATCTCTCTCTGTCTGAATGATTGGCAATTCATCGATTCTCACGTCAAGGGGATTATGGACGTCGGTTCCAAGTCTACGATAGGGAAAATTCGATCTCTTTTGTTAAGAATAAAATATTTCCAGTTCGTATTCCACAGAGTTTGCTGGATGAGTTGGAAAATGTGTTATTCGAATTCCCTTACATTTGACTAGTCGTTGAATTTGAAACATCTGAAGTTTCGGATGTTTCTCATTCAGCTCTAGGCCAGGCGTTCGCCGCGCGCCCGCCCGATCTTACTTTCTTAGATAACTTGTTTTCTTTTTCCGATATAGTCGGTCACGTAACCAAAACTTCATATATATTACGTATGTAAGAATGGAATAGATGCACTCGTAGATACATAATAACGAAACAAATACTCACTATGTTTTGAAATATCTTTTATTTAAAACAGACGAAATTATGATAGCCAAAGGGAGGTCGCCAGCCCTGCACGCCGGATTACTGGACGTATCGGATTACCGCTAGGCCGGATTACAGAGATTGTATTGTATATTTTCGTAAAATTGTAGAAATACTTTTAATGCCACGTCTCCTTACCCACCTTGATGTGTTTTCTCAACATCGGTGGTTTCTTTACATAGAGTACAGGAGGTGGTTATTTAATTTTTTCTTCTTTGAGGCCAAAATCGACACTCCTTAATATAACAGCCATTCTATGAATAAAACGTGAATTTTCTTCGTTCTGCCCCTTCTCACTGCAGTATTTCCAAATAATTTACTAATTCTAGGGCGGAGTTTCACAAAACTGGAAACATTTCAGGTTAGCGGCTTCGGAGAGCCATATCTCCATTCTTTCTTCGGTCAAGGACGTGCAAGAATGTCGACATTTTAATCCCCAAAAAATCGATTCCGATGTTTTTTCCCCTCTTAGTTTGAATGGCGTTTTATGGGAGCTAAGAGAGAGAGCTCCGTCACAGAACAGTATGGATTTTAACAAGGGTTCAGGAGATGTTTTGTTTGGTTAATAATAAAAGTTTTTGATTTGTTGTTTGTTTGGTTAATGATAAAATTTTTTATTGAAATATCGTGTACCATTATGATGTGAACGGCATTTAATAATTGCTCTTTTGTACATTGATATTGGATTTTCGTCTGTTCTTTTAGCCATTGTTGATTGCTCTAATTTTGTTATAAACCAGCTTTTCTAAACAATTTATTTTGTTTGCGATTGGAGAAAAGACTCCACCTGCTTCAAATGTTTTTTTCAATACATCTATTGAATATAAATTTTTGAAATTGCCCATTACTCTACCTATTCCTCTTATCTTCTGCTTACTTTTATTTTTATTTGTTGAAGTCTCAATAAAGAAAATTATTATGAAAATTATGGCAATGATATTGTTTCTGTTTCTGGAGATTGTTAACTCCTCTAAGGTAGCAGAAGAGAAAGAAAACTTAATAATTTTTCCACACGATTTTTATCGTTAATCGACCAAGCCTCTTGTGAAGTATTAAAGAATTTTAAAAATAATTTCTATTGTAGGATATTTTCCCTTTTCGCTATCAATACGTCTCTACCATAAATGTAGATAAATGCGATTAAAAATTTAATTTAATGAAACTTCCTAATTTTGAATAATAAATACTTGCACTGATATTTAATAAAAAATTCCTGGCTTTAACTTTCTGCGCCTCTGTTTTTCTGAAGAGATTTGCTATTCATGAGTAAATTTTGGCATCGAATTTCTGCTTGCATAGAAGTTTTACTAGATTTGAATTTTGATGCCCATATGATTCTTAAGTATGGATTTTTGTTCATCATTTGAACCCTCGTAACTTGTTAACAATTTTTTAGGTGATTTTACGTATGATCCAATGTACATCGTTACATATAATCCAAAAAGATACCGAATGTTTCACACCCCCCTTCTCTGAGGGTGTTTTCCTGCTGTGGATATTTTTTCCTAAGATATCACCTTAGGTTTTTTTTACATCCACTCTTTCTAAAGTTTTCCTCTCTATTTCTTTTCACCTACACACAAGTCTTCATGTACATAAAATCATTGACGCAAGGTTAGATGGAAGAAGAGACTTTTCTGTCTCAATCTCGCCTTTAATAAAGACATTATTATTTTTCTAATTATCGTTCAAATTACTCATTTTCCTTATGGTAATGTAATTGCTCCTTTCTCTACTGTGAGTTTTGTCACTATCAGTTGTTTCAGGCACAGTTTGTAGAAGGACTCAATAATTGAAGAATGAAAAAATAAACTTTCATCCGTTCCGCCGTATAATTTATACGAATAAATTATGTAGTGGAACGCCTCAAAGTTAGTTTTTCAGTTACGCTATGCCTTTGACTGCTGGTTTACCCATTCTTTACGACAAATTGCCTCAGCTATTTTTTCTAAGTTTATTGCTTTAGTATCATGCTAACAACCTTGGGGTCCCTCTCTATAAAAAAGGGACTTTTCAGGTGCGTCTCGTAAGAGGTGAGGTCACGACAAGTGATGCTCGCGGCATTCGTAATAACTAAAGAATTTCTCAGTCCACCCTGAGTATTATTTGATCCGAATCCTCCGGGAGTTCGCCGAAGTATCTGCAATGGAAATACAGTCCTTTCGCTTGTTTGGGTTCGGGTGTCTTTCTGGCACTCCTCCAGCTCAACAGCTGGCCTCCGTGACCGTGCGTAGTGTATAGGAGTGCTTTTCTCAAGAGGCTTGTTTTTGTTTGGACGGATTCTCCTATCTATCCATCTTTCCCTCCGTCGTTATGGGATTCCGTCCGCATCCCTATCGGTCTTCTTCAGATTGACGTCTTGAGACTTGGGCACCTTCCAACACGTCATCCAACGCGCGCAGCTCACGTCATCCTGTTTTCGTAATTGCTAAATAAAGATTCATTTATCGGAGGAGTTAAAGAAGCGTTTTGAATTTGTGCAGGCGCGGAAATGTTTCGGCAGTCAACGCCTCTAAGCGCGTTCGCAGTTTTTAAGCGGAATGGCTCGTTTTCCCGACTGCCTGTTCCGTTGGTTTACGCATAGGTTTATATTTAGGGGTATTGGAGGCATCTTGACTGATGATGTTGGATCTGCAGGAATACGGATCGAAATTTTCGCGGAGTAGAAATAGTCAAGGAAGTAGTTCATGTGCGTATTCTTTCCAATTATTATTTTTTCTGGAAGGCGATTTGTGGATACCGAAGGATGTTATTGATGCTTCTGCGCTTTATATAACAGTATTGTTTAGATAAATTAATCGATTTATTACTTATGTATATCGTTCTCATGTAATGGTCCTAATTGTTGGGTCATGGGTCGCATGTGCTTGTAATTATGTGAATTAATTAGGTCCTTGGTAAAAATGTATAGATGTGGGAATTTTTGTTTCTATAATTAACAAATTTATGAACTATAGGTTATTTATAACAACTTTGTATAAAATTTAAATAATAACATTACGAGCTTGCTAGTACTATATGGAAATAAAACCACGATGATAAAATAACAAAGGAATAAATGTAAACATGACTGGGACACAAACCCACATTTTACACACGCTACCAAAACTACTGAACTACCTCGCCGAACCAATTGCATCCCGTTTTCGGGATGATTGAGAGATTGTTTCGGGTTGTTAGTTTAGTGGTTGGAACTTCTGCCCTGAAAGAGGAAGATCTGTGTTCTAGCCCCTATCACTTCGAAATTTTCCATTTCCATTTACCTTTAAGTTTAAAAGTGCACGCACTTAATAGTACTTAGTGTTAAAGTTGTAAACGTCAATCATGCTGGGTGTACTGATATTTTCTTAATCAACAATAATTGTTGATTAAGAAAATTGGATAGTATTATTCTATCCAATTCGCCGACCTTTCATTGGTTATAGTAGGAAGAATCGTGATAAACTTAGTAGCTAGACGTGCTGTTGGACTTAAAAATAACACTTTCCTGTTGAATGAGCAATCAACACCCTATAAATGTCTTCGGTGCAATAAATGAGGTTTGTATGCGTAAAAATTTGATGACGCCATTCCTTCTCCTTCGCGGAATCGATTGTTAATGCGTTGATAAATATCCTTCGATAACGCCGGCGATAATTTCCGCATATGTTATTGACAGAAAGCGTTAAAGTTTTACTGCTTGTGCTAGACGGTGATTGTTTTCGGCAGCTGTTATTTCAGGAAATGGGATGTCGTAAGTCCTGTGATCGGTTCATTGGAAGGGAGCTGGAGATCAGAACTCTCAAAGGGAGGGTAGGAACACGTGATAACCTTTCTCCGTTGACTTAGACTGTTTAGATAAAGGCGTTGGTGTGATAGGGGAAATCTATTTTGGGATTACTTTCTTTGAATCCGCATTTGTTTGGAAATCGAAGTAAAATATTCACCAGTCTTGTGCAGGAATAAGACCTCGAATGTTGAAAATGGAACATTTTGATGAATAAATACTTTCGGCCGAGGTGTAGGAGTTGTTAGCGTTCAAGGGTTCTAACCCAGAGGTCCCAGGTTCGAGTCCTCGTTAATTGAATTTTCCTCTATAGGGAATGTTGATATTTTTTATTAATATAAGTTGATATTTTTTAGGGCTCCCGGATAGCCAAGTGGGCAACGCGTTCGAATTCAGTGAAAGCGGTCCCGGGTTCGATTCCCGGTGGGAGCCTACGTGCGAAATGACCTAAGCTGTCGAAGCACTTTTAACAATACTATTACTACTATTGATATTTTTTATTAATAAGTTGTTGTTGATGTTATAACCTTTTTCTTCATTTTCGTGGCATTGGTTCTGAACTCGTGACGACTCTTCAGTAAGTCAGGTCCCCTTATGTATTTTATTATAGAGTTGTATTTGTTATTCCTCTTTATCAATAACTTAGAAAATTTCCTGTGAGGGAGCAGATATCCAGAATTACAGATTTATTATGTGAAATATATGTTTTTCGAGGCAATTTTATATTTCTTCTGCTGCTGTGCAATTCTTTTCGTATAATACCTGTTGTTGATGTAAGTGTAGGAACAATTTTAACGATTCTTGATGCCACATTTGCTTTATATTCTCTTTGAGCGTGTGGTATTTCTGTAATATTATTATTATTAATCCTTTTTGGATGTAAAAGGGAGATATTATTCAATAGCACGTCTTTATAAAATTTTTGCTTATATCTCCAATGACTAAATCTGACATCTCATATCTTAATGTATCTAACAACGATACATTCTCGAGAATTAGGAATGGGAATCCTGGTTTTATGATATTTGTAGTTGTCTTAAGTATTGTATGGGATTCAATTATCCAGCGGACGCACTTCTAATAGATATTTAATTGAGTATAAAAGCAGTTGCATTTAAGTAACCAACAACTACCTCGGGCTGGTCCATTCGGAGATAATCTATCTTCATTACGGTACAAGGTTAATTGTAAGAGTGGTCTCATTAGTCTAAAATTCGCCTTAATAAAGACATTATTATTATTATACCGGTGGCTGAGTGGTTAGCTTGCTAGTATTCTTCCATCCCCAGGGTCCAGGGTTAAAGACCCGGCTAATCTGATTAGCCGTTGTTTACGAGGAAACTAACCATTGAAAAATTCCATGCAGCAGGGTTTATGGTTCTCAGTGGTCGCGCTTTGCAAGTATGCGAATATGTATTTCGGCAACTACTTTGCCATCATCGGGGTAGAAGAGTAACATAGTGATTATTATTAGTCATTATTCTCTCCCGATGATGGCAAAGTAGTTGCCGAAGTATGTATTGAGAACAATACTTGCAAAGCGTGAACTCTGAGAACCCTAACTGGTTGGAAATTTTCAATGGTTAGTTTCCTCGCAAACAACGACTTTTAGAGCTTTTCTCGAACTCTAATAAAGAGGAAATTAAAAATAGTTTCGACAATTCAGCTCAAAAGTTGTTATTATAGCTGTCATTTTCTGTCTTCATCAATTCTGGAATCGCGTAAGATTTCTCGATATCTCTTTCCATCGTTTTTGATAATCTGTTGCATGTGGTCTAACTCATATTTGTACTTTCCTCATTTTAGATTATATTTTAATTTCTTAGGAGAATTTAATTTTACTTTGCAGAATAATTTAATGATTTATTTTGTAAATTGCTACATAACACACCGGAGATTTATGTGATTTATTAAAATTTTGCGCAGTCATCGCAGTTGCGTACATAATTAAGTAGCATTCCCAAGGAGAAACGGGCTCGAAAAAAGTCGGACATGACCAGGACTATCTGTCCTGTTAGATCTTTCTTCACTTCAGTGTCTCCCTGAGAATATTCATAGGCAATTTTGCCTTCATTCAATTCATTCAATTTTGCCTTATCGTGCAAAATTAAGTATCACCCTTTTCCTTGAATTAGGTAGTAATATAAAGAAACTTAAACAATGATTTGTTTTAGTTTGACATCAAGCCGATGATAGTAGTTCGCTAGCGTGTATCCGAATATCATGAGTTTTGAATTATTGCGGACCTTTCAGTGGTAGCAACGTTCGTATCCAATCAGAGCCTAGGTTTTAGTGGAAGGGACAGGCTCGTGGGAGATGTGAAGTTGAATAGCGCATGATTAGACGGATTTCATCCGCAGTAACTCGCACTCCGGCATCCTTATGAAGGCAGAATATGAAGCATCCTTCTCCCAAAGGGAGTCTGTTTCCAATTTTTCCCGTGGAAGGACGCGGTTCAAACGAGAGAAAGTTTTCGGCGGACAGCTTCCGCGTGGGGAGCGTATTTCGAATGAAAGGCGTCTTTATTTCAGTCGGCATATGTTGGATTTTCTCCAGGGATCCGAAAATTTGAGATTGCTTCGGAGGCACGCTACTGCGGCTGTCGTTTTCGTTCGTTAGCGGAGAGACGCCCGGGAGAAATTGGAAACGAAATGACGGTTCCATCCATTGATATCGAAGCGGCTTTTTCATATCTCGTTTCTGTTTGATTTAGGCCTTCTCTCCCTAGTTGTCGAAGAGAATTGCCATCCAATAAAAAGGAATGCTTCGTGTTATTTCGGGGATTACCTTTGAGGTGGAATTATTGAGTAGATTGTCTATGTATTACATCTCTGATCTCACCAGTAAAAGGTCAACTCTCTTCTGTCACGTTTTGGAATTTGTGTAATAAGTGATTTCCTAATTTCTTCTCTACTAAGTGTCAGGGTTTTCCTATATCTTAAAGTGCTGATTACCGATGGAATCGGAAATGTTTCGCCTTCTACTCTAAATATCTTTGTAACATAAGATACCAGCCGAACTTCTCGTTGATTCTGAAGATTTAAATAAAAATTGATAAATACAGTGCAATTTGCGACGTAACGGATTGTCTAGAAAACATTAGATAGTTCACATAACTAATTAGATGGAGGGATAACTATTTACTCTTCAAATCGCACGTTTTGTCGATTTATCATTTTTGAGATCACGCTAAAGGGCAAACGTATACTTTATGCATGGAATATGCGATAATAGAAAACAGATACGCAGAAATTGACCAAAAGAAGTTCTCACCAAAGAGTAAAGACAAATCCAAACAGTAACTTTAGCGTATAGCACACAAAGAAGTTTTCTTTTTCTCGTAATTTTTACTAAAATCTCCTCAAGTCCCCCAAAATATTTCCTTTCTGTATCTCGTACTAATGAATGTCTTATTTTCTCGCCTCTTTGATAATGAAGAATTCACAAATAACTTTCCTCCTTGTATTGTAATGCAAAATCTAGTTGATTCATAAGCACTCCGAATTGGGCGTTATATTGACCCTGCGATTCGTCATCGTAAATTGTTAATAATTGCAATTTGCGTTATTGTAACTTGTTAAAATTACTTCTTATTCTTATAATTTATCGTCAGTTCTTAACATTACTTTTAATTCGTGCTAAATTACAACTTCAAAATTCCACAAACTGTTCGTGTATTTCATTAAACTTCTCGCCATTTCGAATAAAATGCAATATTCAACGACCAAAATAAGTGCCCCAAGTTGAGTTCATACCGTAGCCGAAACTGAATTTGAGATGAAAATGAAGTTAAAACTAGTGTTTTAAAGATTTTTATAAACGAACGAAATCAGGAAGGTCTTCAGTAGTTCATCCCTAAAATTACTTATCACATTCGCAAATTTCTCATGGGGTTATCCTCGTAACCATAAAAGTTACGACCTGCAACTTAAAGGATATTACGAGAAACACTCTAGTTCCATGCTAACTTTTTTATTTCTTGTTTTAAGATTCTTTTCTTGTAACTGTTTGAGGAATATAGTTTATACTGTAGTCAAGTTATGGATTAAAAAAGTTGAAATTTTAGCATATTCTCTTGGTGTTGTCTTGCTTTGCGGTAATTAGCAGTTCGTATTATTACTGTAGTATTAAAATATTCCTTAACTTAGATCTTTCGATTAATATACTTTTGGGTAAATTTTCTTCTGTAATTTCTATCGGAGGGTAGATCGCATAACAAAGTTGACCCTTGTCTATCTTTTTCCGATAATTACCCCGAAAACAGAAAGTGGCCAAAGCATTGCTACCTGAGGCGATTGGAAAGTTTTTATAGGAATTGGGATTCTGTTTTTTTTCCTTTGAGTTTTGCGAAACAAAGTTGTTTCAATCTCATTGATGGCGTCAAAGTAAAAAAAAGGAAAATATTCTCTTTCTGTCCACTTTGCACATAAACTCGTTTTGCTGCGAACGATTTCGATGTTGAACTATTTCAATGTATGCGGTTCTTCTCTTGAGTGTGGCCTGATATCTATACATGCGGCTGTACGGTAAATTTTACCTTCCGGAGAAAAAAGTTTCGCCTTCTTGTTTGGTTTAAATATTCATTTTTTGGTATTTGGCCCTTGCGATTTCATACAGTGGATATTGTTTGGCTGTTTGCAATTTTATACAAAGGCAAGTATTATATAGATGAAGAAATTAATGAAAAAGTCTACCGTTGTCGGGACTCCAACCCGTATCCTCTAAGTATCGCATAGAAAGTAAGTCTTATTTCGCAAACAAATACATATGCTTTAGAAAGGCATAAATCATGTCAGTTGAATACTTACTTAAAAATTTCGATATTTTTCATTCCTTTTTCGCGATTAAAATCTTCTACCCACAAAATTATTTTAGCATATCTTTTTTTTTCATTTGTTTTTCATATACTTACTCATTTTCCTTATGCTATTTGAGATCTATGGTGCATTTTGATTGGTAATGATTCCTTACTGCGATGTCTGGGGAGTATCATTCTGAGGCGTCTGGATCCAATCTCCCATATCTCGAACATCACCATCAATATCTTCCGGAGTTGAAATTGGATCAATAAATAACCCCTCTCTGTCTCTAATGCTAAGAAAATTGGGAAGAGCCGCCTTAAACAACAATTGATGGTTTATCGAAACGTGAAAATAAATTACATCTAGATTTTGGATGTCCGCACTCCCTATCCTTTTCTGTTTTGTGTGCCTTTTCCCGAATCCTCGTATCCTTACCCCAATCTTGGGGCACTTTTATGGTGGGTAACTTGGGAAAAACGTGGTTTTGGTTGACACGTCGTTTATCTTCATTGTTTACGAGGTCGATTTGCAGTCGGACAGGAATACTACCCTTGCTTCTTTTTTCCCACCTGCATTTTCACGCATCGCTGCGCCCTGAGTAAGAAATAAAACCCTCCTCGGCTTCTGTTTTCCTTATCCTCGAGATCGTTTATTCGTAGTATAATGTCCCAAAGAAGACATTCCTCAGTGTTCGTGTTAGATTATTGTAATGAATTCAAATTGCTATCTCTCATGCAGTAAAAATGGCTGATGGAAGAAATTGAAGTAACCATTTTAATTCACTCCATAATTTCAGTTTTCATTCTGCCTTACGCATCCTTGCTCACTTCATCTGGTTGCGAAAAACCCTCGTTAAATGATCATTCAACGGAATTGTACACATTTGTACTTGAGCATTTGTTTTGTTCGTATTTCAATTTGACTGCCTTGAGACCCAATTGACTTGCTTTGAGATGTACGAAGAAACTTTCGGTTGTGGTCCTTTCTACGTAGTGTCTATGTCAGTCTCTCCTCTGTACGATGGGTTGTTTGCATCCTTTTGGTTGTTTTAGTTTCTCATCTATACAACGTACTGCCGCTTAGATTTTTTTCATGTTAGTATCATATGTTTTTTACGGGAATAGCGTGATGAGAAGAAAGTTTTCAGTCGCTATTAATTCAGATATTATGATTTTAGTTAAACTGAAACCTTCTGCAGAAATGTCTGCAATTTTAGTTTAATTTGTTACAACTTGTTGCAACTATTTGGAAATATAAGGCTTTGAAGTGAAACTCGTTGTATTTATCGCTCTTCAAGTGTAGGATGGCGGAAGATTCCTTTCAGTAACTTTAGTCGCAGTCTTTTTCATGGCTGAGATTATGTGATCAAATGAGTGATTTTGAATGATTGGCTTCATCCTAGCCTTTCCTTATTAAATGTCTGGATGGTGATAAAGTGATATTCATAGAGTAATTTTGCTGCGCTTGTGAGAGCTTTCTGATTAAAGCATGCCTTTTCAGTGAGGAAACAGATATTAAACTACCTCACTCGTCGTCTTAATCAGGAAGCCTCATTCCCTCTCTTAAGCTTTATGCGCTTAATGTTGAGGGTTTGGTAATCCAACCACCAGTAGGGCTGCTGACTGTAAACACAATATTTTCTTAGCCCTCCGTCCTCATTTTCCGAGTTTCGGTAATATACTGGCGAACCATGACGCGAATGGGCATAATCTTAAGCCACTCCATTTCTGCGGCCTACCTTATTAACCTCTCCGCAGTCCTTCCAATCCGAAACATTTAAGAGTTTATCCCTACCCCGCTCATCTCACCACCATACGAGACCCTTATCCGGGGCAAAATCGCAACTCGAGAGAACGCCTGTGACTAAATCCATTTCGGCTTGATTTACTTTCGCCTCCTCTCCTCCATCGTCCCTTCTCCTGTTCCTTCCTCCGTAAGAGGACCGCCTTGGCAGGAGGAAGTTCAGTAATGAATCATCAAAGGGTTTTGCGAGTGATAAGGATTGGGTGGAGGGAGTGCGTGCCTCGGGCCAATCCCAGCCTCTGGTTGCGAAGGACTAGAAAAAGGTCCATCAGGATGCAGAGGCTCTCTTTGCCAGGAGGATCCGTTTTTTCCCTCTATGTGATTTGAAATTAGATGAAAGCTGGCCATTTGCAGTGTTAAGGAGGTAATGCGTAGAGCGTGTGAGTGCTTTTATCTGTTTGACGGCTTTCACAGCTGTAAAGTAAACCTTTGCGCTTTTGATGGCTTGGGATACGTGGCGCTTCATTTTCCGCGATGACGCCGATATTGCGTCTGTTTTTTTTAAGCTTCCCGGAAGTGTAAAATACGAAGCTTTCCAATGTTCTATCGTTCGGTGTCTTTTTTATTTGGTGACAGCAGAGTCAGTATTTCACTCGGCTCCGGGAAATGTTTCATCACCTATCTTGAAGGTGGAATGGTTAGCGCACTAGCCTACCAAGGCCAAGGTCTCGTGTTCGAATTCCGACTGTTCGGTTTTATCCCATTAGCGCATTGATTTGTGTGTTCATCTGTTGTTAATATTTACGCCCGTCTTGAAATTTTCCTTCAAGGGTTGTTTGTCAGAGCACCAGGAAAGCAGTAAATAAAATCATAAACTAATATGAAAGCTTAAATAAATAAGATTATAAAGTATTCAACTTCCTGCCCTTACTCTCTAAGCTCTCTGTTTATTTACATTTAGCTGGTTTACATTTACGTGTTTTTCCCGGGTTAACGTAGTAAATCACGTGTTGCACTTTTTTGTTACTTACAAGGAGAGGTTCTCACTTTTGTCCGGGGATTTTGATGAAACTTATTATGGTGGTACTGGTAGTAATGAAAAAGTGAAACGGGGTTCTTGTTAATGGACCTTAGTTTCGCTGCAATAATTAATTGAAAACTGATAATCGGAGTACAGGCAACCCCGCTATACACTTCCTTGCTCTGCCCACGTACCCGCTGTTTGGTATTTTTTTTCGTTTTATTTTCAATTTCTTTTGTTATATTTACACTTTTTACTTACTAATGGACACCAAAACATTAAATACATTTTCTTACTTGATATTCGATCGAATAATCTTATTTCAACCAAATAAAACTCAGTGACGGAGAGCTTCATTTTAAGTATGATAGACGATTTTAAACAGTTTTCGGTAATGCTTCAGTTTCCATTGGTATATATTACATTATCCTTCATTTAAAACTGGTTTGTTGTCCCATAAATTAACCTTTGCAATCGCTATTTTTACTTTAAGAAAATTAACGACTGTTTTGAGAACGCAAAAGGACTGCCTTCGGTTGATATAGGATTTAAGATTAAAAATACCGATCGTTTTTTTATAATTAATTAATGAAATCTCTTACTAAGCGCTACTTGTTGGATAATACATAATTATCTCAAACGACGTACGTTGATCTACGATCAACTTACGTATACGTAAGATTGTAGCTCCGGAAAATTTCCCAATATCTGCCCGTGATGTTAAAACTTCTAATTTCTGACAAATATGTCTCTAAGATATGTTTCTAAAGCTTCGTCTGTCGAATGAGAATCAATCAAACCAACATAATACACCCAAATCTGCTACGTTGTTTCTTATATGTACAGACATATATATTGTTTATTCATTCACCATGGTTTTCTTTTTTACGTAAAATTTGTACTTTCTCGTAATGTGTTCTTGTGTAGTTTATTAATACCTTAGTCTTCTTAGAATTTTTTCTTTGGCTCAATTTATTAATTTTCGTGAAAATCTCCTTTGGTTTTTTAGGAAACCGCAAACTTTTATCCCTCCGAAAATTCATACTGTGCGGAATATTCAATTGCCAAGATAATCAGCGTCCTTCATTCTCTGCTGTGTCCACTCGCTCTCTGACGTATCACTTCATCGGTCGAGAACTGGAATTAAATCTCGAAAAGAAAGGAGGCTCTTATAGCTTCGCTAATTAGACCTTGTTTAAATGGCCCATGCCAAGGACAGAGCGTCATGTCCCTGTAATCCACTTCTGACCAAGTGGCCTAGAAGTTTCAAAATCTGAGTTCTTTATGAAAGGATGCCTGGAGAGTTGGAACGCCGAATTCCAGGAAAGTTAAAAAACCGGCGGCGGAAATTCTTACTTAGCTGAATATGAATTAAATGTATATTTTTTCTTATTATGCCTCTAAAAGAAATTCCACGGCAAATTTGAAACAAAAGAGAAAATTTGTGTCTGTCATTAAGTACGGAAAGTTATCCGCTTTGTTTCATTATTAGTTCGACTTATGTTAAGAAGGCTTTCGTTCTAAAAAAATTATAAATCTTTCGTTCTAAAATACTCTCTGGTCTCCATAATTGATAGTTGTTTACAGCAATGTTGGTTATCATGCGCTTTTATTCCTGGTCGCGGCTTTTATTTTCGAAACGCCTCATTAAAATTTTAAAAGTACCGAATGCTCTATATTCATGACTGCATTCCATTCTGTCTTGTTATATCAACAATAATGTATTCTTTGCTACAATTAAGTATCATTTCTTTCTTATTTTAACGATTGAATGCTTCAAAACTTTAAATCCATTCCTCCCCTTTACCGCTCAGCATTCTGTCAAATTATTTTATTCGTATTTGTAAATTGCCACTAAAGAACGATTATGATGTGACTGACTGAGTAAAAAACTTCTCTCTCATCAGGTACATTTCCTGTCAGTTAGGAACTCTTTGATATGGTTCTCATTCTAATTGCTACAATACAATCTTCCCTTTGGAATTCACATCATAGATTGTCTTTTCATAGTGATCAAAAGTAACCTGCAGAATTACAACAGGCGAAGACGCAACTTTTAATCTATAATTCATTAATTTTTCTTCTTTCATTTTTTTTTCATTTAAGCTCTTCTGGTAGATTTCATCTTGAACATTTTGTAAGGTTCGTGTCATTTTTAATCGTTCAAGGTAATATGAATGAATGTACGAACAAGGGCATCGAATCGGAAACCGAAATAGCTGTTTATTTTTCCGGAGAGCAATTCGAACAGGAACCGAAAATTAATGTTGTAGAATCTTAGTCGTTATTTATTATTTTCCAATCTTCGGTTAGCATTCTCATTAAGTTGACAGTATCAGTATTTACCTATCGTGTCTAACGGTTACTTGCAACTCGGCAATCAAAGTTTTTTAATTGATGACTTACTAACGTAACTTATTAATGAGGCGTTAATAATTGGCTTCACAGTTGGATAACGTCCGTAATGTTTTCTAAAACACCCCGCGTAATAAAAAATTATCAGAATCGTAATTTTTCGCGTTCGGAAAAAATTGGTTCGATCTTGTTCGACGATGGCCGCCGGGGCGAAACCGGAACTTGGCGTAATCATGGAACGGAAGCGAAAACAGGAAGAAAAATAATTGCGAATCGATATCCCGGGGAGAAGATTCGGAATGGCATCGCAGCTAAATTCATGGCTTGTTCCAGAGGTGGAAGTAAAACCCAAGGAAGGGGTCGTGAAATTAGGCGGTTGATCATCGGGAACATACGGGAAGAACTTTCATTCCCTCTTGACAAGCCTCGCAATTTACGACGTACTGTTCTTAGAAAATACCTCACTCTCATATCGTCGGCTATGATTAGGAATTCACTTCATCCTGCCTCGCTCGTGTTCTCGGGAGCAATTTTCTCAGGCAAATTTAATTGCCTCCCGTATTCGACTCAACCGATAACACTTCCTCATCGCATCAGCTGCGGATCCGCTCCGAGCGCACGGTTCCGGTTACCAAATCCGCGGAGACAATTTCACTCGGCAGACGTAACCTTTTGAATGAATTTTCTGCGTGGGCCTCTCCATCCCTCTTGAGCTGGGAAGTGTGTCGTCGGGTGGACTGGGGCGTGTTCCGCCCAAGGACAGGATAAAAAGGTCTCTACCATAGGGAAGGGAACTTGAATCGGAGAGTTATGGCGGTTTCAAATGCTTCCAGAAGGGAAGTTTTCTCCCCTGGAGAACGTCATCTGCGGGATTTGACGCTTGCCTCGGAGGTTTTTGAGAGAGCTGAGGCAATGTAGGCAGGAGAAGTCGAAGGGGTTTTGGAGAGGCGAGGAGAGGCACGGGGGAAAGTGTGTGGGTGTAGTTGTTAGGCTAAATAAGGTCTGAGATGTGTGTGGGAGGATACTAGGCAAACCACTTGATCGAGGGGACACTGAGATAGGGCATTATTTCCTGTAAAGGAGGGACATGAAAATTGGTCGGGAAAGAATAAATAAAGTAAAAAAAACCAATTCCTGCCCATTAGTATCCCTTAAGTGCCTCTGGATAGCCATGTGTGTGACGCGTTCGACTTCGGTGGAAAGGAAAATCTCGGTTTCCTGTGGGAATCACATGTGAAATGATCATAGCTGTCGAAGCACATTTAAAATCACTTCTAGTATCCGTTAGAAAATGGAATCTTAGTATTGTGGTTTCAACTAATATTTTACGTATCGTTAAACAAGTTCCTATGCACAAGGGTCATCTGGATTACGTCATCCTTCATGCTTGAAGCATGTGGTCAAATTATAAAAGTCCAGTGGACCTTTCTTTCCCTTTAACATGGGCAGTATATTCTGCACCTTTCACGAACTTAAGGAAGAAGAAATGGTTGGAAGGTTTATCTTATTTATTAATTAAAGTCATCTTATGAGAAATTTCACAGAATTGGTGGCGAGTAGAACACTTAGCTCCCTTTTTTGCATTGTTAATGATATGTTTAAATAACAGTAGAAGTAGAATTTAGTTGTTGAGATAGAATTGATACTATACGTATAAGCAATCAGTATCTTATATGCCAACGTTACATAGGGCTTGAATAACTGCTATTCGTGTCAAAATGTGGCTACATGTAGCGTATGATTAAGTAGAATGTCGCCGCGGGAGTTCTGGAATATTTTGTAAATATGCTGAGGCTGAGGTGGTAGTCTTAGAAATGGAGTGGTGAAATAAAAATTGGAAGTAAATTTCGCTTATTCTCAAAAGGTGATAAAATGATTTGTTAGGATTGATAACCATTGTGATGGATATAGAGTAAGTAGATTGTCAGTCATTAATCTTCGGAAACTGGTTAAATAGGTAACATCTTCCGCATCGGTAAGACAAGAGAAAGTAGAAAAAATATTACGATTCAGTTTATTTTCATAATTTAACTAACTTTATCAACCAGTATTACACAACCAACTTCAGTAGGATCAACTAAAGATCTCCAAAATAGGCTTTCCAAATAAACACTTCGCATTTGTAATTCCTTATTTGTATGAGCCAATGCTTTTCTTATGTTGTTAGTTAGAACAAGTTAGTTTAATAATTTAATGTTAAAAGAAGTTTCAAATAGCTACGTTAAGTTAGCAAGCGATGTCATTTCTCACCAGTTTTTTCATGAAAAGTGTGCTTCTCGTGGGATAACTGACCTATGCCGACGATTTACAATCTCTTTTTCTCTGCGGCATTTTTAACAGGTAGGCTCAAATTTGTTTGCACATGTGCATACGTGTGTTATTTTATTCGAACCCGGGATTTTGGAAAAGTAAATCATATTAGTAAAATACTATTCAAACTGCAGCTACGAACTCTCGTTCAACGATAAAATATCTTGTTAAGTATGCAACTATGATAATTGTAAGCGCATTCAAGTCTCAGAAGTTAGGCGGTTATCCGGTAGAAAAGTTCTCTCTAACGTGGCTATTTTTTTAACAGTTTAAAGTACGTATTACCTTCTAACGTGTTTACTTCGATCTGATAACTCGATTTAAATGGGAAAAAAGAGACTCAATTTATCGCAGATCCAGCTTCCCTAATGGGTTTATTTTTGTGGAGCAGTTAAATTAGAAGCCCATTTAAATTCGAGATCCATTAGGATGATTAGAGAAGTGCAAATGAATTCCTCATCTCTGAATTTTATCGTCTCCGGAAGATTCCCCGGAAGGTATTTAATGCCATTTAGGAGGTGGTGGTAATGAAATGGACGGCTCAGTTACATATATCTTAAAACATACTCCATGGTAGCGCTGGGTCCGCATGAACACATAGCACCTGCTCTCTGCTCATAAGCCTCCTATTTAAGTGGATGGAAAACAATGCAAATTCATCGTTTTTGTCGGTTGCTTCACTGCAGGCTTTTTGCTGTGATGTGGAACTCAGCCCAGCGCTTCTCATTTTAAAGTAGCTCCGCAAAGTTACTGCGTAACCAATTAACTCTGCTCTAGAATTCCGTTTTCGTAATTATGGCCTCTTCAAGAATTGAGCCCAAAACAATGACCAAGAAATATGAAACTAGAAATATTAAGATTTTTTAAATGTAACGTCACTAAAGATAGAATTCTTTAAGATTTTTATAGTACATCTTTTCGTTATGTTTCTGAATTCTGTCTCGAGATTTTTTTGTATATTTCATTCCCAATAGTTTCTTTGTATGTAAGCCATTCACTGGAAGCTAATGATCGTTTTTATTTTCAGCTACCCTTTCAGAGAAATTTTAACCCTCTAAGATACATTTTATCGACTTTTTAGTGTGGGAAATGAGATCATATCGTCAGTCGGAGACTAAAACCGTTTTCATCTCTCGAAATTTGATTGGTTTCCCCAATCTTACCTTATCGAGACCAAGGTTGAGCCACTTGATATTCTCCAGTGGAAGTTGTTGAAGTTTATCTTCCTCAGACTGGGTTAGCCAATTAAAGATAGAAAGTTAAAGGTTGAAGGTTTCGGAAGTGGATGGAGAAGTGTTTACAAGATGTAGTGGATGAAAGGGATTCACGTACTTCCGGAAAGGAGATTTAGAAAGAGTTGTCCATTATTCGCTTCATTTAATCTCAAATATACTGAAGTAAGAGGTGACTGACGATTGCAGGCATGAAGCTTAAAAAAAGATGAGAATGGTAATTTTATTTTCCAAAATTCTCGTTAACGCTTAAGAATGCCCGTTGAAGCTCAAGAACTGGGTAAAGTGTAATTATATACTGTGGTGTGATATGACATAATATTACGTAAGATGATATAATCTGATCTAATGAAGTATGATAAAATATGATACGTAATGCTGTTGGACCGTAATTCTATTGGGAATGTGGAGTCCAACCTTTCACCTCGAGTGGGATCGCCCCAGCTCCTTTTAACCCTTCGTGAGGCGCAGATAATTTATATAACCATATTCATGAACATTAATAACCCAGTTAAAACCTTTGATTCAATTCCTTCACTTGCAGTGATTGCAGCGCGTAACTCTATAGGGCGTATTACAATAATTAAATTTACTTTTCTCCTCGTCGGGAACCAAGCTTTAGGATAAAAAGATGAACGAAAGATTTAGAAAAGAATTAACTACGAATCTGCACGAAATGGGTGAAAGCCGCGTGCGGTCCGCGGCCCACGGCTTGGACACCCCTTTTCTGACAAAAAGAAAACTAGCACGACTGCGAAGTTTTTTCCAAGCCTCATGAAGAGGGATCAAAGACGATTATAAATGTTTCCGTGGCAAAGGAAAAGAGTTCGAGATGAAAATAATAAAGAAATGTTTTCTTATAGGAAGGTAATGAATTGAATTAAATATGAGTTGATGAGGCAGAAGTTTACGAGTAGAGTAGCCTTCATAATAGCGAGAAGTTCTTTATTAAAACGGAAGAATTGTACTCTTTTTAGAAAAGATTTATCGAGCTAAAGATGTGCATCTCGGAGTAGTTGAAATCGTCATGATATATTTCGACATAACAGGAAGGAATTAATCCAATTTTGCTACGGAATTGCTGAAACGACAGCTTTGACGGGATAGTAACATGACTGGGTAAAGGAACCTGCTGAAGCCGCCATTTGTCGATAGCGCTTCTGATGGCGTTTAGATATGGTGAGCTAAGGGAAATCCCTCGACTGTCGGCAGTTTCATGTGAGCGTTGGTTCCACTGGTACAGAGAGAGACACTTAATTGGGTCAACATGTTGAAGGTTAGCGGAAAATGGGCTGAATGGAAATTCATCTCTTAGTGCAGAATTATTTACTTTCGGGATGAAGTTGAAAGCGGTGTATGTATTGCTCCAGAGTCTATTGCGGAACTTTCTTTCCACGTTAAAGAGCTTTTTGGCGTTTCGGGAACTGCTTGCTTTAAATATCAAAGAAGATGCGCTATTGAGTGCTTACAGTGAAAGTAAATTCATTTTCGTTTTTCCGCAGGGATGCGAACCCGGAACTGTCTTTTGTAGTGTTTGGGAATGCCCTGTCAGAAGGCCTTATATCACCTATCATATATTTGTTCGAATTTCACAAGATTAAAGTTATTTTTTCACGTTCTTATTTTTAGCGTCAAAAGAATCTGACAATCTACAATATTCGGTTCGGTACGATTCGGCTTTCCATGGAGAATAATTGTCCCCCCATTCTTCTTTAAAAGCGGGGATTTCAAATTGCTTCTGATAGAGTGTCTAGAAACTCGTGTAAGAATTATTTTTGGGTAAGAGGTTTTGAGTTTCTTTCTGCAATAAATTATATGCAGTTGTTATTTATTTTCGGTAAACTTGTCGTGTAACTTCCGAAATTCTCATAATTTCAGCTTTAATTCCTGTATAAATGCTATGGAGACCCCGGTAGGTTTTATTAAATTCGTAATCATTTTGGGATAATCTTGTTGGTTATATTATTCCTATTATTATTATATTTATGTCACTTTGCCTTGTATTTCGGGGAAGATTACAGCTGCTCCGTAGTTTGCAGCATATCTCGGTATTTATTAAGACGACTTTGTTTGCGGTTTCCGTTTGTTGCGCCGTCGTAAGATGAAAAGTAAACATATTCCTAAGAGAAATTACTATTTTGTAACACCTGTTATCTTCAATTATTCGGAGTTTAATCTCACGTGAAAATAATGTGTAACTATACTTTTTCGTATAAAGCGATGAGTATCTCTTTGGCGCTCCATACGAATCGATGGATTTACCGCGTACTTAAATTAAGGTGTTCGCTGGGGCATGTGGACGTACGTTAATTGGGGAACGATTCATGATATCGTCGGCTTGAAAAAAACTTCCTGGTCTACTTTATTATCGATTTTGCTTCTTTACGGCGAGACGTCATTTGGATTTCATTTGCGTCATCGGCCTTCGAGTTGAAATGCCCAAAGCCTTCAAAAACATCTTCTCTCGGGTCTGCGAAAAATTAGGAAAAGTTTCTGCTTTCTCCCGGAAGTTAACTTCTAAATAACTTAAATTTCTTTAAATATCTTTTTTCGGGTATTTTTCCGGAGAACCACCCGTATTTGCGTCAAATTTAATATTTAAAATCAAAATCTTTAGGATTCGTGTTGGGGTGAAATAGTAGCTGTATATTGCTTGTGGAATTATGAACGTAAGTTCATAGTAGTCCTACTGTGTATTAATTCTTATGAGCTATCACAGAAATGTATTACTATAATTTTAATGTATTGGCAGCTTCTTTCTCTTTATTATCAAGTAGTAAATAACGAGAGTTAAATTGTTTAGAACCATAGCTCAGGTAAATTTTTCTAATCGATCGTACTATTACTCAAAATGTATAGCCAATGTATACAAAACGTTGTTATCCAGCCAGCGCAATGTAAGAGTGTACTCGTATTCTTCGTTAGCTGGATTACTATTCCATATGGAGGAGCATTTGGTAATGGATTTTTATTAAATCGTCGAAATTCTAACGTCTACCATTAGATCGTATTTTGTATCCATTAAAAGCTATCATTTTCTCTATCGGCTCTATAATGGCGGAAAAGGAATTGCTATTTAACCAAACTTTTTTAAAGTTTGAATAGTCGCTCGACTCACTGAGTGTTATTCGGATAGCGGAGACAATCAGTGAGTGAAGTTACTTTATAAAGTTGTAGTATAGAAATAAAATTTTTTTATATGTTTCTGAAAATAATTATTTTATACAATATATGGTCGAATGGCTAAAGAAATGGGTGTGTTCGATCGACCTAAATACCATAAATGTAACGAAATAGGTGCCAAAGTGAATCTAATTACCTCGAAAATTGAAAGCTTTAGAATGCGGATATTATAATTTCTAGCACATTTTGCCATTATTTAAATTGTATGCATTTTTCATTTACAATTTACTGATAGCGTTTGGATGCTGAAATCTGCGATCTGAGTATCGGTGCTCAATGTTGGAAGGAAAAGGAGAGTCGAGCCTTCTTCCGAAGGGCGCCCTCTTTATTTACCATCCCCAGTCTTTAATCCATAGAAATGGTCCGCCTGATTGCTTAACAGTACTCGCCCATTTGACCATTACTGAGGCGAGGGCCTCAATCGTATTCTCTTCCCATCGACGATCTGCGCCCGATCCCAACGGAGGCATTGTTCCGGAAATTACTTCCAGGTCTCCGCGATGAATTCGCGACGTGACGAAAAATTTCGATCATTCTCTCGGACGCCGGGGAAGAAGATGGGGAGATGAGGTAACCTCATCCGTCCGAACATCTCCCCGTAACGTCTCGAGAAATCGGGCTGGGATTCCTCTGGGAAAGCCTCCGCCCCCACTTATATCCCCCTGAGAATTGGGGATTTCAATCACGTCCCAACCTCGTGGCAGCGGAATCCTCGGGAAGTAAATTCTATTTGAGCAGGGAGTCTCCCGTCCTTGGGACGGTCTTTGCTCCGACTTTCGGGGACCGCATTCCAGTCACGGCTTCTTCAATAAGGGCGGCAGTTTTGCCTCGGATATCTTTCGCAAAGGGTGACTCTCTCTATCCCTTTTCTCGGACTGTTTCTGTTTCCTACATTTTTTTCGGGAAAAGTTATTTCCTCGAACTGCCGGCATCTTTTTTTCTTTCTTCGACCTTTTCCTCGGGATGGAGCCGGCTTCTCGTCTGGTAATACATATCTTGTTGGAGCAGTAAAATTTTTATTCCCCTCCTATTCCCTATATCTGTGAAACAGATGGCGGTCTGGCGCGCTTCATTTATTTACTGTGGGAGGAAGGATAAATGATGGCGGGAACGCGCAAGGGCGCGAAAATGGCGTGGAGATGCGTTCGTTTTCGGAGATTTTCACGCGGGAATTTGTTTTCCGATGGCTGGCGTCGAAGTGTTTGGGGACATGCGACCCGGAAGTTTTTTTATCTTTTTTATTGTTCTCAGCGAGAGTCGAATTTAATTTTGAATTTATCGTAGATGAGTTTATGCCCCTGCTAGAAAGTTTGGGGCTTTATAGGAATATATTTTCTCGAATTCCTGAAATTTATTTTATATTAAGGTGTGATATGGCTACACTAAAATATGGAGTAAACGTAAAATAAGTCGTAAGCTTGAAATGCATCGAATAGAGCCCTAATATCAAGAAATTATGCCATGCATAAATTGAAAAGGTACCACGGTTTAAAACAATTTTCCCCATTTTCCCAAATTAGCTAGAAACACCTGACTTAATAGTTTTGCGTCTTGAGTTAGTCTTTCTACGAATTCATTCAATTTTGTCATGTTTACAATCTGACATATTTCTTTGTTATTTTTGCTAACAATTCTACTGATGTTTGATTGGTGAACTTAGCAGTGGCCCAGGTAAATCGATGCGTTCAATAGAACAGTTTATGTAGAAAAATGCATAACTGCTTTGTTTTTAGCAGTGCGCAAATTATTAACTCGTTAAACTTCAATTTCTAATTTGGAACAACCCAGGGAAGGTACGAACAGTTCTAATCTACTCTTATGTTGGTACATTTAGCTGTTTTATCAATAAGAGTCTTCTAGTTGACAACGTGAATCTTGTGCTACATGTATATCTCGTTAAATTTTGTTATCCTCAGACACTAGAAAATTTGGAATGTTGTTCATTACAAAAATATACTTAGTCTATCTAACTCATGTTCACGCCTGATTGTACTTCCATGTATATTGTTTCATCGTATTTATCCAGAAATCAAATTATAGTGGAAGCTCACTCAGGGTAACGCATTTCGCTCAAAGTAAACGTTCTCAATTTCCTCCTCGAAATTAGCGGCGCGTTTATTCCCTAAATAAACCGTTCCTATATTCCGTTAACTATGCTTCGATTAACCGCCCAGGATTCTCACTTAAGCTATACAACGTAATGACGAGGACGTGATAATTGTGTTGACTCAGTTTCCTTCCGTTTCGCAATCTCCGGGTAACACATGTCGTCAAATGCTGTTTAATTCAACCATCTACAGCTAATTATATTTCTCAAACGATTCAGGCAAGCGTGTTAAACTTTAAATGAGCTTGGGCCTAATGCCCCGTTTGTTTTTTGCATTAAGTTTATCAGCCAGGAAACACGGTGTGTGTTTATTGGCTTTGTTGCTTTCGGTTCTCCAAGGTAATTACTCTAATGTTTTCTGGGTCTAGTTAAAAGAGCGAGATTTATCTTTCAAGTATTTAGTATTGTGAAAGGAGCGCACTAGGGAAAGATTACCCAGAGGACTTTACCTGGCATGCGGTATCCTGGCTTAAATTAACAACGAATATCAACCGTCCTAGATTACCGTGTTCTCTCTGCAATCAGGGTCATACTGGAAAGGTATTTCCGTATTTTTCTTGTTTTCTATTGTTATCCAACTTCCTTTCCCGTCCACATTCTCTAACTATGGACCCGGGTGGTTTGCTTTTTTACGTTGGAGCATAGTTTCGATAGATTTTTTGCTGTCTTTTTAAGTAGCGAGCCTGTATTCTAGAGTCGTTTTCACTTTCTTCAATTTAAGATAATCTTAGACTCATGTGAACTGCTCCTCTCTCCGATTTTGTATCAGAATAAGGTATCCCCGCTTTTTCAGCTCAGATCGATAGTTCTAGTAAACTATATTTGTAAAATTCGAAGCATAATTTACGTAAAATTACTAATGAAAGTTCTAAGAACATCTTTCCTTCGATTTGAAAATTACTTACGAACGGTCCCTTCGCAAGTAAATTTTTCAACAGCCCCATTTTCAGTAAAATTTCAAGGTTTGCTGAACGTTAATTGGTATTTAATCGAACGTCAACCCCTTTTCGAGGTTGTTTGCTGGGATAGAGAATGCAGTCTTTTTTTCTTCATCGAGATTTCTTTAAGTATGCACAGAAAGTAGATCCTCGAGCGCTTATATTCAGTTCTGGGTTTTACGATTTTTCAGTTTTGTTATATTCTTTCTTTGAAGCGTTAACTATTCTTCATTTCTTTCTTGGCACGGGATAAAAAAGTATGCTTAATTCATTCTTACTTTCATCACAGACTATTTCGTGGCAGTGATACGTAATATGGAAGCTAATGAGGTATGAATGATGCTAAATATTCGGATCCATTGGATCGTTGTGCTATACTCACTTTTTACCTTTTGCTCTTACCACATTTAGGCTGATTGAGGAAAGCAAGGGCTAAGTGATCACTCCTCATTTTGCCATGTAGGCCTCCTTCCCTCTCCATAGCTATTGGTAGGTGATGGTGGAAGGGATATATAACCGGGCTCTGATTTCTTTAGAGATGCAGTGTTCGTTCACAATTCTTTCAAATAAATTCTGATCGCTTCGCTCTTTCGTTCAAAAGCAATTCTCGGTCGTAAATTTCTTGATATATGGTGATGAAAAAGGCGATTTCGTAGAAAATATGTTGCTGTCCCAAAAGAACAGTTTGTCTGTGGAATGAAATGTAGCAAGGAGGGATGAGGAGCAAAATAACCAAACAGTAACCGGTAATATTTAGTTTTTTCCCATAGAATATTCTGTGGAACAGAACTAAGTGTTATTTTTTGGTGATATCTTTTTACGAAGTATCGCCATCCAGGATGGATTTCAAAATAAAGCAACATTTTATCTTTGTTAGAGGGAGTTACGGTAAGACTAAATTTGATTCGATTAAAGTTTCCGTGTGTATTAAATAACAGTAGGAAAGGTTTGAGAGGTGTTGTCATTTTCGGCTTCATAAAAATTCTTCCATAATTTGTAATTTAAGAGTCAGGAATAGATAGTTCACTCTTGAACTACTTGATAATGCACGAACGCTTTGATTATAGACTGAAATGGTAATTGCGAAAACAAATTTATTTCCTCGAATCATTATTCATTAATATGCCTGATAAGATATTCATGAATGTATTTTTCTTCTCATTTTTCATTATCTTTCATCGTATATTCCACGGATGAATATGATATGATAATTTACACAACTTATCGTTAATATTTGACTTTCCAAATGTGGATTTAGCGGTTTATTTTTCTCATCCCGTCATTTCCGCGAACAAAATGACACGAATTTAACCTTATTATATTTCGTTAATCTCATGGAATAATTCGTTCCAAAAATTTCAGAAGCGCAAAATGTATTTCAGGCTTTTTTCGTCAAAAGCCGAAATGTAAGCTAGGAGATTGAAAAAGCAGGACTGTATTTGACAATTTTGATTTCCATATTGCTCATTAGAGCGATTCGCGAACAACTTCCGCGGTTGCTGCTTGCTCCGCTGTGGTTATTAATTATATATCAATTGAATGTTTCGCGTTCTGCTCAACCAGCTGTTTTATAGGATCTCTGTAATCCTTCATATGAAGTTATTTTGCTCTGAGTTATCTCATCAGAGATTTTCCTGTAATTATTTTATCACATGATACTATCCGTGTTCTCCAATATTTCTTAAATTTTTTCCTCACGTGTAAAATTTGTCTCCGCTCTACATTTTATGTTAGATCCAGGGGATTAAACGGTAATTATTTTCGTTCAGGATTTTGCTCCAATTTAACGAAAGGGGCGAATTCCGGTTCAGCCCGGTTTCGCTCCGGCAGCCACCTTCAGACAGTTTTTTTCTTCCGGGGCATTCCTTCCGAAAGTTTTTTTTTGCGTGTTACTTTTTCATCGCAAAATCTTTTATTAAATTTGTGAATAAAATTCGTTATGTAGAGAGATAAAGATCTTAAGCTTTAGAAATTTAAGCCTAAAACAGTAATTTCCGAGTCATTTTTACTTTACGACTGTATGTAACTACTCTTAAATTTAACGCGAATATTGGAAAGGAGGATATGAAGTTTTTCCGGAGACCTTCAGATTCAAGAATTTTGATTTTTCTCTTGGGGCTCTGTTTTCACTCCGGTAAAAGCAACGGTATTTTTCGGTTCCAATTCGATGTCCTGTTCAGGCCACTTTTTCTAACCAAAATACCTCAAGTTGCTCGTTTTTATCGGAGATATAATTATACTTTTGTTGATTCTGCCTTTTAGTATACAGAGTATGCACTCCAAACCCGCCATTTGGGGAATTAAAATTGAAGTCTTTAAAATCAGATATAACCCATTGTATAAATTTAATATGGTCAAGTGACTTGGTGGAATTTCACACGCATCTTAAAAGAAAGAAAGCTTCGTAACTTCCACGAGATTTTCTTTCTTTTAATATTACCCATAACATACAAAGTTTAACATTCCTATTAATAATAGCAATAATTTCTTTAATGGAAACAGGGTGACCCTAATTACATCCATTTTAATAATATAGACGAATACAACCATTCCCTAACCAGAGAAATCCGAATATCCTGGACTCAGTTCCGTAACCTTATGATTGGAACGCTAACCACTCCACCAATACGTCAGAATATTTGCTTAGTATCATGTGTATGGATTTTAAAGGTTGAAGATTTTGCTTTAGAAGATCTTGGAATCACTGTGTAATCTTTAATTTTCGTTTCTTCTTGAAAATGGATTGATTTCTCGATTCTTTCATTTCATTTCTTGAAATAAGATATTTTGTTGATTCAGCATTATCCTGAATCAGCAATGCTCGTATTTTGATGGATGCGTTAATCAATCATTTTAGCTGATTTGGTTGGGTTTCAATCTCTCAGAGTTCACTTTTCGTTCATCTTCACTGTTAAAACACTTTTTGTTCATATTCCAGAATTTCAACGCCATTACAATGTTCCTTAATGGAAAAATTGCTGGAAATTTAACTCTCAGCAAATATTTTAAAAGCATTGGTCTTTCAGTCATCCGACTATTCAGTTATTTGTGGAATATTTCTATTAATTTTCCCGACGTGTTTTTAATCTAAAGATTTTTTGTTTGCACGGAGCATGGGGTATATATATCAGAGGAAAGCTTACGGGTCTTCCTACCTACAGTGGGAATGGATATCCCACTCCCTTCTGAGACCATTCCTTTGTTTTTGCCCCTTAGATGTAGGTCGGAATTCGTATACTAAACCCGGCAACAGGTAGTGATAACGTTTACCAGATAAATCCCTTTTTTAGTGCACCTTAATTCGATTCGCACGAGCCTAATTTTTTGTGTACACAAGTGCGAGGCAAATGGAATTTTAAAACGCTCAGGCGGCCCAGAATGGCAATTTGAGACGCTAGTATTGTGAGGGAAGATTTGTTCTTTGCAATCGTCTCGGTTTCCTCTTTAAATGCTATTTTTCAACCTCAGGAGTGATACGTTTCGTCGCAAAATTCTCTGACCCTTAAGATTAAATTTGATTAACTTGGCAGCGGAAGAAAAATCCTTTAAGAATTAAACTGCTAAGAAACGGAAAAAGAGGTTTTTAATAAGCATTGCATTTAAACCCGGCTTTTTTCCTACGATTTATAAGTACTTTTAACGGGGAAACAAAGAGGAAAACAGAATTTTTACCGATTTTGTCCTGAAAGTAGTATAATAGATATCTTTGATATAATTGGACTATCTGCCGTTTCTTGTGTTCAATTAAATTGCTTGAAGGAAAGTATCAATATTGTGTCACTTTGGAAATTATAATTAATTTGATGCTTACATACTCAACCCTTGAAGCCCCGGATGGAAATAAAATTTACGTGAGAACTTCCGGGGGAACCTAATTCCTTATCATTTTAATTTGCTCTGTGATTTGAAAGATATATTCTCCTTACCTTGATCAATGCAGTATTTTGCATTAGCTTATTAGGACAAGATAGAGAAAAATTTATATTTCATTTACCTATTATGTCTCGGCCTCGTTTATGACTGTAATAGCACGAATACTATTGAGGTTTGAATGATGCTCTATAATATCCTTTAGATTTAGAAGCTGCTAAAAGTGTATGACTTAGTTATCGGTGTTTGAAATATTCGACTTGGCTATCCGTAGCGGGGAAAACCAGTTTTGCGAATGTGTTTCCAATAACTATGTATTTTCCTCCAATTGTAACTCTTATGAATTCCACCTAGGTTTGAATAATTATCTTGATGAATGTATCCTGTACCTTCCCTTTATCCTTGACCTTCCAGATTATGTTCTTATATTTCAAGCACTAATCGTACATTTCAAAACGAGTTTTCGCCGAGGTTATTTTTGCAAGAAGTACACCAAAATTCTCAGAAGCGGATAACCGTAACGTTTTATGCCCTGTCGTGTTAGTATCCGACGCCTCCTGAAAACATAGGTAATCTTGTTTCGGGAGGCTGATGTTAACCCGGATTGCGCCTTTATGACCGAATCCTGGAACCGTCTGGGTTTGTAGCTTCGAAGGTGAATGGAGAGGCTATAAAAGTCCATGGAATTGGTTCTTGGAAGGTCCTCTAGGAGTTTCTAAAGTAGAAAAATACGTTTACTTCATGACAAAAGTAACGGAATTGGAGAAGTATTTTATAAATCTCGGCTTTGATTATTTTTACGCAGTAGCGGAAGTCGTAGGGTTGGTCGTAGTTGTTTCCGAATCTGATTCATCATTTTTGCATTAAGGGAAAACCCGTGCAAATAAAATCGTTCTATGTTCCCGGGAAGATAACACCTGATGTATATAGCTGTTTTTTTTCAGTAATTTCGCTCCTAAGAGTCACCTTCATCAAAATTTTTAAAAGATTAACTAGAAATGCTGGTTTTGTTCGATGCTTACTCGTTTTTCCCTCTCAGTATTTATTTTACACCCGTCGGTTTGTAGCTTAGGTTTACGAAATTCTCCAAGTCATAATTCTTAGATATTTCGTCATCCAATTCTCATATACGGATTTTTCGGTCATAAAACCTCAAAAAAATACTTATCATATTCATTGCTTACAGTTAAGTTGATGAATTTTAATGGTGTAATGAAAAAGTTCAGTTATTCGATGCAGAAATCTCGAGTCGTCGAATGTCCTAAAAAATCAAACGCTTATATAACTGAACATTGTAATGAGAAGGTTCCTTAGAATGATGAGCTGACCTTGATACACGTTGCGGTACTTCAGTTCTACGTGTACACGAAGCTCTTGATTGCGCCTCGGTGAACTGGATAAGATGCTGTGTCTTAAGTAACAGCTGTGTCTCCTTTTACATAAATATACCGTGCTCTATGTGAAGAACCCTTCTCCTTGTCTCTCTTAACTGTATCAAGATCTTTCATCGCGATAGAGCTGACGTTGCCAGGGCCCAGATAAGGCTTTGGAGCGTTTCCATCTCCGTCGATAAATCGCGAAACCGCCAAGGAATAGGGGATTCCGTTTCCATCCATTTTAATGGGTATGTTAATCCTTCTCGAGAAATTTTTTCTGACTTCTTAAGAGCTCTTTCCTCGGTCCTAACTCGACTTTTTTTTCTTTTGCATTATCTCCCTTGCAGATCTCCACCTTTCCTTGGTAAGGATCCTTTGACAGAGCAGTTTTTTCCTTGAACCGAGCTCAGGTGGAGGGCTTTAAATAAAATGGACCCTTAATGCTTGCGAGGGACTTACTTTGTTTGTTAAAATAATGCTATCATATCTCAGAGTCTTGTGGGTAATTTGTCTCGGATAAATCTCGTGGAGAAAAATATTTCTAATTAGTTGCTATAATGCATAATTGCAATGTCGAAAGACATAACTCATAATTGTATTTCTATTCTAAAATTGAAGCAGTTGAAATTTAGTCGCTCGTTCTCCATGGTTGTAAAGAGCGGAGACGTTTCAAGGGTTTTCTCTCTCATTTTCTAATGCTACCACACATTTAGAATGAAATGCTTTTCTTTTGTCTTTTGTGCGGAAAAGAGAAAAATGTATATTTCATTTAATCTTGTTTCAGTCTTGTTCATTGTTGTGTTTATTTGAAAGCTACTGAGATATGAATGTGGTATCCATTTAGGTCTCTCTCATTGAATTCCTTGATAAGTGATAATTTTGCTGTATTTACTTGGCCTTTCTCCACGTAAATCATTCTGGCTGAGTGAGGGAAGAAAGCGCAAAGTTGCTTATTCCTCATCTTATCCAGTGAGCCTCATTAGCTCTCTAGGGCTTCCAGTAGTTAATGGTGAAATGTTTAAGGTTCAGACCGTCCGGATGAAAACGCATTGTAAAGACAGCTTTAAAGTGTATTATTCGCATTGTTTTCCATTTTCCAAGGGCATAAAATATCTTGTACTCATAAAATATTTGTTAAGTATATAAGTGTTTTAGGGGAAAAATATTTGTGTTTATAACTTTATAAAAGCATCAGGTGGCGAATAAATTAAAAATACAGGAAACGAATACTTCATTGAAGCATCCTACTATTCGTGGGTGCGTAAAAGTGATGTTTGCTAAAGATTTAAGGCTCGGCTTACCTAGATGAGGAGAAGTTTGGTGGATAGAAAAACTAGCAAAAGGCATGTGTTGTTAATAAAACATCTAAAAAATGAAAGGAGAAGTTTTTAAGTTAAGGTCGTGTTTAATTTCCTTGGATCATGTAACAGAAGTGTGTGTTGAAAGAAAGTAGAGAAAACAAGCAATTCCAGTTCTTGATGATAATTATGTCTGGTTTCTTTTGATAAATTGGTTGACAGGCGTTATATTTTCTCGGATGTAAAGTTGTAAATATTTCAAATATTGTGGGGTATCTTATTTTATGCTTAGAATTAACTTATTGTGAACTCTTATTAATTTTCGTAATTTCCTAAGGATTTGAAATCGATCGAAGACTGCTCAGCTGTTTGGGAAACCACGACGAGGAATTAATTGGTTTAGCAATGTTACATATTTTCTAAGGGTTGTTAGAGACAGAGCAAGTTTCGGTGCAAGTCAGCCATCATTAGGTCTGTGTTTTGTGTTACAATCCATATATTTAATTTATTATTCGTAATTTGTTTACTAATATATTATTAGGATTTCTTACTTGAGTATTAATTTAATATCTATATTTACTTTTTTTTGCATGTTAGTGTTTATTCCTTTCGTGAAATTTCTAACGCCAGCAGGCTTTCTGCTGTTTTCAAAAATAAATTTTCTGTTTTCTAGATATCCTTATAATTTATCTATATCTTTTCTCCAGAATGTTGCTCTTTTTAGTGCACTACCTTGCTCACCTATTTTAGATAGACTTACTATTTTGCTATTTTTGTGATGTAGTAATCTCATGAAAATCATGAAAAGTCAAAACATGTAGACCAATGTAGACAATCAACTGAAGATCTCAACTTGTGGACGAAACAAGTCGAAAAGCCTGCTGTGGAAATTGCAAAGCATTCTCTCTTTCAGTACGTGTTTGTGTTGAGTTCCACAAAGTTACACTTGGATATATTAATTTCATTCATCTAAAATGCTTCGAACATCTGCTCTCGTTTATCCGTAAGGCCAACTCAATTCGGCAGAGCAACAGTCTATCGTTTACCCATCAAAGAATGTCCTTTAATGAAACTTGAGGGCTTTTCGTCTGACCTTTACCCAGTTCTCCTCTGGTCGGTCAGAGCAAAGAACTCGCGAGACCACACCCAATTTTGCTCCATTACGAATGGATGTAGCTCCCTTTTGACTGGTTCCATATTCCCGAACATCCTTTGCAGCACGCGCTCGCTATTCCGCCAGAAATCCAAGGCAAACGTTAAATCCATTCGTATTGTCCGGGTCCATTGTGCCGTGCCCTATCTCTGTAAAGAGAAAGGGCGTGTGCAATAACGGGGACTGGTGGCAGCGCCGTCCTTGTTCGCTCCGTAGAACTTTTCATACGGCTTCCAAAAATGAGATGTCGTAATGAGACACTAGAGTGTGCATCCCGTGACTGCTCCCGTAGCCATCTCTCTTTTTGGAACAAAAATGGATATTCGCCCTTTTTTCCTCTTTCCGCACCTCTGTTCCTTTTCATCGCCTGTGAGTTCCTTTCGGCCGTTTTGGTGCGAATATTAGATCGGGAGATTCAGCCGTAGAGTGGGTTGAATAGGGCGTCCGCGCCACTCTCGCGCGGCTTTTGCCCCATTCTATTCCCCGATCTTGATCTCGCTCTTTCCATGCTGTTTTTTCGACGGTTGTTTCTTTCACTCGCTCTCTGCTCGTCCACCTTTTAATGTATGCGATTGCGTGGTTCTTGGCCGGGGGCCAGGATGAAAAATGTGGGGGAGTTGAATAATTTCCTCGTTTTCGGAATGGCGGTCCTGATGGTCGATACGTTGTGGTGTTTCGTGCAGTTGGTCCTTCTTTTCGGGTTTCTTTCCTTGTTTTATTCCGTATTTTAAACCTCTCCCGAGCCATATTATATAGGTGTTGTGGTTCTGAGGGTGCGATCCATCACATCATTCGTTTCTTATTAGGAAGCTCTTCCCCTCTACGATACTGCCAAAGTTTATTCACTAGCTGTTCTAGTATTTACTTTATTGGTTATATCAGATGTACCATTCAGTGACGTAGCAGTTTACCTTCGTATCTAGGAATTAATGTTCTATTGATTGTATCCCACTGTTGTAGCGCGTCTGACGTTTGTTTGGACGATTTGGTTGGTCGTTCTTTGGTTTTTTTAAAGTTTAAAAGGATAGGGTCTGGTGTTGTAGTACATATAAGGGGTTATATAGTTTTTTGTAGAGCATTTACTGGAAGCCCATCTTTTTTTCCATAAAAATTGGCATTTGCTACAATAAACATGGTCGTCTCGGTCTCTTAGGTCTTAAGGATACATTGAAAACTGAAAATCTGGTTTGAAAATCAATGTTGTTTCTTTCCCTGCTCAGAAATTATTGTACGTCATGACCCTAGTTTTTAACATTGGGTCTCCCCTCAGAGTAGAATTTATAACTTCTTAATTATTTTTACTTTCCAGTTCAATTTTTCGTGACCACCTTTTTGTAGCTTTCATCCTCTTAAATGTATTTCTGAAGATTTCTAAAGTGTACACGAAGTAAAGTTATTGTATTTCAAGTAATCACTTGGTATATATAAACATAAGCTCTAAACTTTTGGTCGTTACGTAAGAAATGTAGTATTTTGAGATTTACTATGATTTGTTGTTGTTATTATCTCGTGCTCTTGACTCCATGGCAGTTGACCTTCCTTTTCGAAATGCTCTCTCCTTCGCTGAAATTGTGGGCGGATTCTATTTTCGGTCGTTCTTCTTTGCCAAAGAAAGTCAAAGAAAATGTTTGGATAGAGGCGCTGGTGGAGGAAAATGGATTCTGGGAAAAGTTGACCGGGAATCTGTTATCAACCGCTTGGAACAGAAATAGAACGTACGTGTTTAATATTTGAAATTTAATTCCACGTCTTCACTTATTTTGATGAATTTCGAAAAGCTACGATACTTAAAATCATGCTCATTAAATCTGTTTCATAGAATCCGAACAAATCAAAAATTATGATCACTATGCCGGTGCATCTAGAAATTTACTGCTACTTTGCTTGAAATATTTTCGTGATTCAGAATGTTTTTCTTAAACTAAGTTTTTAAATGAGGAAATAGTTTTTATTATTTACTCGACCTTTTGCTTTAGTACTTCAAGGCGATAATTTTGAGTGTGAATATTTCAAATTTGATAATATGAATGGTGGTGGTGAATAATATTCTATTGGGGATTAAGTGGAATACGTGGAATGTATTGATTCGTGGCCTGCTGTAATTGAGTCACAGATTAAAAAAAGCTTTATAAAACAATATATTTATTTACATCTTAGCCCATGCAAGACCGTAATAAAATAGTAGCTAGAAAGAGAAAAAAAAAGTATCGTAACACAAATGAACCAAGATGTAATATTTGTTTCCAGTATATTTATTTTAACTTTTGATCGGACGAAATATTTTAATGGCTTCGAATATTTGGTGGCCTTTTTCCGTTGTGATAGTTATATATGATATTTCTCTCATGATAGAATGTCTATCGTACATCTATTACAAAGCTGAATATCTCGCATATAACAGTCTTTTTCGACGCATGACAGAATTTTAAGTAAGCGTTGACTTAATTTGCAAACAATCTTTGTAAAAATTCGTTAAATTTATAGTAATATGGGTAGCGGAACGTATCACCGACGACGCAGAAGCGTATGACTCGAAGGGAACTGAAATCTCCACTCCTCATCATGCACGAAGTCGTCATGCATACAGATTTTAAAATTGGAACATAAATCAAAGGATATGCGGAGGGTGCAGATGGAAAAATGGAAGCATGTGGCACGGTAGAGTTACAATCACACACGCTTGCCAAGAACATTTCTACGTTTCAGATCTATTTCCAGAGAGGTTGGCTATGTTTTCAGGCGGTAATTGCACCGGAGTCGCATCTTCTTCGCTAAGTTAAACTGAATGTGAAGGTCCGCGAAATGCATGGCTCCACGAAAACAATTCCGCGCAACATCGCCGGAATGAGTTTGCCATTGAGGCTTCCATGCGAAATCCACGAGTGTGCTATTTACCATGTCCGTTCCTGCTACCGTTTTCCTAAGTGCTGCAGGTGGATTTTAATTGAATAATGTATCGTTTCGGTCATTGGAGAAGCATCGTTGCAATGCATGCGATATTTGCGTTCTCTCGATCGCCATGAAAAATTTAACGATTTTTGCTGTTAGGGTTGGCGGCTCTATTTCCTTGCCGTAAAGGTGAATTTGAACCGTTCTTATTGCTGCGGGCATCCTTCATATAATTCGTGGTCAGCTTCTGCATGCGGCTTTTCCATATCTCTTCGTGCGGCTCCATAATGCCAACATCTAAGCTGACAGATTCTTTCCCTATCAACTCAAAATGGATATCTCATCGTTGTTCTCTTCTGAATGTTTATATTTAACGAGTGGTTGCATTAATTTTTTGTATCCTATGTTAAATCTGGAACTGTGTGTTATTAATTTCTTCGGAAATAACATTTTAAGATATATTTATAAAAATCGTCATAATATTCGTGAATAATAGTACTATAATGATGTGATATTTGTTCCTGTTGTCCCAGTGGTAGATTGCTAAATTGTGTGTAGTTCTATGTTTGTCGCTACAATTTGTTTCTTAAAAGGAACGTAATACACGGAAGTATATTCTTGCTCCTCTTTTGATCTAGCGTTTTCTACATTCTTCTTTTACAGGGCTGTTGATTCTCTATCCTAATTTTATTATATTTAGTTTTGTAATTACAGGCAATCTAGAAAATGCCTGTAAAATCAAATCACTTTTTGTGAATGATAAATGTGATTAGGGACTTATTCGGTCCCGGGGGGGTATTCTTCTTGCATTCCGCGCGGACCATTGCGAATTATTTAGCTGCGGCGCTGTGTTATGGAAAGTAAATATTTCCCGTATAACTCTCGTCCAATGAGACAAGTATTAGCTAGCCAATTAAGTTAAATTAAGTAGCCATTTCATCCATAGAGAGAAATAACCACAGTCTGTTTAAAGTCTTTTGTTTAAAGTTCTGTCTCTAGGGAAGCGGTGAGCAAACAAGAAAATAAATTAGAAATTTCTAATGGAATGTAAAATGTTAAATATAGACTCGAAATCGAGAAAATTTATTTACACTGCAGTAAAAAAATGAATATTTCTGTCCTTGTTTTCGAGGCGTGGCTTCGCAAGGCCGGATATCGTGTTTCTCCCTTACGTTCTAAAAAGTTGTGTAGGAAATAATTCACGAGATATTTTCGTATAGTTAAAATTAGCCACGTTGCTTAGGTAAACAAAGTGACCAACATAAATTTCCGCATAATTTTAAGCATCGACCTATGTTTTCGCTTACCCAACTCTCCCCCTCGGTGCAGATTATATCGGCTGAGTAAGGGTTTCGCAAACTTTAGGAAGCCACAGGAGCCGTCGTTTTTTCCTCACTTCTTTTATCATTAGCGATAAGCCGACCTGTGCAATCCCGGAAAGGTCGCCGAGTGTCTCGGGATTCTATGGAATCCAGATTGCTAATTCCTAGATTGCCGTTGCGCTAAATGAAATTTTTCTTTAATTAAATAATTTTCCCTTTTGTTGGAACTTTTTAATTGGTCTTTAAATTCACCAAGTCACCGTTTTCTCCGAGCATCTATCTTCTTTCTATCATTCTCGTCCACTTCCTCTTTGCTTTCTTTGTACACTGGGATTCTTGAAGTTGTTAGAAGTACGAATCTGTAATTGCTGTATTGATTTATCCGGCGGAATGATTTATTTTTGATTCAGAGACTTTTTTCCTCTTGCCAAAAGTTCCTTAAAAGTTTTATTTAAGAATGATACTCGACTTTAGATGTAGTTAGCCAAAAAAGAAGTACATTTCAAAGATGATATTTATAAGGTTTTTGCGTAAGAATCATCTATTGGAAGCTCTTAAATCTTTCATTTCCTGTGTTAATCACCTTTATGATTGATTTTCTGTACTTCAAGATTTCCGCTAGTTCGAATAGTATATTTTTTACATTTGTGTTGTGTAAAAGTAAGTTTTTTCTGTTGGATTATTAGTGGTTATAGTTATGACTATGATTATAAGTTGGATTTTTTCAGATCTGTGGAGTCGAGTCTCTTAGACTCCGACCCCAGTTCCCCAAAAATTCAGTTCACCAAAAAATTTACTAAAGCAGGCAATCTTAATAAGAATATTTACAAAATAATGCTATGTACGTAATGTTAATGAGAAATTGAATACCATACATTCTCATTCATTGATGCCATATAATCTGACAAGGAGGGTCGGCAAATTTTATCCGACTCTGTGTGAAATCGATTGCGACTGACTTCTCTAGACCAACTCCACAGCCCTAGTAATAAGCCTGGTAGTTGTACAAATTGTACAGCGAGTGGTTTTTACGATACTGTTCCGTTATACCCCCTCAGGTTGTTGAAATCAGTTGGACTGCATATATCCAGGTTGCTTTGCTATTTTTACGATATTGTTTATTAAGTTTGTCATTTGATTGTTATTCACTTCGGTTGACTTATTTACTTAACTATAATAACTGATTCATTTAACTTAAATTTACTTAACAACTTAAGCAAAAACAATTAAAAAACGGCTCGCGTCGTATTTTGGCTGCTGCCCTCAATTGCTTACACTGGAGATTTATTCTGAGTTCTTGACGGTGCGTGATCCCCAAGGTCGATACCTTCGAGATTTCCCGGGACCAGGCTTAACCCTTCGGGATTCGATGAATGTGGAAGCAGCCCTCAGAAGCAGTAGAGGATATAGGGTGGGCAACGGTAAATAAGTTAAAGAGGGTAAATAAAAATGGTTTATAATGCAGTATTTAATGTATGAATTTGGTGGGAATTAATATTTTGGTGGGAATAATATTTATAATAATAATTATTATCAATTCCCACAAAAAGAATTAAGCATGCATAGGGGCCTTGTGCTAACACCTCAGCGGCTATAATAATAATAATAATAAAGGACTTAATTCAGGGTGAGATTGAGACTAACAAGTCTCTTCTTACATCTAACTACTATTCTACTATCATTACAATTTGTGGAGGGTGTGACGGAGTGATATAATATAGAGAATGTGTCCTTTAATTGAACTAAACTTTTTTAATTTATGCATTGAATGTTTACCCAGCTACGTCCATTTCATTATAGACTTCGCCTTTATAAAGGTGACCTTTAAAACTGTGGGTCAACTTACCTTTAAACTGCAATGATATAGTGTTCTTTTGGCTATCAGATTCCGCAGACTTTAATCCATTCCCCTTAACTCTCCGCCTTGACGTCGGTAAATAAATAAGAGCACAGGATGTTTTTTTTTCAAATTCAACTTCTACTCACTCTACTGTTTACTTAAATAGGGCTTTAATCCTCGGGGACCGGAAAGGTATAGGGTTTACGTTAGTTTTAAAACTCGACGGGTAAACATCAAAACAGAACTCTTTCGACAGAGTGGTGGTGAATGGCGAACTTTTTTCTAGCAGCTCAAGAGCGCGAGGAAAATATAACTTTATGCATCCATGCGAGCTGTATCCGCTTAGGAGTACCGCGAGAAAAAACGTACTCACAAATCGAAATGAAGCGGTAAAGGAAGACTGGGCTTTTAATTAGATGGTTTACCGTATGCTTTAGTTGAAGTTATGTGTTGCCGGTCAGGAGCACCGTTATGACGAAAAATTTATTGGCTGTAAGTTGCATATTCCCAGATCATGACTAGATTGTTGTGGATGATTGTGAATTAATAATTACTTGTATTTGTTCAAGGGTATATTTCCAGTGTGGTTCTGATTCATTCGACTAGGAAATGCGGTGAATTAAAACCTACGTTATGCGAGAGAAATCAAGAAAACGAATTCCTATGAGCTAAATAATTCCTTGCTGAAAGCTACGTGAATGAATTTTTTTGCTTCTGTCTCATTCAGACAGAATAAGCGCTAAATAGATTTTTAGAGAGGAAAACATTAAAACTTGTATCGTCGTAATTAGAGAACTTCTTTCTATCAAGTACGACCTGGTAGGTTCTAAATAGGACTATGTTAACTGTATAAGATAGATCAACTACCAAGTTCCAGATGATATCATTATACTTCTAAATTATTATTTGATTCCTTACTGCTTTTTGAAAGTTGAAGCGTTTCCTCAGGTCGGAAGCACAGTTTAAGTTCTATTCTTTCTGCATTCGGCTCAGCTTCATTGAAAAACTCGGAATTAGAATGAGTTATTTCCGACAGTTGAAGAATCAGGAAGCTCTTTCGCAGATTTCCACTATTTATGTTAAGGCAGAAATTCTTAAGCAAAATTTAATTGAGAATTTCCTTTTACAATGGAGGATTTCGTGCCAGTGTGGTAGAATATCCTTATTATGAATTATGCTCTCTAACTAAATGTGAGCGTAAAATCTTCACAGTATTCGAGCAGCTTTTGCTACTGTTTCTTTTTTCTGTTCTCTTTCCTTTGACGTCTCTTTATCTGCGTTATATATTATCACGGGTAGTTTAAACATTTGTATCTGTTTTTATTCGTATTGTGTTGGGTATGAATGATAGGTAAATGTTTTTCCTTTCTCTTGGAGCTAAACCTGCATTATTTTAATAGTATTTTTATATATTCTTTCTAATGCGGTGATTTATGGCCTTCCGCATTTAATGAATTTTTACTCCTACAACGCGTGATTGCAGTGAGCTGTAAGTTATTTTCTTTTTACGGATATTAAGTAAATCATATCATAATTACCTCTCAATTCAGCCGATGTGATGCAGTTTCCTTCATATTTTCCTTCGACAGTTCAGTTTGCAATATCGGTGACTTGTTTCCTTAAAAATCGCTTTGTAAGGATTAGTATATTCGATCCTTTGGCATCTACGTTTTCTCTAAAATGATCCTTGTATAAGCTCAAAATCAGTTTTTTTGTTTAAATTTGTATTCCACCCTATAAGCTCAAAATCTGTTTTATTTGCTGTTATAAATAAATTAATCCGGAATCGATTACTAATATAGTAAGAATTCGTCCTTAAATCTAATAAATAGCAAATATTGAGTGTAAATATTTTTTTGTTGTTTGTATTGACACCTCCCATTTTGAGTTAAGGTGATGGTGATAGTCCTCCTTGCTCTTTTCTGAAATGTAGGCCCATTTGTCACAGTCGAGGTCATAGAATCGCGATTTCTCATTTTTTTATTTTCCTTGGCATACTCACTCATTACATCGCTAACATTAAGTTCGTGACAACTTAAACTGAACTTTCCTTGCTTTAAAGAGAATTCAAATTGATGAAGACGAAAAACAGAAAACTGCTTTCGACACCAAGTAATATAAAGCGATAAAATACCCCGGGAAATATAGTGCATGTAAAATGTAAAGTTAAAAGCGTATCATTTTTCGGTTATCTTTCGACCCACCTTGAAGTCAGTCTCGTTACGGAAGTGTGCCGCGATTGAACGGTATGGAAGTAGTGCTGTAAGATATTAGTGCCGTAAGTTATAATTTATGAAGGATTTAATTAGGATTGAAGTTCTTGTCGACGGTTAACTTGTATGTTCATCTCATTTATCAGGTAATTGGTTTCACTGGGAGGCTTTGTTCGTTGGAAGATGAGCATGCTTTAGTTTGGAAAAGGGTGCTATCTAACTTCCTGTTGCTATTTTTTTCTTTCCTGAGTGCAATCTACTATCTTCATCTCATGAGAATCTTATCTTTTAAGTAGCTGCACCATCAATTTTGTATAGCATATTTTAACCTCATATCATTTTGCTAAGTTCAACGTTTTCTGGTGTGGAAACTTTTTCACATCGTTGTTTGCTCTGTTTCGTTTTTTATTATTAGGGTTTTTTCGGATATCAGAATTTAGTTCTTTATAATTTTGAAGTTTAGCTGTTACCATCTCCTCGTTTCGTAGATTCTTCATACCTCCTTGTGGGTGTTTTCCTGCATCGAAGGTTGTTTCCTAAACACTTATCCACACAGTACTTTCTTCCTTGTTTCTTCTTTTATCATTACTCTAAATACCACTATCCTTATATTCTAAAATTGAAAGAGGAGAATTACAGTCTCAATCTCTAAATACAGCCGTATTTTAATCTATAAATTTCATTTAGAAATAACTTTCTAAAGTTGAAGTTTTCAAATTTGCAGATCTTAATTCAAACTGAACTTAATATAAACCTTTTTTATGTACATATTAAATTTATTTGCGTAGGTGTGGCGGCAAGTTTCTCTAGGTGCGCATGCCTTGAAAATAAAAGCCCAAGAAGATCTCCATTCACCTAACCTCCCAAACGGTAATATTTTAGCAAGAGGAAAGGATTTAGCTGAAATTTCCATCGAAGGGATAATAGACGCTTTTCCAAGTTGAACCCTTGTATTTAATCGATTTTTCGGAAATCGGAGATAGAGAGAATCTTAGATGAATCTAAGATTCTTTTCTCCTTTGGGCTTATCTCCCGCTTAGAATTTTCGTTTCAAAGGTGAATGTTTCGACTTCAGTGATACTCATAGATAACTCGTAATTGCGTTTCTAGGGAAATTGATCCCATCTCGGAAAAGCTTATCTCGCGGTACGTTTTCCCATATAACCCGGTCTTATCGGTGTAAATTCGTTCCCAGATTCTAAATGCCAACTTAATCTCCAAATATTGACTTAACCGAAATAATTCACGAGGTCAAAATATTGTCTATAAAATAGCCAGCGAATTTCTCTTGGGTTTGTTGAAAATGTAGATTCACTCTCAACAGAAATGCGGTAAAGGAAAATATTTCTCGTTGCGAGATATTTGAAAGGGAGAGGGCGACGACAGTTTTATTTGGTCGCCTATGTGAGACACTGCCATTCTTCTCGGATTTATGACCTTAATTCACAATCCGAAAAGGGCACCTCTGTTTATTTTAACTCGATGGCTTTATGTGGGTATGCGGTTTTGGGCTCCTAAGGTCAGATGATCTCCTTTTGCGCTAAGGTTTAACGGTAAATGTCAAATTTTGAAGAACGAAACTTTCCCGGAAATTTTTTTCGATTATTTCTTTTGTCATAAAATTCTCTGGTAGCAGGCGCAAAAATCTATCTGTTGATAACAAAATCCACTGGTTTTTCCTCAACTTTGTGGTAGCTCTCTGTGATGGGAGAGGAATCAAAACACATCCCTTGATTGATATCTTTTGGCGTTTGGCAAAGAAATAATTCTAGGTACGTGACGTTCGTATTGCTTTTTTTGTTGCTAGAATAAAATTTATCACCGTTAAAAAGTGGCATCGTTCCTTTATTTCAATTCTGTTTTCGATTAAACCGTTCATGTAACGCTCTTCGGAGATGCATTCGCTCGCTGCAGTTTAGTCTGCAAAGGCTGACGTATGAGAAGAGGATAAAGCGACATGATTTTTTTAAATCAAACACGTCGGTGCCAAAAATCAAATTTTATTGTTGGAGTTTAAAAATTAATTCAAAGCCATTTAGGAACAAGGGAAATTTGAGCCTTTACAAACTACAATATTTATTGGAAGGCGATCATGGTTTCGACTTATGGAGTCATCATCAGGTCAAAATGATGATGATGATGTCTCCATGTCGATCTCATGGTAGTCTTCCAATAAATATTGTGGTTCGTAATAGTTCGACTTTTCCTTCATGGAATCCTACCACGAAGTCTCGACCCAAGCAGTTGATTCTATCAAAAGCCATTTTTTATTATAATATCGAAACCAGATGAGGAATCGTATGCTTGGAGTTTTATTTCTCCCATCTGACATAAATATAAATTGTAATCTCTAATAACAAAGAAAGAATAGCAGCGGGAAAAATAGAATGGGGAATACGTACTATAATAAGGCATAGGTTTTAAAACATCGATCCGAAATATGCTTAATTATCAATCTCCCTGCTTCTGAATAAAAATAGAGTTTTTGGTATGAATCAAGAATAGTGTGAACCGATACTTGAAGTCGTGTTTAGAGATATGTATGGAAAGAGGAAATGTTTTCTATGGACGACTTTTTGCTTCTTTTTGCAACTTTTTTGTGCCCGTTACATCTATAATTTTATTTAATAACAGTAATGATAGTAAATATTTCTTTAATTTAAACAGGAAAATAACCTCAATTATATCCATACTGAAAACTATTTTCGTCGAACACGCTCAACCATTCCCTAACCAGTAGTAAAGGATTAGAGGGGACTCGAACCTGGTACCTTAGAGTTGGAAGCTTAGCATGCTAACTATTCTGCCGCCGCGAAAGAAACTTCTATTACGTTGACCCTAATCCGCGTAATCATAGAGTTAACAAAATTTACATTTATTAATATGCATGTTACAATGGCCTTCTGTGGCATCGTTAGATGGGAGCATAAAGTATTTTGATCATTGCCTTGTATTCTTTCAAAGATGGTATGGGAAACCCCTCCAAAAACCTTCCTTAGGCTGTACTTTACACATACCTTAAAATTAAAAAATAGTTATACATTAAAATTGACGTACTTGTACTCGTAAATTACAATATCATCCAGTCTAGCTGATTATTGACTTAATGTTCCTATTTTATATAAAAAATTTTAAGGCACCTTTTTAATATATTTTAGCTATATTTTTTTCTAAACTATATGAATCTTCAGCTACTCATCCGGCTACTTTCAAAGAAATTTTCTGAAGAATCACCTCGCTTTCGTATTTTCGCCTTAAGTATGGGATCTCTCAGTAAACAGTAGCGCATCTTAATTGTCCAGATGCGGCATGTTTTTGACGAGCAGTCAGCAAGTTTCGTAAAGTGGTTATAAATAGGCGCCTCTTCACAATAGCAGCTTCGAGAGGATGGTATTTAACCACGAAAATGCGAGGGAAATAAGCATCCCGAAGGAACACAATCCTTTCTCCCACTACTGCCGTTTACAGTCGTTATTACGGAGCGATTTCGTGCGAGTGAGATCCCAAAGGAAGCTGATATCCCGCAGACACTGAAGGTTGGAGCATGAAAGGAAATATTTCTCTGTTCCTTACGAGCGAAAAATCTCAAATTTAATCTTATCATTACCTACAGTGGTACAAATCTGTTTCCTTGACAGATGGAGTTACTCACAGACTTCGAAATCGCGTCTAATTCGCGGAGCTCGGTCTCCTCTTATTTCCCTTCCTCTTGGCAAGACTTAAATCGAAAAGCTTAAAGCGAATGTCTTCTCGGGAACAAAGCTCTGCGGACCCTTTATTGTATAATACATTCATTCGACCTTAAAATTGCACTCAAAATGTTTAACTTTCAGGTATTCCGTTATTCATTAAATTAGATCCGAGCGCTTAATTTGAATATTAATTTACGCAAGGAAGTGAATTTTTCTTTTTAATTTCGTTAAGTGAAGTGAAAGGTCTTTTAGTGGAGTATGGGTTTTTTTTTACAATAGGTTTATCGAAGAAGCTAAATTTGCTCTTTCCTTTTCTGGGGGTAATTCAAGCTAAGGTGTGGTAAAAGCTACTTAATTCAGAGCTAATGTGTGGATCCATAAGGATAGAAATATGAAAGCGAATTAATTTCGGAATATATTGACCTTTCAATATATTAAGGAGGTGGCGTAAAAGCTTTAGTGATGAAGCTGGAGGAGCTCAACGTATTTTATCGTGCACTTTTAGCATCTTAATCCTCGAAGAAAAATGCATATGTTAAAACCATGCATTTGCGTGGCCTCAAAACTAATCGGTGTAAATAAGGGAAGACCGTCCGATAAAATGTATTATGTAATTTAAAATTAGCAATTATTGGCCAGGTATATATGTATGATTTTACAATTTTTAATTTTCAGTATTAAAAACTAATTTCGTTGTATTTAACGCAAATGATTTGATCTGCCAAGTGTCTTGCAGTTTGAATCACATTAATGGCTGCTACTGTATCATTGGTTCGTAATCTTAATGAAACAAGAAGGTAACACTTGACCCTGGTGGCGGAGTGGTTAGCGAAATCAAGCTCCAACCCCAAGTTCTCGAGTTAAATTCCTGGCTGATCGGATTGTTCTAAGATATTGTGATAAATGAATTAAATAAACTACGTCGAAGAAAACGTATAGAATGCTTAATCTATTACTGCTGCCCGTTCTTCGTGAATTAAATGTTGTAGAAATTAATAAATTTATTCCTTCCCTTTGTATAGAATGCTTTCCATATATCCAGAAAATATTGCAAATAAGCTAAAAGCTTATATATTGTAAATAAGCCATTTCTTGGTGGGAAAATATTTTCGATTAAGAAGTGTTAGCAATTGTGGATCAGTATTAATTTATTTACCAACGCCGAATAATTAATTAGAATATTTAAATGCATGATAATTAATGATTTACCTTTAAAAACAGATTACCCACGTTAAGGCCATTAATTCAGAGAGAGAAAGGATGTTTTTCACACAAAAAGGTATACATCCTTTCTCTCTCATGGATTTCCACAATTTCTCGTCCGCCTCCGTAGATTTTATCCATTAATTTAACTGGACACCCTTGAAAAAGGCTCAGCGAGAAGCTAATTACACATGCAGGGAACTTCTGATCTCAGCGACGTAACGAGCTTCCTGATCGATTCCACACGTAAATGGGTATCGATATACCTGTATCGTAACTGTATTAAACGGGACCAGGATCAGCCGAGGATAGGTCATCAATTCCCTATTAGGTACCAGCGACACACATACCTCTTATCTGATCGATCCCCAATTCACTTACCCTGACTCCCTTCGGAACGTAGAGGTAAAAATTGGTTTTGAGGAATGAATTCGAATCATTTTTAGGTTTGTCCACAGTTTTCAATTTCTCTCGCCTAACTTTCTGAAATAATCGGATTACGAAAGGACGGTCCGAAAATCTCTTGGATCAACTTTGCCATCAAAGTCAAACCTTGACGCTTTTGATACGTGTGGTGACCATATCCCAAATTAATTTCCAACCCAGTTCAGTTTTATTCCCCTAATGCCTGGAATTGTTTCTAATCCTCGCATTTTCATGGTGTGATTACGTAGCGTTATTATAAATATGTACGCTTCATTTATCGCAAACTTGCACCACATTTTAGTTCCCGTGATTTTCTCGCAGAGTCGATGCCGGAATCATTGGCTTAAGTAATAAGTAAAATCCATCGTCATAACAGCGTTTCATTCGATAGAATAAACAAAAAGGAATTGATGTACGTGTTTTGCGTTATTATGGGTAAACCTCTGTAGTTTTTAAAGCAACGTGATTGGTCACTTCTTGGAACAACAATCAGTTATCAACTCACAGATTCAGATTTAAGATTTACAACCTACGGAAGTTACTTAAGTCTCCTCCCAATGCATTGTAATTGCCATAAAACTGGATATATTTATTTTGGCTTTCTCGTAATTAGGATCTTCTCATAATAGGGTAATCATATTTCTCTAAATTAGGAGCAGTATCCGAACTTGTATTTTGGCCGTGTGTTAAGATTAAAATATGATAAATGGAGGATTTTAATCGGAGCTCCTTTTACAGTTTAAACTGCATTCCTTTTGATGGTGATTGCTGATAAAGAATCGTTTAAAATCTCGTTATTTGAACCTACTTCATTCATATATTCGTTACTTACGTTTTTCTAGACTTTACTACGAGCGGCAAGAAACACTTCCGAAGAAAAAATCTTCCTAATGTTTAAAAGGAAAGAGCTAGTCTTCCTCAAATTCATGAATACTTCCATTACATGCTTTGGAAACGATTGCTTTATTTGGATGAGGCAAGAACATTATCCCCTCTTATTTTATGGAAACCGCGTACCTCGCGTGAGCGCGTGGGTTCCTACGACGCCATTTCGTATCGAACTACTAGAAACAGTAGATCCTCGAAGGTTACATGTCATTGCAGGACTCTCACAGAGGTATCATTACTTGTGTCAATTTGTCTAATTGTGAGCGGATTCAAAGTGAACGAAACGGGTGCCTCTTTGTGAAATCAGTCGATGGAACCGTGTATATAAGGTGACCACTTGCTTTTCGTTATTTTGGGGTCTGATGATATAATTTTGAAGGAATTCGTTCAACCAAATTATATTGACTTCTCTAATGCGCTGTTTATGGCCTGTCTCGCCGCAGATTGGTCTTTGTCTACTTCTCGTGTAAACTTGGCGTGGAACAAATTTTAGAAAATTTACTACTTTCTCTATGAGGAAAGAAAATTGGAACACGGCTACTCTACTAAATAAGAACACTTGGTAACTTCCACAGGTATATTTTTTCTGAGGCGACTAGTTTCATCGATACATCGACATCATGGGAAATGATGATGTCGTCCTGATCTTGACATCCTGATGATGTCGATGGATGAAACTAGTTGCCTCAGAAAAAATATACCTGTGGAAGTTACGGAGTGTTCTTGTCTTATTTAGTATGGCTCCCTTCCACAAAGTTTAGCTTGATCATATCAGATTTATTTGGAACATGGCTGTTAATGAATTAGAGGTTTAAAAACACTCCGTAAATCTTACGTCGGCTGATGGAGCGTTCGCTGTCCGTGGAGGGACATCCTTGAAAATGGAAGCATTGTTTATGAAATGCGCATAGGGTAATTTCTACAAATCCGTAATCCGGAACTTCCAGTTTTTCTCCAAACGCGAGTTACATTTGCCGATGCTTGCCTTACGGAGTGTTTTTAAACAGCCAATAGTTCCTCTATCTTTGTCTACCTTTACTCGAAATATTTCGAAGTCGTCAATTTGAAACGATTAAGAAGATTGTTCTAGGTAGCAATATTCCATTCTGTGATTTGTATTTTATCTGCTATTCATTGTCCCTCAAGGGTTGTGTCATTTCATTCCTTCCATCTGTGGCTCTTCTAGTGGTTTCTTAGATTTTTTCTCGTTCTCATAATTATTTATGGACGAGCAACACTAGGCGTCAGTTAATCAAATTGTTCAGGACGACTGCATAGTTAAGTAGAGTAGTTTTAAATCTCTGATACACCATTGTGGGGCATTCAAGATTTTTAACCATTTATTTCATGCAGAAGTTTTTGTGAGCAAATGTAGCTGCATTTTAATTACCATTAAACTTAAGGCATCCATTACTAATGTCTCATAAGAATCTGACGGACTCATGAGTATAGCAGGCTTAGCTTTATATCGGGGTTTAGTCACACTTCTCCCGCCACAAAAGACTTCGATTTTAATCGCGAAATCTACTAGGAAAACGATATTTGGGATGTAATAAGACAGTTTTTTCAATTTATTTTCTATCGAGTTATCATTTAATTATTCTCGAATGTATTTAATTGTAAACACGCGGCTTGTAAAGCTTAACTTTTGAGATATTAAAAGTCTTATTCTTTAGTTTCGAACGCTTCCCCAATGATGTGCCGCCGAACTGCAGAATCACGTGAAGTGTAAAAAATGGTTTCCTAATAACACCAAGTTGCAAACTAATCTTCTTCAAAAAATCTCGGATCCCTCTATCTGAAGAAAGAGTCAACTATAGTCTACTACTGTAGAGTAGAGCTAACTAATAGGTACTTTAATAGGGAATGATATTAAAAAAGTCATTAATTTCATTATTATCTTCATTAGTTTGTGATTTAATTTCACTTTGACCGCTTTGGGTTCCACAACTTGTCTTCAGAGTTCCGTGGCAAAACTTAGTTTGGAAACGATGGCCTAGTAGCATCTCAATTACCAGTCGCGACTTATTGAATTCCCACAGAGATCGGTAGGTCGTTCACGATCGACCTGTTGGATAGTCTTGCTTTATATGACCACTTTTGGTTGGTTTCCTGTTAATAGTTGTTTCTCTAGTACCCTTGTGCGAGAATAATGGCGTATTTCACCAATCCTGAGATTCCTTTCTAACTCAGACCCATTTAGCTCTTTATGGATCTCTAATAATCTATATCCGTTCTCAATTGGACCCCTATATCCGCTTTAAAAGTTCCACGGAAAGGACCGTATCGGACCCATTCGGCTTTGAAATACTGGTGTTCGCTGCTTGCTGCTGTATCTAATTTGTCCTCATGGGAAACAATTTGTCTATTGATTTGAAGTTAAATCGGAGTGCGTATTGGCACGGAAATGTTTTTGTGGTAGTCATGGCTGCCAAATTTGGGATCCTTCATGATGCAGGAGTAGCGGAAATTGTCATTTTGATTTAGCTTTTATGTAAGATTCATTTTGTTAAGCATGAAAGGGAAAATATTTTAACAAATTTTCTTTTCTTGTCGATTTTTAATGAATTTTCTTTTCGATTTTTCTTTTCTTTGTTCTCTATTCTCATCATGTCTCTTTATTCTTTTCAGGTGAGTATCACTACATGCCTATCCTCTTTTCTGGCGTAATGACTGATCGGTGGTAAGTAAATGCCAAAATGTCTCCTTTGGTGAAGGTTTCTGCAAGTACATGAAGAGCAAGTCTTGCTTAAGGTAAACCTGATGCGAACCACTGTTTATAGGTTGCTCTTGAGTAGATAGGTGGCAACCAACTAATTTTATTCATTGAGTTTATTGCATTAATCGGCAAGTTTTATCGACTACAAATACGGCTCAGATTTGTTCATTAAAGATTACCTGATTAAATTCCTGAGAAGCACCATTGTACATTTTACATACAATATAATAGTTGTATTTATGTTGTGAGCTTATAATAGTATTAAATTTTTTCTTCCCTCATCTTCAGTTTTTTGATGCAGAAGATGCTTTCTTCCAAATATTTACTGAGGTATAATATCTGAAACTTAATATAAGTAAGCTCTTAAATGTTACATGTAAATGTTTGGGTCTTTATGTTTGCGCGAGGAAAAGTTATTAAGCCCATTTGGGGACTTAGTTTAAACTCAAAGTTAGGTTTAAATTTTATAATGTGTCGTAGCTCCAATGCTAAAGCTGATACTGGTATATGCATACATCTAGCAAATGTTGGATCTTCTGGTATCGAAATAATCTTATATTTTCCGAAGGAATCTGTTATGCTTCGGTAGAATTATCAAGGAAATATTGATAGATAACTGTTGAAGAAATAAAATAAGTTTTCGATGCTCCGTCAATTTTTGGGAAAATGAACCAAGGCCCGCGCGGTTATCTTCAAATTCGTCTGTGAATCGAAATATGTCGAATTTTTTATATTCACAAGAAAAGGTTTAGTTGTTTATTTACAACTAAATGGATTTTGTATCTGAAATTTTGAAAGTTGTTTCTGAAAAGGAGCAGAAGTGAATGTGTTCATTAAAATGGACGCTGTCCGCTGGTACTTCTATACGCAGTTATTAAGTACTAATTACAACATTCTTGCATTTTCCTTCCGTATAAATCGAGGACATTCATTTTAAAACAATTAGATAAAAAACTAAACAGGCTTCAAGGTAGAGCGAGATCAAATAATGTCAACTCTTCATCACTGGATGGATTCGACATTTTTCCCAAACCGCCAAAGAACTCCGTTCCTTCAACTCTCGTAAACCATCTTTAATATTTTTTGAATCATTAACCCGAAACGCCTCGCGGTCGACTGTCGCATTATTAATTCACGTATTCCTCCGGAATCATTTCCTACTTTTTTCCACTCGTTTCGTGGGCTCGTTCTTCTCGTTCCATTTTGGTTCTTCCCTCTTTTCTTCGTTTTGTTTTAAAGCCCCATTCTGTTTCCTATGCCCCGTTTCCCACATGACCGGGTTTCATTATTAACACGTTCGTCGCGCCTCCGTCGAGATTTCCTTTTTATTTTTCAGTGGCTCGCCGCGCGTAATTTGCGATCCAGGATTTTATACGGCGACCTTCCGCACCAAAGAACCTACTCCAAGTGCGCGAAAAAGAGGAATTTTTCGAGCATCGTTTTAGGCCCCAGTCGTCGTTCATTTTTTTCGTCCGGCACTTTTAATAACGTTTCCCGCGGTGGTGTGTACTCGAAGGGGCTGTAACATGAGGAAAGCAATGTATCGGACGCGGTTTCCTTCATCCAAACGAGGATGGGTTGTATACCCCATTCTTCTCTTTCTTTAATGTTTTCTGTTGATCCCCAGTCGCTGTAAATATAAAACGCCCCCGGATCTTTATGTTCAGGTTTGATGCGGCTGTTAAAAAAAGCAAGATTTTTTTTAGCTACGCGATTCGGGCGATATTTGTTGTACGTGAGGAGGCGGATGTAAGGATGAGTGGCATTAAAATCTTCTATCACGTTCCTAGCGAAGGTTTATTTATGAGAAGAGCAGTCCGATTTGCTGAGTTAAATGATTCGGAAGTATATGTGGTATATTTTTCCACTTCCGGGATGGGTTGGGTTATGTGTATACTCGGATTTTTTTGCTGACGGTCTTTCAGGAAGTCTTAAGAGTTTTGTTATCGACTCGTAACGCAGAGTTTAAATACTTCACCATTTGGATGCATTCGGGAACTCATTCTCTTGATTCAGCAGTCGAGGGAGCTCTTACACGCGACGGTAACGATTTAAATTGATCACTAAGCCTGTGGATACAGACACTGTATTTATTTAGAAAAAAATGAAGGGATTGTTCTAGCTTTAGTAGCGGTTTTCATGTTTGGAAACATGATTTTCAACGGTTAAATACGCGGTTAACGTATCCCAGCGGTTAGGCTGTATTAGACTATGGTTTGCCTATTGGCAAATGGTATTATTCGGGATTTTAGCGAAGCTTCATTCGTTTAAGAGAAGAGAAAAGGGATTTTAATGGGTGAAGTTTCTGGGTCGTACTGTGAATAACTCGGACCATCGCGAATGCATGCTTTTCTTGCTGTAAATAAATGAGCAGTTGTAAAGAAACTGCCGTTTACTAATTACTAATTATTACTAATGTAATAACTTATAAAAATTATTCACAAGGAGAAACAGGCATGAAAAATGTCTGACAGAACAAGGACTCGAACCCAGGTCTTCCAAATACCGGTGAAAGCGGGACCAGGAAAGGGGAAGATGCGGATTCGAAATCCGATCCTGTCAGATATTTATCATGCCCGTTTCTCCTTAGGAATACTCCTAGGCGCACACCTTAATGTGCAAAGTTACCTTTCATCTGCCTTCTTATAAAAATTATATTAAATACGATATTATTTACGTAAATAATCGAGGAACGAATATACATTTCTCTAGTAATAAACGGCATCAGAGCTATTATCAAGAAATGTATCTTATCTGTAACTAACAAATTTATCTATAACTTACCAAGTCATAGTAATTTTTAAACAGTTTTACCTGTTTCCTAGTCTTTCTTTATGAAGAGATTTCTTTACAAATTGTCTTTGTTCTCTCTGCACAGTTCAATCTTTTATATTAATGTTGGCGATTTCCTTCCCAAGAAGGAAGCCTTTAGAATACCAATCATCAGAAGTACCCTGCGAATTATAAATGATTATGTTTTTGTTTATCCGCAGCAAGGGGTACGCGGGAGCGATAAAATACCTCAAACGGCCAATACTATTCTATGAATACCTGGAAACGTGGCGTTTGTTCAGGATGTGATGGGAAGTTAGGACCGTAATAATTATTAATCGGATCTTAAATCAGGGTTAAACCTCACGGTACGTTCGAAAATTCGTTGAAAATTCTAGCGTGCCATTTTCCTCCGGTTTATTCGACCGTCCCCCTAGAGATCTTTGTGAACTCATTACTTGAGCTGTTTGCTTCGTGGAAGACTTCATTATCGTATGTAAATCTCTCTTTTGGTTCGTATCATTGAGATCGTTATCCGCAGCTGCACGATAAATGACGCCAGTGACACCGTATGAATTATCTATGAGCTGTCATTTCCATTTCAATGTCCATATGTTAAGAAGCTAGATTTGGAATGTTCTATTTTCTAATGGTGTCGGACGTTAAACGCTTTAACCAAGAGACGGTTTGCTTAAGATTATAGGGACATTATATAGAATGGACGACAATCCCTAATGGTATTTCAAGAAAGCGGTCGGGTTTGGCAGTCATTGCTTGTAATAAATTCCAGCGAAAGAAATAACCTCCTTAGGTGATGAAATAGAACTATTCTATGTTCTATGTAGTGCTCTCAGAATTACCTAGTGTTGAACCTGGAACTAGTCCGAAGATAATACCTAGTTCATTATCAGAAAGTCATGAGATTTAAGAATATGAAAACGCAAACTTTCTGGAACTTTCAAGGTAGTGTTTCAACAACTGTTTTTACGAACTTTTTGTAAAATACAATTTGGAAAAAGTGCATCGGGTGAAGTATTCGTTTGATAAAATTTCTTGGGTGAAATTAGTGACGGGGTGATACCAAAGTTATTACCGATTTCGATGTGCAACACGTTCGAGTTTGATGGAAGCGGTCCCGGGTTCGATTTCCCGTGGGGGAACTAGTTATCGTGCTAGTATCCTAGCATGATTCCCGATTCCGATCCCAGCTGTGATTTGCATTTATTTTATTTTTTACTGTTATTTCTGGAGACAAATACTAAATGAACTGAGAGTACTTACTCGTAAAACATTTAGTAGGATAATTAATACAAAAGCTTATAAAATAGATTAGTACACTCTTTTGTTTAAAAACTCGGGCTAAAGTTTTAACAATATAAAGATAAAATTCTTGGTGGTAATCACCAATTTAACCCGGCTGACAACCCGTGAGGAATTTATACATAAAATTCTTTGTTTAAACCACCGGAGTACCCAACTGTTCGTATTTAAATCTTAAACTTCTTAAATTATAATATAAAACACTAGCTTCTTTCCAATTCCGCCTGTAAGCGGATTTGGTATTGGTTAGTAAATGCTGCCTTCAACTCCAAATAATTTTTCACTTTCAACCGGAGGATGCGGGTAGATACTTCCTGGGTAAAACTTCTATTTATCATCATTTTATAATTTGAAAAATTGAAATACCGTATTCAGGCTCAAGAGGATGGCCCAGCGTGTACTTACTACATTCTGTAATGCCATTTACCAAGTGCAAGTCCTATGAGGAAATGAAAATTAAAGTTTCAGACCAAGAAGAGTGGCTACTGCGACAGAAACAAGGCTTTGCTTTCTGAGATAAGAAATTCAGGCATTAATAAGATTTAAGTTTTTCGGATCAATAAAGTCAAAAAGTGTGTATCTATATATTATTATTACCACAAATAGAAGATTGAGTGTTAAACAAGAATTCCAAAGAATCGTTTCTGAAATCGGAAATTATGTTAAAAATTCTTCGATTTCCAATTCCCTGTAATCGTCCCATCACGAGGTAAAATGTCTTTGGGTTGTCGTCTTTGAGCGAACCGTCTCTCATGTGAAGCGTCAGTGGGTGAAACGCCCTGGAACCAATTTTAGTCTTCTTTTTCGGTGAAGCGGTCGGGGAAGGGATTTGGCCGCTCTCACGCTCCTTAACTCTAAAATGTGCGCCCCCTATAGCCTTAAGAGGTTTGAAAACACTCCGTAAGCCGTCTTTCGGCAAGCGGAATTCCCGCTCAGAGACAAACGGGAAGCTCCGGATTACCGATTTCTGGGAAGCTCAATGATCATTTCGGAAGCAACGCTTCCGAATTCCGGGGGGTCTCCACAAAGGAAGGGAGTGTGTTCCAGTCCACACTCCCTTCCTTTGTGGAGACCCCCCGAGGATGGAAGCGTTGCTTCCGAAATGATCATTGGGCTTCCCAGAAATCGGTAATCCGGAGCTTCCCGTTTGTCTCTGAGCGCGAGTTCCGCTTGCCGAAAGACGGCTTACGGAGTGTTTTTAAACCTCTAATTCATATACAGCCGTGTTTCAACCTTCTTTTTCTTACATCTTAGTTTAGTCCAATTGGACTGGTTATTAGCTGAAGTGCATGTTGATTCTCAACGGGGAAAATAGATGTCGGATTAAATGTAGTATACCTATTTGTACATAAGAGAAAATAACATCTCGCATCGTCTCGTAGTTTAGTCCAACGGGACAGGTTATCGAAAACAAAAATTTTCTCTTATGGGGCTTCCCAGAAATCGGTAATCCGGAGCTTCCCGTTTGTCTCTGAGCACGAGTTCCACTTGCCGAAAGACGGCTTACGGAGTGTTTTTAAACCTCTAATTCATATACAGCCGTGTTTCAACCTTCTTTTTCTTACATCTTAGTTTAGTCCAATTGGACTGGTTATTAGCTGAAGTGCATGTTGATTCTCAACGGGGAAAATAGATGTCGGATTAAATGTAGTATACCTATTTGTACATAAGAGAAAATAACATCTCGCATCGTCTCGTAGTTTAGTCCAACGGGACAGGTTATCGAAAACAAAAATTTTCTCTTATGGGGCTTCCCAGAAATCGGTAATCCGGAGCTTCCCGTTTGTCTCTGAGCACGAGTTCCACTTGCCGAAAGACGGCTTACGGAGTGTTTTTAAACCTCTAATTCATATACAACCGTGTTTCAACCTTCTTTTTCTTACATCTTAGTTTAGTCCAATTGGACTGGTTATTAGCTGAAGTGCATGTTGATTCTCAACGGGGAAAATAGATGTCGGATTAAATGTAGTATACCTATTTGTACATAAGAGAAAATAATATCTCGCATCGTCTCGTAGTTTAGTCCAACGGGACAGGTTATCGAAAACAAAAATTTTCTCTTATGGGGCTTCCCAGAAATCGGTAATCCGGAGCTTCCCGTTTGTCTCTGAGCACGAGTTCCACTTGCCGAAAGACGGCTTACGGAATGTTTTTAAATCTCTAATTCATATACAGCCGTGTTCCAACCTTCTCTTTTTCTTACCCCCTATAGCCGTTTAATATTTCCCACGATCTTCAAATCGTCTGTTTTTCATCCACCTCTTCCTTGGTCTATCTTGTCAACTCTATCCATTCTTTTACAGTAGGTTTTTTCTTTTGGATCATCTCTCGTTCATCTCCTTTACCAGATCTTAGATCGTTAATACTGACTGGCGTATAAATATAACTAATTAGAACCTCTGTCATCCATTCTTTCATTGGACATGTATTCGATTAACCACGCCCCTAAATATGCACGTATCTTCTTACCCCATTCAGTAAGTACGCCAAAATATCCTTGTGACCCTTTCTCTAAGAATGCGTGTACATGTGAAGAGTCGCCCGAGTTTAAGGACTATCCTTACTTTTCGCCAGCTCTGCACGTCAGTCAAAATGAAGAGATTTAAGAAGGGCAAATAACTAGATGTCGCGGAATTTTTAAGTAAGTTAATGAAGGCGTTTGGGAAAGGTATGTTAGGTTACACTTACACGTATACTCATAGAACGTTTACTGCTCTGCGATTATGAGGAATGAGGACACTGTAAATAATGTAATTTTACGTTAGGTCATTATAGAATAATCTAGCTATATTTTTTCAATATCGATTATCCGTAATTTTGGTTATCCAAAAAAAGGTACTCGGTCGTTTGTCCCGATATTGGAGGTTCCGCTATATATCATCGCCAATGAGGGGTTAAGTTATTGGCTCGTTATCTTGATAGCTCATTTACTCTCGCCGCTCTATTAATACTCGGTTACTTTCAAATATACGGTAACCATTCTCAGTGATTTTTTATATAGGCCATGTTTCAGATTCCTGGGTTTTGAGCAATAGTCATTTTATAAGGCCTTATTTTCTATTCCCTATGCGTTTACTTTTCCATAATCCACGTAAGATGTATTTTTCTATTTGCAAATTATGTTTTCAATCACTAATCCGCTGAACGTGATAATTTAAGATAATAAAGGTACACTTTGTCTACTACAACCTAACAATTTTTTTTATATGTGCACCCTGAAGCATAATATTTCCTTAAACCACTGCGTTTACTACGTAAAAAATTTTATTATGCCTAAATATTGCAAATTTCTACTAATAAAAGATGAAGATGGCTATTTAACTAAAATCTATTTTACTAATTCGTAAGCTATTCAGGTCAAGCAGTTTCCCTTTGGGTCGCTGTACGACTAAATGTGGTATAGTGTGTCTGGAATATGGTCGGGATACAGTTACTTAATCGTGAATTTATGTTTGCTTTCGGTTTGTATATAATTATAGTTACACCTAATAAGGTCGTTTTTCGTAAAAGCACGCTTATTAAGATTGCAGTGACACTTATACTGTTAATGAAACTTACCCGTAGTTCACGGACTTATGCGTTTTCTGAAAGTTTTAACGTGGAAGAAAATCCCTCCTCATCGATTCTGTCTAATAGAAATGGTATGGTGATTGAATAAAGAAACGAAGTTTTCCACGCTGACGCTTACCTACGGCTCAGGACTTACACCGAGTTATTTTCAAACCGTTGAGAGCTAATGGAAGAAGTGCGTTTTATTTCGAAAGGTATATTCTCCATCTTTTCTCCAGGGCCGTTTCTTTTATTAAAAGCTTTCGAATTACTCCAGTCACGTATGCCCTCGATTTTCCGTAAGTCTCCTCCATAATTTTCGGCATATTTCACGTTCCTCGCTGTCGCCGAAAGGAATTCTCGCCCGCGCATGTTCACACCGTCGACGGAAGGAAACTCCGTCAGAATTAACCCTTTTCTCTACTACATTCTGCTAAGAATCGATGTGCCGCTTTCAAAGAATTCTCGCAGTGCGAATATCCTCGTCGGTGGAATGCGAACCATGTCGTTTGCAGTGAATGGATACCGACGCCTCTGTACGATGGTAAACGAACCGTTTCAGCTCGAAGAGTATTGACTTCTTCGGGGAGAATGCATCTATATGTCGAAAATAAATCATGTAGAGTAATAAATGTAAGGCTTTGGCGGTGGTTTATACTTTCATCAAAGTAATTAAGAATCGATTGGAGTGGAATCTTATTAAAAATATGTTAATAATAGCCTCATAGGGTATTCCTAAAGCTAACGAAGAAAATTCGTTTTAGAAACAGATTGGTTATCCAAAATCGTATTTCAAATGATATGATAAATACTAAAAACACCTAAACATAATAGGGAAATACTCCTAAAGCCGTTTTTGCAAGTCATTGGCAAACATGGATTTTCCCCGTGACAATGAGAAAGGAGGTTGAATCACCTCCAACAAATCTCCAATTAGAAAAAAACACCATAATGTGTTAAATACCTCTAATAGAAAACCTATTAGAGGCAAATCGGTAAGAGAGCAAGCTTAAAATGACACATCAAAGAGTACAGAGTTCAAATTAGTAAAATCCATCTAGACTATAAATGTGAAACGTGAAACACGTTGTCAATTTTTTAAAACTATTAAAAAAACAGAAAGAATCGAGTCAGAAGGAAAACGTTAAGAAAAGTAAATTTGCGCGTAACTAATTTACATTTTAGTTTAATTTAGTTTAGCCAATAACTTGCGAAAATGGCTTCAGGGGTATTTCCCAATTATTAGTAAAGAGTCGTGTCTCCTAACTTCTGCAGACATTCTACCAACATGTCAAAAGATTTTGGAACCCCTGTAAAAATCCAGGGGGTACCAAGAACTACCGCTTTCCTTTACTTGTAATCAAGAGTGGCCACTAGCCACTTCCGTCATTTCTGTAATTTTTGTACATGCATGTACTTGTGTTCGTTTTTAACTACACTATGTAGCCGAGTCCGTATGTATTAGCCGGATCTGGAAAAGAAAGAAAGAAGTCGTCTTTCGCCGAAAAAAAATGTTGGCAAGTTTACTCATTTTCCGAAGATTCACTTAACTTGCTTTATTTATTCATAGCTTTGAAATGTTCAATTTTCACAAATTTGGAATAACCCATGCGTTTATTGTTTAATCTTATTGAGCCATTAAGCTATTTTAAGTGAAAGTGTGTTTTACTGTATCAAGTTCTAACGATAATTGAGATTTAAGCTTAATTCTTATTCGTATACATCTGCATTTTTATGATGCGATGCAAAATATCTCTTAACAAAATATGGATGTACTGGAAAACATAGACTTTTACATCTATAGAAGGTACACTTCCGATTTTCTGAAATTTTGCGTTTTTGTGATTGACATTATTTTCTTATATAGTTACAGCCTTTTCTGGAAGACTTTTCTATCCCCATTTTTTCTTCCGATTTTCAGATCTCTTTTTCTTGAATTTATCCTTTAGATCATTGGCTCTTAACCAGGGATGCAATTACCTCTGGGGGTGCGAGAAGCTTTTTCAGGGCTGCGAGATATTATGATAGGAATTGCTTCCGACATAATTGGAGAGACAAGCAAAATATCATTCGTTGTGAATTATTATGGGAGTTAATTTCAGGTCAGCTTTCCTTTATAATTTTATAATACAGAAAGAGCAATCTTCTTTCTCCGTAGTTTACAGAAGTTAATACTTTTTGGAAGGGATGCGAGAGTTCAACTCAAAAGGTTACGAATCACTGTTTTAAACCACCTTCTGTAGCCAGCTGTAAAATTGACTTCAACTGTTGGACGTAAATTGTATTCCCACCTTCATTAATAGCATTTTGCAATCGTAATTTTTGTTAAAGCTAAATTTATATTTGACGCAATTCTCCGAAATTATCCTCTGAGAATCCCGTAAAGTAAATGTACTCTTGTTAGGTTTTTCGTATTAATTTTATTCCGAGCTTCCATTCTTATCATTTTCTGATCGTATTTTATGTCGAGTTTCTCGCAGATCCTTATTGACTTCTCTTCCGCCGAAAATGGAGAACATAAATAAAAGATGGTGCATCTCATGTCTGAAAGGGTTCCTTACATTGGCAGTCTCTTGAAGGTAAGTTAAGGGAAGATAAAAAGATTGAGACGCTCTCGCCTCCTTTTCGGCTGAAAATTTAATCAAAGAATAATTCCCCAGTCCCTTGTTGGATCCCTTTGTGTCGTAATAAGGTTAAGTTACATATAAGTTTAAAAGGGCCTCTTAATGTACATTTTCGAAGATTCCGGTGAATAATTTTATGGCCAAGACGAAGGGAGTCCTCGTAAGTATGTGAATATGGGTGAAGGAACTTTTCAATCTCAGAGATGGGGTAGATGGAAATCTTTCAAAGAAAAGGGCATTAAAGGTTTTGAAGAGAATAAGGTCTTAGTGCTCATTCCTCCGGATTATCGTGAGTGAATTTTCCATGAAACGTTTGCGTAAAAATATCGCTGCGCTTCCTTCGTAAGATCGCTCGTGTACTGATGGAATAGACTTTTAGGGCAGCGTCATCATGTAATGGAAAATTTCATCTGTGGTATTTACTCAGTGCCTGTGCCGTTTCATGTTAACATGGTTGGCAATGGCAATCTTTGGCTTGAGATTTTAACGACTTAATGTAAAACTTATAGTTTTCAGCCAAACTCAAGAGTTAAATTAATTATCGTGATTGAATAAAGAACCTTTTTCTTTACTCGATTAACATAAGGATAATTAATTTAACTCTTTATTTTCTTGCATTTCGAGGCTATCGCGTGTTCATTAGAAAAGTCTGAATCCTGAACCCAACCAATTTGATACACCTTGGAAATTTTTTGTTCTAACTCATTACCTAATTACCGTGAATTACTTATGGTTAAGTTCTTTCGGCATTTCGGATACTGAAGGCGATTCTTGAGAGTAGTCGTAGTACTATTGTTAAAAGTGCTTCGATAACTAAGGTCATTTCGCACATGAATCTAACTCCGGACCGTTTCCACCAAAGCAACCCTTTTGGATTTCCGGGAGCCTGAAAGAGTAGTGTTGTACCGTTTGTGTGTGGAATTTTGCTATAGGTTGCTTTAATAAAGTTATTCGCATTATGATACCACGGTTTTTTTACTGTGAGACGTCGGTATTTCTTTATATCTTTCATTGTTGCTTCCTTGAATCTAATTATTAATTTGCAACTTCGATTTATTATTTATATATTCTTTACTGTATATTAAGTACATGATAAATTTCCTAGTCTCAATTTTTCCCGGTACGTTTTTTTTATTGTACTGTATTATTTATGACAAAATAAATTTAAAGATCGCTAAAGAATCTGTTGTCAAACTCTCTTGCCAATATTTTTCTTTGATGCATTGGAATAGTTTTAAATCAATCATATGCCAATCTTGCTCTTTTCTCTTCATGCTTTAATTTAAAGTAGAAAAGATACAACTGCAATGCAGTGATATTTTCTAAAAGCTTATGATTTTGAGTTGTCACGCTCTAGGTGCTTCGAGGATAGATTCCACATCAACCACGATCGTTCCATAGCGCTACCAATCTCCCGTAACATCCTTTCGAGGGCCTGAAAGGAAAGGATATCAATCCAAGTCTCATCCATTCCCTCTCGATCCTTTCATCTCACGCGATCCGGCGAAATTCTCTCGGGGGTACGTTTCCATCGCCTCGGAAGTCTCAGAACAAACATTTTTAAAACCTTTTCCTCATCGGGACAAGCCGACGAACCACGAGGACGCCGTTGCGCCCTTGTCTTCCCCCAAACGAAATCGCGTTATCTTTTTCAGGTCTCGGCGGAATTTGGGATTTTTTTCGCCTTCCGATTTATTTGGCTCCGAGGAGAAAGTTGATGGATGACCCGAAAATTTTCGCTCTCGATTTGTCGCTGACGGCTTTTCATTCCCGCCGATATCGCTGTGGTCCCTGCGCTCCTGCCAATCGGGTCGGCGCGCGGAATATTTTCGCTCCGTTGCCACATCGGCGAGATATTCGGATTAATTTCGCCATCGTCTCGATGAATCATTACGCCTCGGTGGAATTCCATGGAGAAAAAAATGGTGCCGTGATGAATGCGAATTAGTTATCGGGCTGCGGAACGTTCGTGCCTCGTTACGTATTTTTCCGAAGCTTTTGATGCAACAGAAGTTATGGCGTACCTTATTGTTTTCAGTGCCTGGAAGGAGTGGGTGAGGTATGCTATCCGTGGGCAATTAATTATCCGCTTTCGTGTATTATTAATTAATTCGCTGCCTTTTGGAAACAAAGGCGGAGGATGAATAGGCAGCGAGAGGTATATTATTACGCTGAAAACGTTTCCAGCGTCGAGATTGAAAGAAAATATTATACAGTATGTTTTTCTCCTGTATTCTTGCAGGTAGCTTTTAATTTAGACTTCGCGAACCAGGAGGTTATAAAACGACAGAAATGAGTCGTATTTAATCCTTTATATGGAGCGTTGGTAATTGGGGCGCAATTATGAGGAAAAGTTGTTCTATTTGGAGGAAACTGTGAAGGGAAACAGCACCTCTTCTCTTAGAAGTTCCTTAATTAATCATTCATGATTTTTTAATATTGCAAAGAGTTAGTAATTAAGCCAAGACTTGCATAAAATATTTAATTTTTATCTAAAAACTCTCAGAAGTGATCTCTTTGTAAATAAGCTTGAAATAAAAAATGTGAATGGAAATTTCAGGCAGACACAGGTTGTAAATTCCCAGAAATGCCTTAGTTAACAGTTAATGGAAGAATGGAAAAGAAAATTTGACTTCTTCGTTTTGAATAATTTTTCTCTCTGGTATAATGTACGTTTGAAGAGCATTGTGTAAGATTGACTTTTCTGCTTTTTACACGAATAACTGAAATTTATTTCTTTGTTGCTAAATACCTTACATTGCGTTGCGGCTCAAAATTTTGGTCCCATTGTTATTTTGCCTTCCACCTGCCATTTCGGTTTCTCATAAATTATAATTTGTTTGGCGATTTTTCATGAATATCATATTCTTAGTCAATTTTTCTCTCTGTATATTAAAGCATCGGTAATCACAGAGCTATCAATGTGATATTAAATTTTCATCTGATGAAAACGTAACAAAGGTATTGTAAATTCATAATCAACGATTGTAATTTAGAAAAGTAGTTATTTAAAATATCATGGGGTGTGCATTTTTCGATAGACTTTATAGTTGAGCTCTTATGCATTGCGAAATTTAATAGTTAATAGGAATGAACATTTTATTGTTTGATAATTCTCTTTCCGCCGGCGATGAAAAGCTGCCTCTCTAAAATTTCAAAGGCTTTTCATCAATGGTTTCGGCAATCCACTTATATTTACAATTCAACCTCGAGGCTCAAATTATTCACAGAATAAATCTACTCTTGGTGTATTTTAAATAAAGAGGAAGAACCTTTTTCTCCCTTTTATTTCGTGGGAGATCCAACCAGATAATTTACTACTATAGTCCTGAATCCCATTGGGAATATGGGAAATTTCATCGTCCGAAATGGGGAAGTGAAGGTGTTCATTATCCCTTCTTAGAATCGGTAGATTTTTGCCTGAATTTTGAGATTCGTATTAAAACGTAACGAGTTGTCACCCAATGTAGCGACGTGAAAGATTAATAAACGTTCAAAATGTCATTTAATTAGGAAAGGGTCCGTCTGGAGTCAAATTTGCGACTTTATCTTTACTGCTTTGCTTTAGGACGGGCTCCCAAATTGGCTTACCCGTTCTTCTTGGGGATACAAAATACTGCTGCTGGTAAATAATGGGTAATAAGTATGTCATGCTACTACTACTACTAACTAAAGTATTCCTAGTTGAACCAGTCAGCACAAGCTCTCTGATATTTCGTATTGGTACTAATCAGCAACGTTTCCCTTGTATTCCATATTGGTACTGAGGTTATTAACATTATTTTTTACTACGACCAGTTGTGTGTACGGGATGGTTTACTTTTAAACGAAAGGGAATACGGAAGTTGCCTGCATTAAAATCTCTTGTCTCGAAACCCTGTACTTGCCTGACAGTATTTCTGAATCTTATAATAAGTTTACCAGAAGTAACGATGAAATTTTAGGAATTGATTGGTGAAAGATAATTCGGGTCCATTCTTAGGCATAGGACACGCAGTAAAACAGCTAGAAAGTAAAAAGTCAGCAGAATACAGACAGTGAAAATGAGATTTACTAGAGGTATAATAAGAGATAAATTTTAGAAATAGATGGAAATCGAAAGAATGGGAATGAAATAAGTATTAAAACATAAAATACTTTCTTGGTTTAATCGTATATTCTTCTGCTGCTTTTGCGAAACCTTTTCCGATCTTATTTCCCATTTTCTATAAAACGCTTTCCAGAGGCAATTATGTAAATAGGCAAGATGAGGAGTGAAGCGGCTTCCTCTTGCTTTCCCCTCTGTCAGAATATTATGAGTTGAAAAATGAAGCGGAAGCATAGCACAATGCTCTATGAATAATTACTCATTTACGTTATCCAAACTAACTACCTATGAGTACATTCCTTTTGGTATTCATTTGGGAGTGACCACAATGAATGTGAATGTTCAGCATCGTCATATTTCAGTAGCTAACAAATTCACCCGGTAAAGGGTTAAGCGGACTTGCCTTGTGAAGGCTTACACCTCGGGAAATTCCCAAGGATAAACGGACACGAGAAGGTCTGACAGGACCAGGACTGGATAGAGGAACAGCAACAATTTGGAGATCTGAGTTAGAGTTTCGGTCCTATCAGACCCTTTTCATGTCCGTTTTTCTTGGAGAAGTTTACACATAATCACTACCATAAACAAGTCCAAGACAAAAGTAAATGGGAGATTTGATTTTCTTCAGCCTTCACAAGGATACAACAATTGTTAACGTTTAGCTAGGACTTTTACGATACGACAGCATTAAGGGATGGAAAAAGAAAAACTCTCAAGGAACAGTTGAGAAGGTTCAATCAATGGAAACTTAGGTAGTGGAAGGAGTACAGTTTGTGTACATTTCTGTCGAAAACTAGTGGTAAAGAAAGTGGATTAAGTTGGTCCAACCTCTACTTAACAGTGGCTGGTAGAAAGGCAGAAAGAACCAGCCGAAGTACAGTTGCACATATAAATGAACTCGATCTAAATCTGGCTCCCGCAATGTCACTTGATTCGCACAGGGTCTTATTCCTCCGATGCTCGAATCGGTAATACAGTCTGAATGTATTATCTAGGAATGGATTCCAGTAATCAGAATCGAGTTTCTCCTCGATCCCTCCGTAATTTCATTCCCGTTCGCCATCGACCCGCCCACGTCGGTAATCCTCTCCGTTTTAGTATTCTGCTATCTTTTTCGGCGTGGCATTGATCAGCTCCCACGAATGAAGGAGTTCCCTTTTTGCCGATATTTTATGCTCCTCGGGGATTTTTTCTTCCTTCCACTTTTCCTTCTCGAACGCCATTTACATTCCTCTCTATATTCCCCCACCGTCTGACCAGTCTTATTATTTTCCTACTTGCCTCAACTGTTCCGCGTGCCGTTTTCTCAAGCGTCGTCGGATATAAAACGGGGGAAAATGTCGTTTTCCTCTTAGTCGATTCGATTCCCGGATGTTTTTTATCCCTTATCTCCTTCGTGGCTCCCATAACGGGAGAGATAAATTCTGTTTTCCCTTTTTTCCTCTCGGCCCTGTAAATCTAATCTGCGGGTGGGCGGGAGGTGTATCGCCGCTCGGAGACGGGGTAGATTGATGGAACAGGTGGAGATTCCGAAGACATAGATTATTGGTCCGCTTTTGTTTTATGGCTGGTTATCTATCCTGAAGATTATGCGTCCCACAGCGCGTTTTTCGAGCAAGAGTCGGCGCTTATTAAAAGCTGTTTGTTGAGACGTGTTAATCCATCATGGAAATCTTTCGGGATGCTCAGTGTGGTGAAATAACTCGTGAAGTTCTTTCCGCAAGAGCTTTTTCATCGTGTGCTTGGCAAGCTGTCGCAATTATCAAGTCGAAACCTGAGTCCACTTGTATGCTTGGAGAATTTTCTTTTGTTTATTTTTTCAATTCTATTTTTTACATCAATTACATATCGTATTAACCATACAAATAAGACATAAGCCGCGGTGGCGGAAAGGTAGAGAATGCGCGCTTCATACCCAAAGTCCCGGTTAATTGGATTTTTCTGATTAGGAAATGGTTGTATATGCTCTTCTATTGTTACTGTTTTTTATTTATTCATTCAATTCATTTTTTTCAAACTGAGAAAATATAAGGATAAGTATCACGTAACAAATTACATCAAATATCACAATAATAAGATATAAATTAATACCACAAATTAAGATAGTTAAAGGGATAAAATATCACAAATAATAAGATTTATAAGTATGGAATATCACAAACTTTAGGATACACGCATCTCTTGCAATTTTTCAATAAATGGATGTTTGTGAGGACACCGAGAAAATAAATATAACTCCATCGTGATCGATTGACACGTAGTAACGCAATGTTTACCTTACCAGCAAAACTGCATTATCAGGTTAGAAAACAAAAGTGCAGGATAGGTTTGTGCATGCTACAGGGAAGCTAATATGTTTCGGAAACTGTCTAAAAGGTAATAGTGTCTTTATTGTTTTAATATATAGTCAAGTTAAAGGAATCCTAATGAATTTGCGTGTCTTTTACCACGAAGTCTTTTCCACAACCTGTTCAATAGCGTAAACTGCTTCTATTATACTGGCTTCTTCCCTTTTGGCGAAAATAACTCGCTCCGAGGAAAATCGAATGAAAACATTTCTTTTTTAACTAAATTACGTTCCATTTAGAGTGATTTTATCTGCAGAATTCAATTTTAACCGAATTATTTTCGACTCTCTCGTAGTTATTAATTGTACTCTCTAGCTTTAACTTTGCTTTCATTTATCAAGAGATTGGTTATGCAAAGTTCATAAATACGTATAACATCTGTTGGAAAAATCCAGTCATTTTTTTGTTGGAATTTTATCTCTTAATTATTATAGGAACATTTCGTGCTTTGTTTGATGGAGTAAAATATATTTTTACTTAAATTTTTTGTTCACAGTAAGCCATAAAATATGCAACGATTTGAGGGTAAAATTTAAACAATATTTATTTCCCCTTTATTTTCTCTACATATTCTGACAGTTTTCATTCATCCGCGTTGGCCTAGTTTTAAGTAGGGAACTATTTCCTACATTTTTATTTTATCGAGTTTTTTCTGGTAGCTTCTCTTTAAAGGTATACTAATGATTCTCACACCTAAATTGAAATCCTGGTGCTTTAAAGATAAAATGAAGCTCTAGATCCAACGAATATAAGCATTCCGTGAATGTATCTAAAGAATTATATTTAACGGAAATCATCTTGTTTATCTTCATTCTTGATTAAACACATTTTTGTTTAAACGAGGTCTAACTGCTGGGAAAGGATAACCATTCAACGAAAATTTCTCCGATTTTAATTAATTTGATTCTTTCGATACTTCCTTCCAATGATTAATTCATATCTATCGGGAAACATTTCGCTTCGAGCATTTCCCACGAGAGTTCTTCCACGCTTCCAACTCTCCAAATATTCCCAAATTACTCTCTAACATAGAGTTGCTGTATCTCAACGGCAACAGAGACATGAAATTGTGGAGAGTTATGACGGAGCATTGTTTTAAAACTCCACTTAAGCCAATTTCGTGAATTAGTTAGCCAGCGTGACTGCGCAACATCACCAAGTCATTTAATTTTGGTCTTTAAGTTGTTTGAATTCTATATCTCCGTATCTCTAGACGTTAACTACATCTGAGTGTCTCATTCAGAGATGAGATCTTCCCGGTCTACAGGTGACCTATGTTACTCTAATATCCACTTTAGAGCGACGTTGCCGCGTAGGAAAACAATACCGGTTCGAAAGACGAGTAATCACACCACTTCCAATTAATCATCGCCCCTTAAGATATGGGCGACGATCCTTCCCTGCATTCGCGCGATAATTGGTCCACCGATGGGAATTTACCTTTGCCCCCGAATAAATTCTTTTGTGCTAAAAGCATATCCCCCTCGCACTCAATATATCTCTTTTTCCTGGTCCCTGATCTCCTACACCTAATCATCTCTCCTCATCCCGTAGATCTCTCGCCAGATTTCCTTCCTTTCCCTTTTTCCCCTCGTCCGCGTACCCTTTTCCCAGACGGGGAGCGATTACGCCCTTGCCCTATCTACATCACTCCACTCTTCACTCCCGTCTCTCTCTCTTGTTTCCGCCCTACATCTCCCTTCCCCTGCTCGCCGTCTCCTTTCGTTCCCCATTCACATGGAATAATCGATGGTTTAGGATCGATAGCGGGGTCGACTGCGCGTGTAGGGAACTAGCGTAGGGGGAGTGGCAAGTGGGCTAAGAGAGGGAATAATGCCCCGAGGCGCCTGAAACCTCCAAAAGGTTCGAAAGGGAGCATTTCGCGGATGATAGTGACCTTCCAGGGTGGATTTTTTTCTCTCACGGATCCGCTCGCCTAAAGGAGGCTTTTTCTCTTTTTTTTAAAGGGTGTTGCGAGCCACGCCTCTTTATTTGCCTTTAGTGTTTCTTTTTCGCGTGGGAATTATTTCGCTCATTGTTACAGACGAGGCGTATTTGGGGGTTGCGCGAAACGTGTCAAGTTCTATACGATAATGTATCCCGCAATGGGATATAACCTCGACTCGCTCATTTTGGGTGTGATGAATGGTTTTCAGTGGAATTTTCATTAAATTAAAGAAATATACGCTCATTTTTACTCGTTTCGTTGCTGATGAGTAGCGTGCTCAAAGGCGCGTCGTTAAGAATCTATTTTCATGATGGATTATGATTTTTAACGAGGCATTGGAGGTCTTCGTAAGTTTATATACGTGTCGTTCTCGTGTAATATATTTCAATATTTACTTGAAATTTCGACAATGAAATATGGGGCATTTCTTGAGTGAAAAAAGCTGTTAGTCAACTTCGCAAGGGAAGGCTATAAATCTTTTGTATTGTCTTCCCCTATATTGAATTAAAGGTTAGTTATGCTGCCGTATTGTTCATTCTGGTGCTGCGAAATAATGACCTCAGATACCAGTTTATTTTTTCAAATATCCCAAAGTAATATTAGTAACTTATAATATTGATCATTCAGATTCAGGTTTTTGTTGATAGACACACCTTTGTTTCTTTTGGCAAAGCAGAATTCCATAAAATAGTATCTACCACCGTTTATTTTAGAATCGGGAGATTGAATTAAATCTTCTCTAAATATAATTAATCACAATCATGTCCGAACATTTTGTTCTTCGTGAGCGTTCCAAAGTAACCACGGAAAGAAAACACTACCTACTTTACGAGAGAAACTCATAAATTTATTTTCTTCCTCGAATCGCTCTCGTTCGCTTCTTTTATTTTCATTTGGTTGAGATGAATCTCTTTCTCGGTATGATGAAGTGAGTATACATAATTAATTCTATGATATTAAAATATATTACGGAGGCAGACGTTGTAGCGTTACACATGACGACCTTTGACATTTGAAGCGTGTGGTATTATTTCAAGCTTGAACATTTAAAGAGGCACGGGCTAAGAATCTCTGGATCGGGAGTGTCCAAATCTGGTGGTCTATGCATTTCCGTGCGGCCCAATATTATAGTCCTTTCTGAGGATTTTATTTTACTGCTTAACCGGAAGCCAGATAGTTCCCGCTAACATACGCAGAATTAGTGGATAATTTTTAATTGGTCTTTTGGCACAGAAAAATGTTATGCCTTGAGAAAATTGTACATTATTTTTACTTTGTCTCGGTGATATTTGCGGTTGTGATACTACTACCAGTATGTTATAGTACTACTGAGCTGTTATCGTTGCTGAATAATGGCATTCATTCGGTCATTCCTCACTGAATACCGTTAAAAGTTTTGTTCGTAGAGCCATCTTACTGTATTTAATTGGACTCTTACCGTATGTAGCGTTGTGGAAATTAGAAAAGCAAGGCAAAATTACCTCAATCCTCATTTTGTTTTCATCCCCCCTTCTAAGATGGTGAATTGTTGTCCAACTAGCTTTTCGGCTGAATACTGCCAGAAAGTAATAGATAACTAAGTAATAAATAAGCAATAAGTAATAACGCAAATCTTGTTTGTAATTCATCATAAGAAGTTTGATGCACACACAATTATTTTACGTAAAAAATAAAACTGGAAATTTTCAATTGCTTCTTATTTTTTACTCCAGCTGAGTATCCGCACACGGTCTTCAGAGGTGCCTGTGTGGCATACAATGGGTAATATCTTGGATACCGTAGCTTTAGATGTTTTATAAATGTATGGAATAATTTGAACGTTGACAACTTTGGTGGAGCACCACAAGTAAACTTGAAATTTCATGGAATTATGTCGTTCGGCAGGAACACTGAACCTCATAATTGAGTGTTAGAACTCATAAAAGAGGCTTTAGTAACTTAAGGAACAAGTTCATAATTTGCTAACGACTTGTAAGCGTATCCACGCGTCTGCAGGTGACACTTATAGGAGGATATTTCTTTCGCTTTTTTGGGCTCGTTCTTGTTCACGAAGTCTTTGTCAAAGTAAAGTTTTCCCCCTCCTGAAGAACTGGCGGGGGCGCCCTATCTCACCGGTACTAGAACGATAAAATCTTCAACATCTCCTTAAGGGTGAAACCTTTTAGAAAGTGGAGCCAGTTTGGAAATCTTTCGCCCTAGCAACTTTAGCCCAGCAACCCTTTGTATGTAATCTCCTAAGTTTCCTCTGCATCAGAGATTTTGTTTTTTGAACATGCTTCCTTGTACGTGTTCTGTGTGGTTTTGTGTAGTTACTCTGGGATATTGGTCACAAATTTTTCTTAGTTTAATTTACATTATTTTCGTAAGAGCCGAAACTGTGGAATAACTCTGAAACTTTCAGGGAGTTTAGCTGAGTGGAATTTCCATTTAGGGGCATAGCATTCTTACCCTTGCATATTAACCTTTAGCAGTTGGGTTCACCCAGGAAGTAAGTCGTAAAAGAGGTTTTTTCCTTTCTGACTTTTACGTGTAATTGCTTTTCAAAAAGGGTGCAAAATAACCGCTTATTGAGCTCCAACCCAACCAGCTCTCAAATGGTATTTGAAATTTGTCACACTTTTTTGTATATTCTGATAAGGCCCCGTATTATTATGCATACTTAATATGAACTTTAACTAATTTTTACTTTAGGGCATTGTATTATGTTTTTTTTAGAGTTGAAGTGAAGATTATAGTTGGTTTCCAATATGCATGGTAGATTATTATGGCGATTAACTATAATCCAAAAAATTAGTATAATACCGTGCCCTGAAGTGAACCTTAGCTAAAATCTATATTCAGTGTACGTTATAATGCCATGCCTAAGTCTGTTCAATACGTTATTTAACTATTTTTAATTTTAGGATGCCTAAGTCTTTCATATTTTTGCGTAAATATATCGTTTATAATTTATTAATCTATAGTGAAAGGGTAGTAAAGTGTATTTGCGCAGTGCCATTTTATAAAAGTGAACCTTAATTATCTATTTCGTTGTTTAGGGAATTCTCACTGGTTGTCGGCTGTCTCACTGGTTACAGGAAACCAACGTTTCAGTTGAAACGACGAAACAGTTGACCTAACTTGGTAGCAGGGTAATCGGTTTGAATGGTTCTGATTGAATGTAAACTGAAAGTCCGATGACTTTTTCTGAATGCTCCAAGAGATTGGTTCAATTTAGACTGCTGATTTCAAAGATTTCACCCAAAAATCGCTTCTGGTATCAAGGATCGTTCTAGGATCTCTTCTTTTTTCATGGAACCTTCAAAATATTGCTTTTTCATAAATATTTTTTCTGTGAAAAGTTCTGTCACCGAAATACTAGTGGGATTCTATGATATTAGTTAATGTCTTCTAATTCGAAAGAGTTGCCGTTTTATAAACCCGTAAGATTATCCTCACGGAAATGAATGTCATGGAATATTTCTAACAGAAAATTCTGGAAATGCTGCGTGAAACCACTTGTGAAAACAATCAAAAAATGTAATGCACAATTTTTTTCATTATATCTAAGATTTCAGAACTGCATATTTTTATATCATTTACGATCAATACGTGAGGTACAATAAATTCGGCATATTTTGAGGATTATTGCGAGTATAATATCAACAGCATAAAGCCTCGGAATCTTTTATGGCGATCCGTTTTATGATTGAATGATATCAAGCGTTTATACCGTTTGAGAGAAAGTGTGAAGTTTGTTAAGTTATTTGAGTATCGCATTTATTTTTTTAGTACTCGCAACTTTGAGGTTCTAGCTAAAAACTTCGTGACGATGTTTTTTTGGAATTTTAACGACTAACGCTCGTTTTAAACCAAAAACCAGTTATTATTACCAGAAGCTGATCTATTTTTTTAAATATGTTATGATGAAATTGTATTATTTTGAGATATAAACATTTCGATATTATTCCTAAACTTAAAAAAATCAGTAAAAATTTATAGGTCAGTATATATCAGTAAAAATTTATATTTATATTTATCAGTAAAAATTGAATTATTCAAGAGTTGAAGGTCTTGCCAAGTATTGCGTGCAGCGAAGCACTTCAGCTTCGATTATGTCTTCTTTCTCCATTAATTTTAGTCATAATTGTTCCGTTTTATGTATTTAAATAATAAATTCTCAGTACGGATTGCTTTTTCTCTCTACAGGTTATCTGCAACTTCGCAAGTAAGGGCGTTAATATTTTGTAAAGTTACATATCTAGATTATAAATGGACGTTGATTGATTTTCTGCTTTGTACTGACATTTTCTGGCATGACATTCAGAAAGCCGTTAAATAATTTTAATGATGAATTTATTTCACAATGAGTTAATTCCTTGAATCCCCTTGAACTTGTTGAGATTCACTATTAACAAGCATTAATATGGAATATACATGATTATTTTTTACCTCGCCGTGCGATATTTAAAACAATCTTGGAAAGGAATTGCGGAATTCGGTGACACAGGGTTTTCCTTTTACATTTCTTTGAAAGACGTATACAATCGCCAGTTTATAACGCCCTTGACTTGCGAAGCTTATTGAAGTAGTGCTCGTATATTCGTTTGAGAAAATTTCCTCATAACTTCGTATCCTGTTAGCTGTGAAACACCTCTTTCATGTCCAGAGTCTTAGCAACCATGCATGCCTTTTTATGTGACGTAAAAGTTTCTTTGGCCTCCCTCGGAACTGTTTATCTTTCGGTTATCTTTTTCACGAAAAGAAGAATGACTGCTCAGGAATCTGATAGCGAGTGGGGTTCGTGCTTAAGGTCTGCGAAGCAGAATTTTTTCCTTTGTGCTCGGCTTTAATACTCATCGCATTTCATCGAAAACCCTTCATCGATTTTCAATGTTCAGCATTATTAATATCATCATCCGTAGTCGCGTATTGTCTTTAACATTTTCATTTTGTTTTCATGTTCTTTGACAAAAATTCGTGGATTCTTTTTCCCATTGAAAAATCTTTTCTGTCGCGCATTAATAATTTCACTTTTTATCGCGCTCATTACGAAGTGAAATTAGCATCTTTAAAACCGCAACGAATTTATGATTCAGCCGCATTTAATTTACACCGTCGAGCCCTGTTAGGTAAATTGAGTTTCGGTTGACTTTGTTTCCTTTCATTTATTCATATGATGCATCGGAAATCGGTGAACACGAAATGTAGGGAAAGGGCGCAAGCGTCTTTTGATAATTCCTTGGGTTCTGTTTTACTCAGGCGTATAGCCGTTGTAACAATTCCTGTATTAACCCTATTTTTTCTTATTAATTATATAGAACAAAATTGTAATCTATTTTTGTGTTGAAGATAGCTTTAATATAAGTATATTCCTTTAGAAGCTCGCAACTCACTCTCGCACTTTATCAATATCATAAATTTCATTTTCTTCAAATAAATGTAAGATTTAAACCAAATATTAGGAAAGAAGTTAAATTTCTTAAGCATTAACTTAATGTACATGGTTTTATTAGGAAGCGAGAGATAATTAAACTTTTAATCCAGGATTTAAATTATTGCTATTCAAATAAGTTTGGGTTTGTGCTTCCATCACAGTTTTGCTGTCCTATAAAGTCAATGAACTTGCTCAGCTTTGCTTAGCAGGTTGAAATTTCATTTAGAGCACAAAAAAATACTATCTTTGATTGATTGAGCTAAATATGTATGTCGTTTCCTTTTGTGGATCAGGTAATTACTCCAATGAATTTTTTTATTTTTATAAATTATGAACTTAATGTTTTTATGATACATACAAATATTAAACATGGCTGTTTGAAGATAGAATTCAAGAGTATGCTTTTCAATTCAAATAAATCATTCATCATTCTTAAACAAACTTCTCTGTCAATCAATTTTAGTTCCATTAGAAATACGTTTTATGGTTGAAGTTTCATTAGGACAAAACAGTTTGAAAGACTAATGCAATGAATTACAATAAGAAATGTATGCTTAAGTCATTTATTTGAAAGACCATTGTGTTGGTACTGGGACTCAGTCTTCAAGTAACCTGTAGATAGTGTAATTTGTTAGATTTTGTAGGAAGTTCCTCTCAATTTCAGTTTATGTGATCAAATCAGATTAAAACTCTCTACCAGTATCAGCATAGCTTGTGGCATCGTCTTGTAAAGTAGTGTCGAGAAAATTATGGCTTATGATAAATGGTTGTAGAGAAAAAGCTCTATAATTTGTACCTGATTCGTAATATCTTTTTATTGCTGTATTATTTTTTCAAGTGCCTTTTCTATAAGTTTCTTCTCTGCACTCTCTGATGATGTCACTATCTGTGGCAGAATTATGTATTATGTTTTCAAGCATTTTTATGTAGTGTTCTTGTCAAATATGTTACCAATAAAGTAAGTTTAAATCCATGGCACAGCATCCCTGTGAGGGATATTGCCTAGCCAGGTAGCATTCACTTAGAATGGCACAGAATCAGTGCGTTCTCTCTCATGCTGCCATTTAGGTTTTTCTGTATGATTTGGAACCTCTGCGTATTAATTCAGATAACTTCCCAATATTTTCATGATGCTGGGTCAACATCATTGGCTCCATCTGGAATCAAACCCTGAACCATTTTCCAAAAACAAAAGCTCCCTACTTGGCTATCAGGGGACAAATCAAAGTTGGTTTTTTTAATTACCTTTAAGGCAGCATTTTAATTCCATGAATCCTCTTTTCTTTCAGGGATGGTCGCCTGCAAGAGGGTGACCAAATCTTGGCCATCGATGGCCAACCCCTGGACTCCAACATCTCTCACCATCAAGCCATCAGCATTTTGCAGAAAGCAAGGGGGCTAGTGGAGTTGGTTGTGGCTCGCAACGCAGCTGCTCCTTCATCTGAATCTTCGGTACCAATACAATCCCACCTTCCTACCTCTACTCCTCCAGTACAATCTTCCGCAACCCCAGCCTCAGCTTCATCCATATCATCAATTATATCAGTTGGCTCACAAGCACCCCCTCTTCCTCCTCCACGCTCGCCTACACCCACTGCAACCTCAACTCAAGTACCTATTGAGAGATCACCGTCAGCTGTCAGTGATACCTCCAAACCAAGCTCCGACATGGTGGTAAGTTGAAGCACAATAAAAATCAAGAACGAGAATTTAATGTCGAAATTTTTATTCACATTCTGTCAAAGTTTTGAAATTTTCAACACTATATTTCCATTATATTTATTTTCTTTCAAGTTTTTGGAGATGTTTATGTATCATTTTACTCTCATAAAATGCCCAAGAATTTAATTTACACTTGAGTTGCATACTCTATGTATCTTTTCCTTGGATTCTTTTCAACTTCTAAGCTCACCTCATAACTTTATTTTCTTGGAATGACTTGCAGTCTTCTTATGCAGAATGGAAAGATAAGAATTTATGATCGTATTTCATCTTGCTTAAATGTTTAGTTGTATTACATTATTATTTGTAAATGCAATGAATCATGGGTCATTTTTTATGAATGGCTCATAACCAAGCAGGAATGCATATTTTCTGCTGTTGCTGGCATATTTTCTGTGATTATTATCTTCAAAAGTAATGTATCTTTTCATGTATGACTATCTTCCTCTCCTTTCTCGTAATGTTGCAATATCTACATCCAAATCCTCTAAGTTGCTACCTTTACCAAGTTAGACAGTTCCTTCTTCATATAACGTTGGTATTGCTTCATAATGTCCCATCATTTAGCAAGGTCTGAAGCTTGATCCAAAGGTATGCGGTATCTTATCAGAAATTTGTCTCCCAAATATAAAAGTTTTCCCTAGCTAAGAATGAGCTTTTATGGCTAGGATCCCCACAAGATGCTAATACTTTTTATGGAATACCAATCTATTTCCTATTATTCTTGCCATATCTTATCTTCTTCCTGAATCAAAATTTTACCTCCACTTAATTTCTTTGTTCTTAAGTAATAACTTTTATATACTATTTTACTTAATGCTTTTTCTTGATACTAATACTTTGCTGTAAACTGTAAAATACTGATATATCTTAGCACATTTTAAAATCTCTCTGAACTCTTTTCTGGAAAAATCCATCTTTATGCTCTGTCTTTCTTATCAAGAAGATGACTCTTTTTAAGGTAGTAAATAAATTCATAGTCTGAAGAAATTTTATAAATAAACATTGAGTAATTGCAAACATTGCCATTAGCCAACAAGTTCAGCTTTTATCGTTTTAACAGTGAATATATGTTTCACTTTGTCCTCCTTATCCATTTTTATTATTTCCAAATTTATAGCTAAATACTGAATGGGCTCAAGTGGAGGTAATTGACCTTCTCAATGATGGCTCAGGACTTGGATTTGGCATAATTGGTGGACGTAGCACTGGAGTTGTGGTTAAGACAATCCTTCCCACCGGTGTGGCAGATCGAGTGAGTATAATGCAGTTCTGCTGCCTTATGCTTTTCAGTCTGAAGATTGCTTTAGTATCCATACCAACATTAAGTTTTACATAATTTAAAATACAGAGGCCTTTGCAATACTTTAATTCTCACAAATTAGTATTAGTATTTAGTTCTTATAAGTTAGTATCTCATCACTTCTTTCCCTAGGATGGTCGTTTACAAAGTGGAGATCATATCCTCCAAATTGGAGATGTCAACCTCAGGGGAATGGGATCAGAGCAAGTGGCAGCTGTCCTGAGGCAGTCTGGAAGTCATGTTCGCCTTGTTGTTGCACGCCCAGTGGAACCAACCTCCCCTGATTATCAGGTACTGCAACACTTAAAATTTTTTCCTTTTTCCCCAATCAGGAAGAGTTTTAAATTGCATCCATTTAAAATTGTATATGCATTAATTCTGTACTAAAGCAAAACATACCATATTCATGAATGACAATCCCTTATTTGGATGATTCTTGGTATGGAAAACATCTATAGTGGGAGAAATTCAAAGTAAATGCGGTGGATCTGAAATCATAGTTCCGCTGTAAGCTGAAGTGTGTTGAGTGTTGGAAGTGAAAGTGTCCTATTTTTCCCGTTCTTTTGTTTCTTTATGGCTGCTTCTGTAAACTTCATTCAAGTAAATTATCGTAGGTATTGAAGATTATAATTGCTCAGAGTTCTGTTAACTCCTTACATGACTTTATTATTTATTAAGACATTATTATCACTATCTTTATGTTGAAAATACATACTGTAGATTTTTAAAGTTGAGAAAAATACTATGTAAATTTCAAAGAATGTCAATAAAGGGCTGATTGCAAAATACGTGGTTGTTGTGCAAAACCTTCTGTTTGGTACCTACGCTGCCTCTTACTGTTATATCAGATTAATTTTAGGAATTTTTTTTCAATTTTTACTGATATATTTTGCTATTTTATCATTCTATTTTATGAGATGAGTAAATTTTGTCTGTAAGTCCCTTCATGATAAAAATTTAATGATTTATTGTTCATATGTTCATTCTTTCTTTGATCCAATTTCATCAGGCTTTGGGAAGTCACGCACCAATTGTTCCAACAAAAATTTTGGGTGACCCAGAGGAATTAGATCGGCAGCTCTTACAAAATGGCTATGATGCAGATGCGGCATTCAGTGGACCACCACCACCCCTTCCTATTCCTATCAATCAACTTGCTACTTCTACTTCATCTGGACTGTTACCACAGGGAGGACTGGATGCTGCTGGGTTACCCTATGACTATACTTTCACGGTACTTTTATCTTATGGGTCAAAGTTATACTATTTGAAGTTTGTTAAGGCATATTTAGTATTTTTTATGAATTATCACATCTTTACTTCTGATAGAAAAGTTTCTATTTATTTAAATTATTATTTGATGTGAAATCAGAACGACAGTTAAAAATAATAATACCTAAAATTGTTAGCAACTTACATGTATGAGTGCATGATTTAATTTCAAATTGCTGAAATTGATGATAAGTTTTAAGTTTAAAATGGTGAATTCTAATAGCTAGATAATGCTGTGCTCAGAAATGCCAAATGTTTCTTCATTTAAGTTCAAACTCTTAATTTGAGTAATATGTACTATTTTCCATACAATTATATTATTCTTATGATGGATATGTTATAATTTTTTAAGGCTTATCATTGCATTATTTTAATAAAAGTACTATGATTTTAGTTATGAGGATAGTCGCCAATATCTGCTATTGAGTTATCCTTTATATTATCATTGTAATTTTATTATTAGATGGTTTCTGATGGTAAATTGTACTTATAATTTTTTCTTTACTTCATTTTTCTGAATTTCAATACTCAAACAAAATGTCTTGTTTCTTTTGAAGTTGAATTAATATAACATTCCTTTCTTTGAATTTAATTTATAATTAATTTCTTATGCTCTTTCTGGATTTGTTAATCTAATTCTTATCTTCTTTTCTACCTTTTCTTAAATGTTGGGCTCCCTAAATCTTGCTCTGTAGACCTTTAAACCTCCTCATAATGATGTTGTTCCAAGGAAAGTAACTTCCCGGCCAGATATTGCTCCTCCACCTCCTCCATCAACCTCTCCACCTGGGTCTCCTGAAACATGCCCACCTCCTCCCCCCTTTTCATCTGATCCCTTTCCTGTCAGTGAATTTGAAAGTGCCCCTTTTCCTGCCTTTCCGTCTGATCCATTTGTCCCTGCAGCAAATGCCCCTGATCCTTTTGGTCCTCAGCCAAAGAATACTCCTAGTAATACTTCTGATCCATTTGCTCCTCAGCACCGCAAGATTTCTGACCCATTTGCTGCAAGTGATCCTTTTCCATCTGCTCCTGCTAACATGTGCAGCTCCTTTCCTTCTGAAAATGAACCCGATCCATTCTTTTCTGATAAAGAAAATTTTGATGATCCATTCAACTCCAAACCTCCATCTGTGGTTGATGAGTTTGACTTGAAGCGCACTTCTGTTACCGATTTGTTTGAGCCTAAATCTGGTGTTGATCCTTTTGATTCCAGACGTACATCAGTGGATTCCTTCAACTCTAAATGTGTGTCCAATATAGACCAGTCTGACTCCAAACCACTGTCTGATGTTGACATGTTTGATTCCAAACCTCCGTCCATTGTGGATCAGTCTGACTCTAAACCTCCATCAGTAGTTGATCCGTTTGAATCTAAACGTCCATCCATTGTTGACCAGTGTGATTCTCATCCTCCATCTGTTGTTGATCCCTTTGATTCTAAACGTCCATCCATTGTTGATCAATGTGATTTTCAGCCTCAGTTTGCTGTTGATGCTGTTCATTCAAATTGTCCATCCATTGTTGATCAGTTTGACTCCAAACCCCCTTCAGTTGTTGGTCCTTTCGATTCCAAGCGCCCTTCCCTCACAGATTCCTTTGATTTCAAACCCCCAGAATATTTGGAATCCAAACCAGCAAACATACCCATCTCTGACCCTAACAATTTTTCCACTGTTTCAGAGCCCTCTTATAATGCTCAAGAAATCAACTTCCCATCCTCCCCTCCCACAATTCGTCCTCCACCCCGTCCACGACGGCGATCATCAGCTGCATCTGTACAGCTGAAGGAATCCTCTCTCTTTGATACCAATGCCTCCACTCTTCCTTCCAAATCTCCCTTAGCACCTGCCCAAGAGAACTCTGCTCATCCACCACTACCAACTGTTCCTCCACCTCCTTTAGATTCCCCTCCATCTGCTCCATCAGCCCTCAAACGTATTCCTGCAGATCCCAACCTTGCAGACCTTCCACCCTTGGCTCCCCGTCATAATCCTGTTATCCGTTCTGTGAAGTTTGATCCTGCTTCTGTAGAGCTATCAGCTTCTGTATTAGGTGTGACCCCTGTCCAGCAGTCTGAACCCAGTGCTAAACAGTTGGACCCTGTGCTTTCTACGCTTGTCTACCATGCCCCTCGTCCATTTTCTTTACAGTCTCAGGGTCCCATTGTGGGAGACACTGTGGGTATCGTCACTGCATCAACTCTCAATGCTCTTGAGCCATTGCCAGAAATGGAGAAGTTCGAGGTTGAACTTAGGAAGGATGCTCATGGACTTGGGATAACAATTGCAGGATATGTCTGTGAGAAAGGTTTGTTTCAGTTATAAAAAAATTTCAACATTCACTTAGTTTTCACTGAAATGTTTAAAGGAAAAGATGTTCATATTTATAAGCGTATGAAATTTGTTGGTGGATTTACTAATAGGTTTGAGCTTAGAAAATAATTGTATATTAATTTTGGCAGATGGATTTTTGTACATTTAAATAAGTCCANATGCCTTAGCCAGGGATTATTTTAAGGGATTAAAATTGATACTAACTGTAATCCATGCTGTTACTGATGCAAAAGTGTAGAATTTTTTTCCATCATTACTTACAACTAAGTTGGTACACAACAGAATTCTTATGTATTGTGTTTTAATCTTATTCAATCAAATATATTCTGAATTTTTATGAATTCTTCCAGCTGAAAATCTTTAAAATAGGGTTTGGTGGTCTAGAGCTTAGAAAATAATTGTATATTAATTTTGGCAGATGGATTTTTGTACATTTAAATAAGTCCACTTGGTCCTGATTTATTGGATATTGAATTTCATTCTAAAAAAATTATCAAAGATTCTCTCCTCTCCAAGAGGTTCTTTGCAAAGTTTATTTAGGAGAGTACTGATTTCAATCATCAGATATCCTGATGAATTCTGAGGGGACATGATGTTGACAGTGTATCACTGAAACTCCTAAATAAATTTTATGGGAAACTGACTCCTAAAATTTTGTTGGAAAGTAGAAAATCTTTGTTTATTCCCTCCATTTTAAAAGTTAAATTACCTTATTTAATGATGGGGACTCGGAAGCTCTGTTAATACTTAGAAATAAAACTAAGAGTTTGGACCTAGAAGTTGCTTCTGTTTCTAGTTTCATAGCTATATTAGAAAGATATGATATGCAAGTTATGGACATCTAGACATATCATAGACAAGAAAATAATGTTTTAATGCAAAATATTTGTGAAGTCGATAATTGTACTCACTCTCATCTTTTTCTTTTTCATTATAGAGGAACTATCTGGAATATTTGTTAAGAGTATCAGTGAAGGAAGTGCAGCTGATTTGTGTGGCCGAATACAAGTCAATGACCGCATAGTTGAGGTAATAATTTAGGATTATTCACTGGATTTTCGAAAGTCTAAAATTTTACTGCCTGAAATCCACCAACTTTTTGATAGAAACACCATGATAGTTACCTTCATCTTAAATTTTTTTAGAGTCCATTTACAGAGAATTTTGCTTATTCAATCCTTTACTTGGAGGAAAAGAGTTGTATAATTCTGTTTGAATTAATGCAAAGATAATTGTATAATTTGGAAAGCCCTACCCATTCACAAATTAGTGGAATAAAGAATTAGCATTTATTTTGCTTATTATATACAGAATATTTTTATAGCTCATTTTTCTCTTTTGCTACCATGATTATGCAATTGTCATATCATACAATGAGGTTGTATATGCTTTTATCATAGAAGTCTGCAATCAGTTCATTTAGCCATTTCTTTAAGCCTTCCTACAATTCCACATCACTGTGAAATCTTCTTCCACCAAAAAATAACTTTGATGAGGAATCAATAGAAAATCAAGAAGTGTCAAATCTAGACTATATGGAGGAAGATAGTATAGAACTTCCTACCCAAAATGTTGAAACAGGCTGTGTATTGGCAGCTGCATGGGGGTGAGCATTTTTGTTATGAAGCTGCTCACCAATTTGCAGTAAACCCATCTTTTCCCCCATAGATATGAAATCTAATAATAAATGTCACTGGGACAAACATTTCTTGTATTTAGAAATCAAATCACTGCACACTGTTCACATGTGGCATCTTCAATTCTGTAATTCGTTTTCACACATCCTAGCAACTGCAGATGTATACAATATAAATCTGAACTTGACCATAACACTATGAAAGGATGATTAAAGCTGTCTCTTTTGGAAAAAGTGATAAAACTATAGATTTGTTCACAACTTATGAAGTATTTTTTGGCATTATGTGTGGCACTTTCCATATGAACCCCACTCTTAAAAGATATCTTAGCTAACAATTCAGTATTAAATAGGTTATTCAGTATATGATAGACCAAAAATGAATTGATTTTATTAAATTTTCAAGTAGATAATTGTAAAATAATTTGAATTTCTCCCAATTTTGCATGTTATTGAATAACAATTTAACATAAGTGAGATGAAGTAATAGTTTCTTTAATATCTTAACAATGAAACACTAACGTCTGAAATGTATGCTGGAATTCATTTTACTATTTGTTGATTAATTTCATTAGCCAGAAATTTTGAAATATTTGCTCATGCCTTTTTATAACTTTACAGGTAGATGGACGCTCCCTACAGGGATATACAAATCATGGTGCTGTCGAAGTTCTTAGGGGTACAGGCCGAACTGTACGGCTGTGCTTGGAGCGATATCTTAGAGGACCAAAGTATGAGCAGCTACAGCAAGCCATAGCAAATAGTGAACTTCTCCAGGGAAGACAAGGGCTTCAGCAGCAGATAGGCATACAGCGACAGCCTTTGACTACTGGAATGCCAACTGTTCCAGTGCCTTCAACAAACAGCATTACCAGTATAGGGATTTTACCACCTCCTACACCTTCATCTCCGTCAGCAACATCTCTGCCACATGTTCCTCTTAGCAGCACAGTAAGTGATAGAAAATACCAAATGTTTTGGAACTGCTAATATTTTACTTAAAGAAATATGTGCTTGATTTCTCTTATGTGAGTTGATTTATGTATTGTGAAGCATCAAAAATCTTTTTCCTGATTTGAATGTATTTTTAATTGAATTGATTCTGTGAAGGTGGCTATAAGAATGGTAAAATTCATTATTAAATTTCCATGGTTCTAAATTGCAAAGCATATCTTAATGGTTAAATTTCAATATACACTTAACATATGCAATATTTATTGTATTGCGTTGCACCTTGATTCCATCTATCTGTTAATACTGATGTTATTCAAATTAAGTGAGCTAGTTAATGGATAGCTGGTAAAAAAATGGCTGTTATTAAGTTATGATTATCTTGTTCGATTATGGTATATTTTTGTTTCACAGTGTTTAATTTATGTTTTATTACGAATTTTGGCAAAAATATTTGTATCTGTAAATATTGATGCCATTTTTCTTAGTGTGAACCAAACAGAAATTAGTTTCATGAAAAATACTGCATCAGGAAATTATATTGTTGAATCCTTCCATAGGATGGTGAAGAGGAGACCACTGAAATTGAACCAGAAGGAGAATCTCACACAACCATAGATTCTGCTGTTCTACTTGAAGGCCTTGGGGGATTGGGGGAGGAAGGGATCGTTGATGAAGATGATGAGATTGGCGGCAGATCAACAATGGAGGCTTTGAACATGGATGTGGATATTGAGAGGTTGATTAACACCTGTTATGAAGGGGAACTTGATTCTGCTGTTGAAGCAGCAGTTAGAGCCAAGTGGTCCAAAATTATGGGACCAGATTGTGAGATAGTGGTGAGTTATTTCATTTTATCAGTAAAATTAATAATCTCTATGTAAAATCAGCCTAGAAATGCCTTAGCCAGGGATTATTTTAAGGGATTAAAATTGATACTAACTGTAATCCATGCTGTTACTGATGCAAAAGTGTAGAATTTTTTTCCATCATTACTTACAACTAAGTTGGTACACAACAGAATTCTTATGTATTGTGTTTTAATCTTATTCAATCAAATATATTCTGAATTTTTATGAATTCTTCCAGCTGAAAATCTTTAAAATAGGGTTTGGTGGTAAATTTTACCAATATTTAATATTTACAAGGTGTGTGCTACAGTAATCCAAAAGATAAATAAATTTGAAACATTCTGACATCTGTAGTTCAAATCCATAATATCCACTTTCCTGTTGAATGCTTCAACTGTATAAATGTAATGAAGAATATTCTGCATGTGACAAGCTACATGGTCTAAGCTTCAATGTACCATCTGCTTGCCTTTTGGGTTAAAAAAGTCCCTGAAAATTGTTGAATCAGAGGTATAAAAATCTTTATTTTTGTTCATTATAACACTAGTCTTTGCTAAGAATATTCATTTTCTATATTGTTGCAGGATGTGGTTAGAATTCCTCGTAAAATTTATATTTGACTTGTCATATATCTAGGATGTATAGACCTATGTAATCAATAAGAATTATTATTATTATTTAACTTTAAATTGCTGCATATTTCATTTACGGATTTCATTGAATATATTTTGCAGAAAAGAGTATTTTTTGATGAAGAGTATTATTTGTTTTTTCAGCTCTTGAGATGAAATTGTATCAATTAAGATGTTTGTTAATTTATGTAATTATGATGCAACCATTTTCTTTCGCCATATTTTTTATATCATAGTATTGGATTTTTGACAGAGTTACCATGCAAGCTCAAGCATTATTTTCCCTTTCCATTGTCAAGTATCAGCAGGTTTACTAATGATCCTTAAATATTTTATTTTACCATTATAATTTTTCAATTCTTTAGGTAGATTTAGATTTAACCACCTCTTTTGCTTTGTTCTGTCTGTATTTGTTGAAGATTCTCATGGTTCAGTGTTTGTCTTCTTTAAACAGATGAGCTATTTATTTCAGATTTGTTTAAAAAAGTATTTTTGCATGGAAAGCCACTATCAAAAAGCTCTACTATATTGTTTCTTACACAGTTAACTGTTAGTATGCCTTTGTAAAGGATTTTAGAAAACATTTTCTATTATCTTAAATTATGCAGGAAATTTTCATCAATATCAGAATCATTTCCTTAGTAGTCCTTTATTGTTTATAAAATATCTCTCAGATAAATCATCTGTTATAAAATGCATAAATTAAGTACTTCCCTTGAATACTCTTTTGTTCATTTTGCATGAAGGTAAACAGGTGAAATTCTTATTCAAACATGCTTAATGATGGTGTTCTATGAATTTTGCAGGTTGCTCAGCTTTCTAAGTTTGGAGAAGGAGGAGGTTTGGGTATCAGCCTTGAGGGAACTGTTGATGTTGAGGGAGGTCGTGAGGTCAGGCCGCATCATTACATTCGATCTATCCTTCCTGAGGGACCAGTTGGTCGCAATGGAAAGCTTCGATCAGGAGATGAACTTCTTGAGGTGATACATTGGGGAAAATGATTGAATTTGTTGTGTTCTATGTTGATAGGGATCCTATGTGGCTCTTGGAGCTTTCCCTTGATGATTTTATTCCATGTAATCATACAAAAGGGCATGTTTTCATTTAGGATATGGATATATATCTCTTTGTTCAGTCTTTTTGGGTTCCTTTTTTTGTGGTGTCTTTACTTTTTTACATATCTTAAGCCTCCTTTTCATTCATTCCTATATCAAGATTACATTCTCATTCTCATTCCAGTATCATTTTAAATGAAAATTAAAAACTGGAAATTCAGGGTTAGATAAAAACTGAAAAATTTCTATGTAAATGTACATATTTAATTTATTTTAAGTTTATCTTTTATTTATTTGCTAGTTAAATACTCATGTGAAAAGATGAAATCTGAAGATTTGTATTGCAGGAAATTATTGTATGGATGTATGTACTCAAAAGATATTAAAATATAATTTTGGATAATATTTACTTATCTTGATGTGAACTTCTTGGAAGTTATTTAAAGGAATTGGTATTCTCTATTCCTACGCTTTATTTCTGAAACTTTTGATTCAAATCACACTTTAAGACAGATTTAAAGTCTATTAATTTGCATAGAACTGAAGGTGAAATTTGAAAAATCTAGAAATTATCACTAGTTGAAAACTATATAATTACATATTTAAGACCTAAACTATAAAATTTGTACTAATTTATTTGCTTCCTTTATAGGTAAATGGTATCAGACTCTTGGGTTTAAATCATGTTGAAGTGGTTGCTAACTTGAAGGAATTACCAGTTCATGTAAGGATGGTTTGTGCTCGGAAAGCCCCTGATGCTCAGCCACAGCATCGACTTCTTATTGATACAGCACAAGATCGAGCTGCTTTTGCTGCAAGGGTATGTGTGATGTTTTTATATTATTGATCATTCCATTAAAACTAAATACAAATAATGAAAATTAAAAGCCTTGGATAATGCTCTATCATTAGCACCATGTGATGAGAAATAGCAACATAATGATAATAAATATGTTTTATTGATCATAATCAATTGATTATGTTGCTTGATCATAAGTGATCGTAAATGAGTTATCAGTATTGAATAAATAGGATAAATCTTTTGAAAAGGTATTAACTTCCTTCACTGTATACACCGAGAAAGAACTCGATCTTTCTTTCCCAAAAATGCCAGCAAAATTAACTGTCAGTGTATGTATGTATGTATGAGTATCATGAAGCTTTGCATTTTTACATATTTACCATCTTATAATTCCATGGTTTGCTTAATCATTTTTATTAAGGCAGTAATAAATTACATTCATCACCATAGGGGTCTTGAAATTATTTAAATGAATTAAAGAAATTTATCTTCTTTTTAGAAGAACATTGTCTTCAAATAAGGAAACAGTCAAATTTTAGAATTACATTGAGTTTGAATTCTTGATAGCCCCTGTCTGTAAAAGTTTCTGGTACATTTACTGAGGAAAGTGAGATAATATTAAATTTCTTTTTTTTTATTACACAATTTTCCATTGAAATTTACACCTATGGCTATCATCAGAGTGATTTTTTCTTGTGAATGTGGTATATTGCCAGAATTTCCAATAGTAACTTGGAATTCTAGTCATTATCCAGAGACTTAACTTGGTCTCAATGCTTGAGCTAACTCTAATTTAGCAAAATCTCTTTTAATTAATTTTTAATATGACTTTTCTTCTTCTTAAGTCAACCATTTTATTGCTCTCTGAGAAACTTGCTTTATTTTAACATTATTAATTATTCTCATCAAATTATCATTGAAAATTTCCATATAAAGGCTATCATAAGTTTTCTCTTCTGTATTGCTACCCTGAGGTTATTTCTATAACTGAGCCCTTCAAAAGCAAAGTGAAAACTGCAATGATAAAAGGATCTTCTGAATAACTGGCTGGCAGTTTATGATGTTTAATAGCTGTCTATTACCCAGTAAAATTCAATTCAGAAAGAATGATTGGAAAATAGATGGTATTCTATTGCATCCAGCACCCCCCCTAGATTATACCAGTGCCCCTAGGGGACATAGTGACCCATTTTGGGAATCACTGTTTCAACATTATAATTATATCCATTATTTTCATTTTTTCACAGAGTATTCTTGGAGGGAGTTTACAGAATCTTCTACCAACCACCGACCGCCTTGTTAAAGCCAAATCTGATGGTTCTTTGGCTTCTTCTTCCACTGCCACTGCCACAATATCTTCAGCAGCTCATACCCCTGGGGCCTCTCATGCCCCAACAACCCCAACTTTCTCTTCCCCATCCTCTTCATCTGCCCCAGGGTCCTCCTCTGGCCCTTCAGGAGACGTGGGAGCAGGTGACATCAGTCTTGGCCTAGGGGTTGGAGGAGGCCTCTCTGCAAAGATGAGGTCACGATCTTTAGAGCCACTCACAGGTCTGGCCATGTGGAGTTCAGAGCCACAGGTCATTGAGCTTGTGAAAGGAGAACGTGGATTGGGATTCAGCATCCTAGACTACCAGGTATTCTATGGAAATTGAAATCAAAATTAATGTGAATTTCTTTGATTTCCTCTCCCTTAAAGCTGATAGGTTCTGATATGTTTTTCATTTGATAACCTGTGTTACATGAACCATAATCTCAATTCTAGTGTATGTAAAGTAACCCTGGCTAAGAAAATCTGGTTCCATTGAAATGAACTTTTTTCATTCCTATACCTCATCATTGTTACCCTAAGTATCTCAGTCTAGACATTTTGTGGATTCTAATATCATATTAAAGTCAAATTCAGAACCTCCAAGCGTGACAGAATTTTTGATGAAAAAATTTCTGCATTTTTCATTTGTGGTATTTGTAATGAGCTGTTTTCAAAACATATTCAGTTGAGAAAAATATATCTCCTTCAGTATTTTTTTTCACTCTCTCTCTCTCTCTCTCTGACAGCTCAATGGTAAACTTATGATGCCAAAAATAATGGAGTGGATATTCAGTTCATTTATAAACCAGCTTATTGAAATACTGTCAATATTTTCTTAAAAGAATTATTAGATATTACATGCTCAACAGTTGAGGATAATTTTCAAGATTAAGGGAAAGTGGAAGCGAAGGTTATTTCAAACATACAGTTAATTTTATATAGATAACAGGAAGGAAATTTTCTTCCTAATTCTATATTTTTCTTCTCTTTATAATTAATAAGATGTAAATGCATTCTCCTTACATTGTAGGACCCAATGAATCCAAGTGAAACTGTAATTGTGATCCGAAGTTTGGTGCCGGGAGGTGTGGCACAAACTGATGGGCGACTGGTCCCAGGTGACCGCTTGCTTGCAGTCAATGAGGCAAGACTTGAAAATGCATCTCTTGACCGTGCCGTTCAAGCCCTGAAGGGAGCCCCAAGAGGGGTGGTACGGATAGCTGTTGCTAAACCACTACCCCTTCTTCCAACTTCAACTTCTTCGACAGCTGAAGAAGAAAATCGTGAGGCAGAACAGAATGCACTTTACAGGGTGAGTGGTAAGGTCAGCTCTGGCTCAGTCACTGTCACTACTGGGCTATTGGCCATGCCAGGCTATGGAGTAACACCATCTCACAGAATGACAACTATGTCTGGTTGGCACCGAGAGCATGGGGACGGCAAAGAGAAAGAGGAGCCGGTCACAAGTGGTGGTCTGGGTGCTAACCTCCAGGCCCAGGGGTTGGTTAAGTCAGAGAGCTTCTAGATTAGACTCCTTCAAAAAGAAATAAATAAACCTTGCATCAGAGTTGTCCATCCTGACCATGGCTTATATAGGATTTGTTTTCTTTGAATTGATGGATGTGGTTGTGTACATTAGGATTTTATTTTTCCATTAGTCGACTCAAATTTATCTGTCTGCTGTTGATTGAGATTTTTTTTGATTCATTTATCTAAGTAAGATTATTATTCTTATTTTCCTATGTATATTTCAATATTATTTGTAGAATAGATCCCAAAACAATAATTTATTTATGCTAATTATATTTTGCATCTTAAATTCAAGGATGTTCAATCCAAAGGCACTTCATCTAATGGTGTTTTATTCTTTTTATAATTTCAGAAATACTTGCTAGTGCTGCATACTAAAATTGATACAGAACGTATAAAGCTTTAGTAGAATTAATACCTCATTTACTGGAAAATATGGCAGCAAGGTGTATTTTCATGAGTTTTTTGGTCAATAATAAAAATAATGCATTTCATTAATCCTAGTTTGACCAAATAGAAGTGCTTTATATCAGTATTCCCATCTATTTATTTTATGACAACAGTAATTATTCATTAGCCACTATTTAAAAAAAACCTTCACTTTTTGTTTTTTTGCTGTATTCAGTTAGAAAAAATATTAATTGTGAAAATGTCCATTTGAAGAATTGTTTTTGGACATGTTATCCTTGAACCGCATCCTTTATATGAACATATACCTATACATCTTTATATCTATATATATATATATTACTATTATTATTATTGAGAATCAAATGTATTATAATTTCTAAGAGATATTTCCAATTGAAAATGGCAATAATATCAGTTATGTTTTTATGCTGGGCAACTCTGTGCTGTATTAGTAGAATGCACACTGCTTAACCCTCATATCCAAATCCCAGGAACCTTGCATTTATAAATAGAAACCAAATCCATTTGACTTGGATGTGCACCCTAACTCAATTCTCAAAATTTTATGGGACATTATCTTACAGTAAATGTTAGGATTCATTACTGGATGTTATTCAACAAATACTGAAAATAAGACAAAAACATTACATGCTATGGGGTGTTAAAATGTTCATACTGTTGTTCTCATCTGTTTATCACCTTGCCGTTTAACCATCTTTCACAAGCTTTTTGTGTTTGGTGGAGGTATTAAATGTTATAAAAAGAAAACCAACCAAAAAATTTTATATTCTGAAGCTCACTGTTTACCGTTGTTAAATACCTGATATGCCTAAACGAGTCAATTGCTCAATCTTCGAAATTTTTGAGGTAAAGGGATGCAATAGATTGAAGGCATATCATGAAGGAGGAATCTGGGTGCCACCCCAAGTCATCTTAGATGTGAAATGGCCTCCGAATACTTAATTCCTGAATTCACATCCTCCCACAGCCACTCATCCCATTGAATCCCCATTTAACAACTTTTTACATTTAGTTGTTTTCCTCAATGACAATTACATTCCAGAGTAAAAATAACATGCCTCAAGCAAAAAATGCATTCTTGTCCTATATCCCTTTGGATACAACTATCTTTCTCTTTCTGAATTTTTTACATTACGAATAACCTCTTCAGGGGTTTCTGCAGGACAAATATACTTGGTTTGCCTATAAAAAACCAGGGTTCATTTTCTACAGGATTTAATGATTGAAATACTGTCAGGCAGTTATTTTATTAGGTTTATAACATGGAGACTGTTGCAAGATTTTTGCAGCTAATGGAATAAAGGAGGCTGAGAGATATTCAGCCATTTATAATTGATTTTGTCAGACATTGCTCACTACTGGGAATACACATGTGGTCATATCTTTCTTTGTATCAGCCATTGATAATCAACTGATAGAACTGCAGTTAACTCCATGTGCCTCTAAAGCTTGACTTTCAAGGGAAGGGGGTTTCATAATTTTTGGTCTTGTAACTAAGACAGTTATTTTTGTCACATTTTTACTTAGTCTTTTGCATATAAGATGATGATTTTTTTAATGTTATTAATGAGTACTTAACTTTTGATGAGATAAAAAGACTTCAGAAATTTTGGGGAATCTGTCGGCCCTTGAATTATGATAAATATAAGACTGGCATCCCCCATTTTATCAGTTTGGACAATCTTTTCTTACTCTGATAGGAAAGTGAAAGAAATAAGGGGAAAATTTTGGCACTACATTTTTCCCTAAAAATGCCTTTTCTTCGAACCAATGTGCTTAAAGGTAGATGTCTGTTGAACCCAATGCATTGGCATGAAATTTTAATGTGCTTTTCACGGAAGTTTTTCTCATTGCAGCTTTAATTAGATATTCTGTCCAAGCATTATCACTGTCTGGAATTCTGGTTATTCTAGCTGTGGCTATTTGCTCTGTGTTTTTAACTATATTGTGTTATAATGGAGTCAATTAAAAATTCATGTTGAGGCTCCATTCAGTTGTTGTTATCAAGTATTATTATCTATATCAATGGAAATTATTTGAAACTTAAATGGGGTAAATACATTCCTTCTTCAAATTAGGACATTCTTATTCATTTGTTGATGAAAAAGTAAAAAATTGCAGTGATGGCAAAAACTATGCAGCACTGTTACTTAAACCATTTTTCTTGAGTTTGTATTCTTATGATATAGCTATAAATTCCTCATTTTATTTTGTTGGCTATTAGCAGTTTGAGGCTCTTAAGGTTAAATCAATTATGTAAAATTTTAACTTTTAGATTTGTGAAATAGCTTATGAAAACTTGGTGCCGGTTAAGAATCAGTTAGGCAGGAACATGGCCTCAGCTTAAGAAAAGTATCACTGCCAATTTATTTCACTTAGGATTATTTCACAAGTGAAATTTTCGAACACTTTGAAAACAAAAGACTTTGTAAGCTCAGATTTTAACACATTCCCACGCATGCATGGTTTGGAATGAAATCTCTTGGAGTAAACTCATGGAAAACATTATGTTTTGCATGAGTTATTGAGAAAAAATAATGATAAATGGAACCAAATTAATTCATTCCAAAAGTTATAGAATATGCTCGTAATACAGAGATTTCACTCTGACTGCCATTGTTTATCCCGTTTATTTTGCATTACTGCTTACATTTAGCTTGCATTCTGACACTAATATAACCATGGTTATTCAATTAATCATTTTGTTTCTTTGATTGTATTGGTTTTTTTTTGATTTGCCTATTTTCTTTTTTTTTACTTGAGTAGTAATGTGAAATATATTGGTAACCAATTTATGCCTATCACAGAAAATGTCTCTGTTGTCGAAATGAGCTCAAGGTCTTAAAAAGAACACCAGCCCAAGTTGAGTGTCTTTTTTTGCAAATGTTTTATTCATTGTTTTGGAATAGTTCACATAAATAAAATGAAGTTCTGTTATGCATTGTAGTGTCAAGTGCAAACTTTGTAAACAAAATCCTCTACCAGTCAATAAAAAAATTCCACTGCAGTCATCTTGAGAGTCTTTGAAGCATTGATTCCATTTTATTCAAGGAAACAGCCTTCATGTACATTTTGGGAATTTTTTCCTCATTTGAACCTTATATATTTATATACTGTTATTGGAAAGGTTTTAAATATACCCATAACAACCTCTTCTCCCTCCGAGTCTTTTTACGGAAGCTTTTTTTCGAGAATATGGGCTCTTTTTATCTTGTCAAACTTTGATCAAATTTTATCTGATATAAATTTTGGTTTAGGTGTTAGTCATTCTTAAGACCATATAAGACATTCATATTTCTGTGATGGAAGTTCATAGAAACTGCTTTAGAAAAGCATGTCTATTAAAACTTTTTGTTTCTGTAAGTGCATATTCTTTTCTAGTAGAATTAACTTTGTATCTCTATCTCTCATTGATTTATATTTTTACTTTCTGCCATAATTTTCCATGTTTCTAATCTATAACTAACAAAATTACAAGCCATATTTTGAATGAAAAACACTGGGCTTCCTTGCTGTCACTCTCTGAATAACACTTCCTAAGTTTTTCTTAATTTTGTATCTTGTAGCTAAAGCCATGATTAATTTTCTTGTCACATGAAATTCACGGCATGATTTAGTTTTAAATCTTTTACCCCCATAACAGTTTTACAGACTTGTTACTGTCTTTTGTTTATTTGCTTATGTTACTTTTTTTTATTTCCCATGGGATGTCAATGCGGTTTTGATACCAAAATCTTTGAAAAATCTTCGGAGGCTGTTTCCCATTTCCCCAAACCTCCTAGAACCCACAATCCGGAAGTTTTTTTTCAGGTGCATGCGAAAGCAATTATGACGAAGATGCAAAAACTGCTGATGGCTAAAGTAAGAATGAGTTTCATCTCATCAGAAAAAGGAAGGGGCATGTATAGGTGATAGGAAGCATGAAGTAACATTCATTAACTCTCTTGTTTTCTTTAAACATTGCCTGTTTATACAGTTTGAAACCCTAATTCCATTTGTACTCTTTAAGCAGTTCTTAGAGTTTGCTCAGTCTGCTTTTGTTCAAATGTATTCAAATTATGTAGAATTGGTAGAATAACTACCTGGAAGAGTATAATGGAATCAATATTTTAATTAAATGCGATGGACAAGTTTTTAAACAGTCATGAAAGGTAATGCGGGACAGAATTTCATTCTTTTCTAATCTTTATAGTTAAGATCATTTTGAATGAGAATTTTAACAAAGTATTTATGATATTTTCTTAAAAACTTCATCATCTATGGCAAAATTCTTATTACAAATTTGTCTTTTAATCAAAATTGTAAGTATTATTCCAAAACAGCTAAATTTCATCTGTTTTTCAGTATTCTCCAGTTACATATTTGGGATCCTTATCATATATGTCAATGACAAGTAGAAATTATAAGAAATACATGTTTTGCTTCAGGTGCACTGAGAGTTAAACTCACTGTGAATGTCAAAGAAGACAAAAAACCAAGGCAATTGAAGAATACATATAAATTGGATTAAAAATATCATGCACTCATGTTTAGCAAACCCAGTAATTTATTAGTTCACATCAGCTGCTTACATTCAAGTATTAGCGATGTCACTTTAGTGCATGCTGAATGTGATGAATTGTGAATGTAGATTAAGTATCTATGAAAATATTAAAATATTTTAGCTAGTTATGCAATTGCTATCCATAGAAGATTTTTTAAATTGACAACTATATGCAGAAATAGTTTTAAATTGAATCACAATTGTAACGTTCCTTAAATACAAGTCATGTATGTATTGTAAGGCTGATTGATCACATTTTTAATTTTCTGTTACAGATGATCTTAGCTATAAAAGTGCAAGATATTATTTTCATTTCACATCAGCAGCATCTATTAGAGAAAAATTTGGATGCCCTCTAATGATCAATTGCATTCAAAAAAATTATCATAGATTATTAAGATTTTATGAAAATATTGGTCACATTTTAGATGGTGTAACTTTTGTAAACATCTAGTATTGTATCAGATATTCATACCACATTTTAGTGCTGGTTTCAATCATCAGATATCCATGTCTATGATTTGTCATTTAGGAATCACAGCATCATTGATGAGCAATATTATTATTTCTAAATTTGCTGCCTTAAATGGCATAATTCAGGAAAAATTCAATTATTTCAAATTCCTATAATCTCCTTCTGGATAAAATTAATACACACCATAATTTTAAGAAGGAAGTTTTGGTAAAAGTGTCAGATTTAATATATCATGGTTGAAGGTCCAAATGTATTAGGTAACTCAGTATGCACATTTATTAATTCTTATTACAGAATTTACATAGCTTTCAAAAATCAGACTTAATTTAAAGTAATGAAACAAAATGTGAAAAATATGTAATAAACCATCTCCTATCCGTTCAAATAAGTTTAAATAAAATAGTATTATAGGCGTTTAAGATGCAGGTAAAATTCCAGCACTAAATTTTAGGAAAAAAGTATATGTTACGCGCTGACATAAGTATGCTCTCATATTTACCCAATCAGTAATCAAGCTGTGGTTCAAGTTGGTCCTTATGTGTAAGCATCTCATGATTTCAAATTGTTCTCCCAAGTAATAATTGATTATCAAAAATTAAATCGTTTTCTTTAAATTTACTCTATTTTAAACCTCATTAATATGACATATAATTGATGGAGTTGAAATTCCCTGCCTTAAAAAAAATTAACTGGATCATTCCAGTTTTCTTTGTTGAAGTTTTTCTTTGTTTCTACAGATTTATTTTGAGAGATATTTATCTCAGATTCTTACGCGAAATATACCACCATCGAGATGTAATTAATTCGATAATCATTTGGCGGAAGTATCGCCGAATTTATTTTTCTAAGCAAGATTTTTTAAGTTCGTTTTTATTTAGATGTACCAAATTTATTCAAGTACGAATGGAATGGAAATAAAATCATCTGCATATCTTAGAAGGCAGGAGCAGTAGCCCACTCAGTCTTTAGTTCTCGATGACCGCATCAAATCTACTAAACTTCTTTCGCAACTAACTCGTCTAAATTAATAGTAACTGTGCAATGCGCAACGGTCGTCTATTACATGATGTCTCCATTGAGACTTTTAGTTTGATTTTCTACAGGAATGTAGATTTAAAGGCATATTGTGGTAACCAGTGATCTAATTAAGCAATCTGGTAAATGGGCAATTTATTGAAAGGGAATTACCAAAACAGTGTGATGATGGCGTGACAACTGCACGCACCGGTGGCCCCACGCACGCCCCTTTCTTATTCCGATCGATTCGGAAGACACTAGCGCCATCACGACGGCAGAAGCAATAACAGGGGCACCGACAACCATTCTTTTCGCCCCTTCTGCACCACGGCGTTTTTATTTCCCTTCAGTTGAGAGCTCGCCTCCTTCGTTAAACGATGAACTCTCGACCCGCTCCGATCCATTTTCATTTTAGATTTCCCATTTCTTTCTCTCCCGGCCTTTTGTCCCTTCGAACGTTCTTGAATCATTAACTTTCCCTCTTCTGCTCCTTTCTATCTTTTTCTTGCACGCCCAGCGGACATACCTCCCACGCTTTTGTAAAATTTATATTCTCCAATCAAAAGAAGGGCTTTGAGGTATTGATTTGAAAAATCATGTCCTGTAAGATCAGGAGAAAATTCCCTGCGAAACTTGAATGGTGAATTCACGGTGAATTTCACGGTAATATAGCATAGGTATTTTGCAGGTGAAAGCTTTTATCTACTGGTCTTTAATATGCGTGGTTTCGTGCTTCTTCACTTGAAGATGACGTGTATGCGTCGAAATTAGCCGTGCTCTTTTGGTTTGCGTGTATGGCGTTTTTGCGAAGTTTTTCTTTCTATTAAAATAGAATCTTTGTTTTAAAATAGTTCCCTGCTCTCTAAAATTGATCTAGTTCTTTTTTTATTTTCGTGATTTTTTTATCATTTAGAGTCCGAAAACCAATTAATAATATCAAAAAGAACAGCCATGGATTTGTGAAGAGACATTATATCAATCATATTTTTCCATTCGCTGCTAATAAGGACATGAGCGAATCTAGAATCATCGTAAAGATTATCAATTCCGTATGTAAGCGAAATTTCGACTTATAAATCTGATCTTTGATTTAACCCTCGCAGTCACGCACCCTTAAAGATTAATGAAGTGAAGGCGAGTTATCTTTTGTCTCGCCGCAAGGAGTAATAATAATAAATACACCAGTATACGTGCTTGGTATCTCTGAGTCGCTAGGCTAGCGTGTTTATTCGTATGCCAAAGGGACCGGATCGGGGACTCGGAGGTAATTTATTCGCGCGAGAGTAGTACACTGTAATATATATATAATTCAGCAAATTATAACGAATGCAATGTAAGTAAAATCGGTGCAAAAGTTCCTGAATGAAACGAATCATGTTAAAAAGTTTTACCTGTATTTTCATATTAATGAACTCCTTCACCTTTCTCCAGGAGCAAACAAGGGAGCCCCCGCGAATCTTTTTTCGTTGAAATCCTCAGCAACCTTTTCGTTAATTGGCGCAATTTTTTCTCCTGTCCATCCGTTTCCTTAGCTGCCTAACGTCAACGAACTGCAATAAAATTGGGTAACATGATTAATGTCGACAACGAAATATTTCTGCAGCATTACGTACTTTTCGTTCTCTTGCTGTTTTATTACTTCCATGAAATGTGGAGATTCATTACGATCACTGTGATTTATTCCGCTTATTCCTCGGATATATTTTCAGTCTTAATGACGCCATTTTTTACTTTTTTTACGACACCCTTGCACTTGGGAGATGTACGAGTGTCATCCATTACAGGTTGTCTAATGTTTGGACTCGCGGACGGGGGATTTATCGCCAAATCCTCCTTTCTTGGCATCTCAGAGAATTCTTTTTAATCCAGAGCGTAAAATACGACCCTTTTTATCGACTCCCTGAAGGCGATTAATTCCGTAATCTTGCGGGAACGATTCTTTTCTTCGCTAGAGACGTATTTCGCACTCCGCTCTTTTTCTAAAGACACGAAAGCCAACGGCTCGTCCTTGATCGGGAGCCGTGTGTTCATTCTCGCAGATTCAAAGTCGTCGTCCGGTATCTCAAGCAGTTTAGTTACATCCGCGATCGTTTTGGCGCTGTCATCTCCCGCGATTCGTTCCACGCGTTTCTCAAGGATGCCCATCCTTTTTTATTTTTTCGCTTCCCGCTCCTAAACACCTTCGCCACTGCACGAAGCGAAAGAGATAAGAAAAACATAACGAAGCTCTTTGGGTCAGAGACTCCTCGGAATGAAAATAAAAGAGGGTGGTAATAAAAAAATAAGCCCATATCTCAGTTTCCCGAGATGCGGATAATGTAGACCACGTGTTTCGTTGTTCCCTGGACCTCCCGCAATGCCCTGCTCACTCCCATTCCCTCTCCCGGTCCGCAATATTTTTCTCTTCTTAACTTCCTACATTTTTCCGACATCCTCTAGCTCTTAACCAACCACCCTTTGACCTTCTCCTTCTCAGCGCTCCGTGTCAACCCCTCCCACCCATTTCCCCCGCCCTCACTATCTCGACACCCCACGCGTGTTTCCACTTCCATCCCCGGAAAAAGAGCTGAATACATCACACAAACACACACCTCTACTTAACTTCATAATGTCTGAGCTTCTGTGTTCTTCTGGATATCTAGGAATCGAATGCGCGGTTCAATATAATAAGGCTATTATTCGAAACGAAACAATTTCCTAACAATTGCTTGTATAAGGATTTTAATTCGATTAATAATGTAATACAATTTACTCGTAAATAATGAAATCCTCATCAAAAACGTATTGTTTCCAAAAATAAGCATAGTTAATGTCACATCTCGAATCGGAAATTACTATAAAAGGTTTTTAGACATTACATTCACACATACCACGGTAGACCTTGATCTCCTCCGGAATCGTATACTTGGAGTACCAACGTCGTGAAAAATATTACTCAACTCGAATTCTCATATCACGGCCAAAGTTGGTGGGTAGGCTTCCTCGACGACTGTTTACATCACTTCCTCCCAGTGAATGACTTTGAATACAAAGATAAAGAGCAAGTTCTACCTTCACACTGGCGGCCACCTACTGACCTATGTGGCAAGTGAGCCTACCAGATGCAAAACCGCAGTCAGTTAAGCCCGACAGATCTTCGAAATGTGCTCGTTTTCCTAGTGCCGCTAAGTCGTAATCCAAATATAGAATACCATCAAGCCGGCGGCATTGGCCGTAGTGTTAGAAAAACATTTGAGAGACCTCCGCTGCATATAATTGGACGAATTGGAGAATTGTGTGCACAAACATTTTCATTCATCTAGTCATATAAATCGGCGCAATCATCAATTAAAACATCGAGCTCCTAAATCAAACTTAAAATTTCCAGGTACGGCATGCTTAAAGTAACGGTGCTTAAGTATCTGTTCGCACGAGAGGAAATTTAAAACTGAAGTTAAAAATATTCAATAAATATTAATTATTGATATAGGTTCAAAGCCATATTTTATCAGAAAAAGAAAGAATTTAATAGAAATAAATTCCGTTTTGCTTCGTAAAAGTGTTTTGGGATAAACAACCGATACATTTTCATGGGTTAAAAGATAAGATAAATATTCAATGAAGATAATTCCAAATTATAAGCATGAATTAAGTACAAATATGATCATAACGATTGAGATATAAATTTCGAAAATTATGCAAGGAATACAGGTATTTCCTATCATTACTCGTTTCGAGGGATGATTCCAAATGATCAATGAAACCAAACATTTGATCCGCTGAACCTCCAGTATTGACCAATAGCAATTTTTTACGATAAGTCTACTCGAGAGGCTGTTAGACGCTGTTAGAATACTGCATTAGAAATGTTAACTGAAAGAGACGAAGTACTTTTCCTCAGATTAAATATTTGTGAAGAGTACTCCATCTTCTTCATAATACATTTGCGTAATTTTTCCTGTAAACCTAAGCCAGATTTCCCCCCTCGATTGATGCACTTACCACCCGAATGGGAAAACGATTGAAACATAAAACACGGGAATGAGTCGAAAATGGCCAATCACTCAGCGTCTGAGGTCGGCATCCCGAATTGTGTGTTCCAGCAGGAGGAGGGGTCCACTGCGTGTGGGGAAGAAAAGGACGTTTCTGTGGAAGGAGAGGAGAAGGAGGAAGTGGTGGAGGAAGAGGAGGAGATAGGGGAGGTTGGAGGGGAGGACGCGGAGGTCACGGAGCCGGAGGAAGAGGGGGAAAGCCTCGGGACCACAACGTTGGACGAGCATTCATTGCTCACCACGCCCAGCCCTAGTACGGAATCTGCTTCCGCGGAAAATCTACATGAGCAGGTTAGTGCAAAACATCCCCCCCTCCTGGTCTCCCCCACCGTAACGCCCCCCACCACCCAACGGCGCGCTTAGTCCTTCCCGCCGCATCCAGGTTCCTTCAGCTCCCGTGCGTTTCTATCGTTTCCGTCGTGGGCGGCGAAGGCTTTGACGCGTTTGCCGATGATTAATTAAAACCCGTCGGAATCAATGGGTTAGTGAATCCCCTGTTGAGTTCCTTCGGTGGTTCTCGCACCGAAAAGGATTATCGACCCCCTGGTGGTGTTTCTCCTTGGCTTTTGTTTTCCTAGGGATTATGGTTGACAGATCGACTTTCCTGGGTTTCGCAGCCCGCGATTTTTCCTGGTGTGTGGGGGTTTGGAAGTCGATGGTTTGACGGCATCCCTTTCAGTTCGTCGGCGTGAAGGGGACGTGCTTCCTCGGGTCTTGAGCTTGTTTACGTTGTGGGAGTCGGTGTATTTTTCGTGGGGAATGCGGAACGTGCGTTTCTTTTTTTTTTCTTCCGGTTGGGTGCCGCTGAGGAGTTGCTGGGGTGTGTTTTTCAAGGCGACGGTTTCCGTGCTTCTGGTGCGTGCGTTGGTACAAATAAGGGAGACTTACGTGTTTTTCTCGTAGGAGTCTGTTGGAAGTAAATCTGGAAAGTTGTAGCGGAGTATCTTATCACTGAGGAATTCTTCCACATGATTTCTTATTAAAATGCGTGTGTCATCCTCTGATTGAAGTAATACTCGCTTAATTTAATCGGTCCGTGGTGTTCATTCTTAAATCTAAACGGTTCGACGAGTTCACTGGGGATACAGGTGGTAATCGCAGGTGAAAGAATGAAAGGATTTCGCGATACGAAACATACTTAGGCTAGCGCTGCTGTGTTTTTTATAGTGTATTCTTTTTTGAGTACCGATGCTGATATCCAAATCTAGGAAACAAATTTTTCTCCAGAAGTAAAATTCCATTTTACGAAAGTTTGCTCGGAAATACGCGATTCAAGTGCGTGGTACCAGTTCTACCTGTTGGAATATCACAACCTTTACATTATCGAACTTAGCAAGGACTAACATTTACTGATTATAATTTATCATCGATTCCTAGCCTCATTGATATTAATTTCAGCGACCGGTTTTTCACTTAAGTAGAAATCAAACACAACTCCCGTCGTATTACAATCTCTATTTTTCCAAAAAATTTCCACCGGTATGTTTATTATGATTTACTCATCCTAGCATCGCTGACGTTTCTCTTCGGTATAATAAGTTGAAAAGACCTCTTTCGGATTATGATTCGGTTTCTTCATTCTCGTTCCATCCTTCCGTACAGTTGTCATTCTCAGAATTCAGTCGGGAATCTCGTAAAATTTGCATGAAGTAGTCTTTAATTGACTCTTTCGGGGGAAACGTTTTGAGGATTTCCATATAAATAGCTTTCCGCTGAATCTGAGGCGGAAAGGTTATGCTCATCGAGAGATATGGTAATTAAGATGATTTTGGCCAATGAGTATTCGCACGGAATCGCCCTGAAATGAGACGTTATGAGAACTCAAAAGGATTTTCGAAGTCTTACTGCAAAGAGAACTCTTATATCTGAGCTCTGTTGAGGAAGGCTCTTGGCGGGCCGCATCATTTCCATTAGCTGCGGATGCGTCTTCATAATATTATGTGCTCGATTAATTTTGCGAGATATTTTGCTTTGAGAAGCACGGTTTGAAAAATTAGGAAACTCCCCCGTCATTCATGCCGGGCCTATCTTTTTAACATTATACACCAGCTGTTGTTGAAACGCATGAAAAACATGTGGCCCTTATTAGCTAAAAGGTTGGGATTGTCTGTAAAAATTCAACATATTTCTTATTTATGCTATTTAGAAGATAAGGAGATTTTATCTGCGGATATTTTTCGAGTAAAATTGGTAGTACGTCAAATATGTGAAGAAATATTTTGTCAATTATTATTTCTGAAATAAACATTCATAAAAGTGTCAATTCTTGAATTTTTGGCGGTATAGTTAGTGAGGAAAAAGATCATAAACCTCTTGCCATTAAATTTATTCGGGTCATAAATTCCTCACATATTCTTGGGTTTTAAATGTAGACCTTCACTCAGCCACCGCCTGAACACAAGGACTCCTGACGATAACTTCTACTATTCCTCACACAAAACTAACGCTTTCCAAAGATCTGTCTCTGCCATTAATCTTTGGAATTCTCTACCAATTAGTATAAAAACTGCAAGGGTTTACATCAATTTAAACATTTATTTTTTGACTCTTGAAATGGCATAGAGAAAATTTCAATCGGAAGTGATATAGCTATCTCTTGAGGGATCCGAATCTATTGAATCTACACAAAACTATCGCTTTCCAAAGATTTTTTATCGTCTCTTCCATTAATATTTGGAATTCTGTACCATATTGTATAAGAAATGCAAGGAGTTTACACCAATTTAAATATTTATTTTTCTCGCATATTCGGACACTGTAATACAATTGTGCATTGTAATTTAAATTGTATATAGATTATATTATTCTAAACTGTATCATATTATTAATTATTATTTTTGTTTTACTGCGGCAATGTATATGGATTTATTTGATGTTTTTATTTTGTCCTTAGGTGGCTTTCTGCCACAGGGCACCAATAAATATTATTACTATAATTATTACCGCAAAGTTTGAGTCGCTACTTCGTGCCGCGATAAAACATGATAATTATTTCTTAACGTTGAGTACGATACGATAGTTTTTAAAAATGTTTTAGCATTTCATTCATCTGTATTCCGTTGCAACGACAATCTCGCAGTGAATTGGAAAGGAGTGAATTTGCATGCTACGCTAATTACAAAGTAAAATCTCTGCTCTTTTGCCCTTAAAGAGTGCCTGCGCGTAAAGGAAGCGTGCGCCTTATTCATCGTTTTTTGACAAGTCCCGCTTTCGCTTAACTCCGCAATTTCCAGACTCTTGCCGACGCAGGAAAATTTTCGCAGCAAAATCCCGCTCGTAAGCTTTTCGAAACGCTTTAAAACTCCTCAGGAAACGCTTTATTTGCCCCCAGATGCTCAATAACACGCTCTCCCTCTCTCCTCCCCAGCGGAATCGTCATTCTTCCTTTCTCCTCCTCATCATCAACTTTTCGTTGCCTCTGCTAATGGAGATCATAAATTGATAATTCTCTTCGGTGAGTTGGGAGCGCTTTATCTCAGTCGGGTGAAAAGGGAGCGCTTTAAAGACTCAAATGAGTCCCACTCCGGGGGCCACAATTATCTTCATCTTCAGCAAACTGCCGCTTGGCCTCGGGGAAGTTCTTCCGATTCCTCTCCGGATGATTATTGCAGCGATTATCGCCCCCTGGTTGTTCTCCTTGGTTTACTAACAGTGTGATGTTTGATTTCCCATTCGTAATGCCTCCGCGAGAGAATTGAGAGGTCGCCGAGGCTTGTCGAAGGAGCTCACCTCGATTCCGTAATTAGCTCATGAATGTACTGTTGTCGGATCGCACTACCCAAGTTGCTCTAACTTCGAATTCAATCCATCCAAAGTTTGGAGTGGAATTGGGGATGGAAGCTTCGGAATTCATCCTGCGGAGTTACCACTGGTTTAACTGTTAGTTATTGTTGAACAAAGTAACTTCTCGTCCAACTGAGAAGCTGGACTAAATCGTATCAATCGTGCATTCAGAAGTTTTGTTTCGGGGGTGAACTTGAATATTGTAACCATTAATGTCTCATTTACGTCGTAGTGCGAACTAATTTATTATCATCATAGGAAATCATGGCCTATAAAGAAATGTTTTAAGCGACCAAATTTTTATTCATAAGACCCTTAAGAATTTGGTTCTGAATAAATACTTATGGAATCTTGGGGGGAGGGGGCTTAAGCCCGTTAGCCACCCCCTTGGGCGCGCGCCTGCAATCATATGCTCTTATTTCTGATTCTTAGTTATGATTTTCTTTTATTACCATTGTTGGATAACACCTTTCCTTATTAGCTTAAACTAATTGAAGATAAATTTTTATTTTGGTGAAGTTAAACTGGGGTTATATTGATAGATACGCCTTTCCGTTTAGCTTTCATCTAAAATATACGATAACATACGTAATTATGAAGCAAATAAGATGATAACAAAATCGCCTTAAAAATTTTTCGAATGTCCTTCAATCATCTGACAAATGGTACCATCATACATACATAAGTGTTCTACCCTTCGGTAGGTCCATGTGCCCTACTAATATTCCCTATTCATAGCCTTTTCCTTCGTTACCTGGTAACTAACCCCACCATTTATGTCATCTAACATTTTTTGCCTTTGCCTTCCCCTCTGTCTTTTCCCTTGCATTCTACCCTCTATTACATTCTTCAGCAATCCCTCTCCTCTCAATATTTGACCCACCCATTTCTTTTGTCGGCGCTTAATTACTTCAATTAAAACCCTTTCCTCCCCAACCATTTCTAGCACCTCTATATTTGTTTTTCTATCCACCCAGCTCACCTTCTCCATTCTAGGCCACACCCACATCTCAAATGCCTCCAATCTTTTGATGTCCTCTTTTCGTAAGGTCCACGTTTCACACCAATACAGCAAAACACTCCATATCAAGGATTTTACCAATCTTTTCCTGATTCCTTTATCGTGACCCTTTGTCATCAATTCCCTTCGCTTCATAAAAGCTTCCTTGGCCAATGAATCACATCATCATCGAGTATTAAAATGGGTTATGAAATTGTTCCACCCTCTTTGTCAATTGATGAGATTTTTGGAGTTATCCTTTCCGAAAGTAAATTTTAATTGTCTAGCCGTAGAAAAATTTTGCTGTGTGCAAATCAATTTGTCACCTTCGGTGATTATTTTTGACGAGTGGATAGTAAAGGGTCAATTATCTGTTCAGCGGGTTTTAGATTCAAATTAATATTAGATTCATCAAATCGTCATTATTAATGTTTCAGTTTGATTTGAATCATCTCGTATTACTCTCCATTTACGTTTCAAATCCTGTTAGATTAAGGATGACACAGCCTATTCAGTTATACTTAAATTTGTCTTATATGCAGAAGAAAGTTTTTGCCAATTTAAAAATTCTCAGCCGGTTATTGTCTCCGTTTTTTCCGATTTTCAGATGAAAACACAACCTAAGGAAGTGGAATGTTATTAATTTAGTTCGTTAAAGTATTTTTTCTGGAAATCCTCGAAGATAAACGGAAGAAAAATAAATACTCGTATACATGTATAGAATGGCGAGCCGGGCAGTCACACCAGGATCTTCCTCTTTCCTAGCGGGTTTTAACTGTGTCAACCCGAAGATCGATTGGAACTATCCTGCTTGATAGCTCGATTGGTTTTCACATAAATTAATCCCAAAGCACATCGATGACTTTGTTGCTATTCTCTGATAAACTGTTATGCACCTGTTAATCTCTAGATACTGTGTGTTTATCGTACGCGAATTTGCGTTTCTAGCTATTGATTTTTCCAAAATTTCCTTAATTTCAAGCGGAGATAACCGTAACCGATAAGCCATCCTACCCGTGATAACTCAGAGGTCGTATAGAAAACCATCCAAGCCGGAGCATATAAAGCAATTTTTCATGTAAGCGGGAGCGTTGGCGCATTGTCTCCTGCATTATCCGTTTGATAGTATCTTCGCTTCGGAGGGCAAGCACGTGCTGTTTGATGTCGGTGTGAGCAATCACTTTGCTCCCTCGTTTTCTCGCTTCCGCTGTGCCCGGCGAGCGGTCGTAATTGATTCCGAGGAATCAGAGCGAGGAGCAGTTGGGGCGTGGTATTTACGTAACGTTTCCCCACCTTGCTAGCGTAAACCCTTCACCGTCACTCATTGGTTCCGTTCCCGCTCCTTTCGAAATTTATCGCGGGAGAATGGCGTCTTCTTGCCCGCCATAATGTGCCCTATTCGACCGCTAAGTTGGCATCCGCGTTTCCGTTCCATTCCGCGTCGATTCGAATGAGCTTTCAAGTCAACAGGTGAGAATTTCACCAACGATTAATTTTTCGGTCCACGTCGGCAGGATTCAGACTGTACGTGAGTTTGGAAACCGCCTCAGGCCGCGGCGATCGATGGGGCGTAAATGTTTGGATGTGGGAGGTGATAATGGCCGTCTCGAAAATTAAAAATTCAAGCAGTGAAACTCATCATTGCGTATAGCTGTGATATTTTTTTGGAGAAGTGTTTGGAATGTGAGTGAAGTCATATGCCCGAAGGCTGGTTATAATCCCAGAAAAGATGATGAGTGAGGTAGTCTGGCTTTGCTTTCCTCACTGAGTCCGAATGCTGTAAGAGGAAAATTCCAAGTTAGTGCAGCACTTATGAATAATATTTTCTTATGAAGGTATGAACAAAATTAACGTCATTATTAGACAACATCACCTCGCCTCGGTGGATTTCATATCATCACAGCTTCAAACAGATCAGAAAATATACGAAAAATATATTTAGCTTATTCCTATACCTAAAGACAAATGAAAAATCTATTAATCTAGATAAGGTGTCAGAAACGTATTTATAGTATTCTTCCTAAATTCAGATTAGAGCTGTTGGATGGAAACCTGTTAATCGGAATTCAGGACTGCACATTACCTTTCGTTGTTTCTTGCTCATACTTGCCAAATATTTCGGAAATATTTAACATGTTTATCACTCTTNACTTCCTGAGGTTCAATTTTTACTCCTTTTGAGTAGCTCTGATTTTTCGAAAACTACTACGAATTTGAGGCCGCGAGCGAACTGTCCCGGTCATTAAAGCTTCACCGTTGTAAGAGTGAGATTTCATTCGAATACAATAAGGGATGCGTAGAATTTGTAGTATATAATTATAATAAATTTTCGCCCCAAGATGATATTATGTCTGAGTCAACTATTTTGAAGGTTGTGTAATTTTTAAATTTCTAGTAATTACTTCGCGTGTGACTCATTGCAAATATCATTGTGGATCTGTCCTGCGTGCTTATTTTAGTAACCCTGCTTAAGGCAGGAATGGAGAAGTTTTTTCGGATAAGTGCCGTATTTGCAAAGTTAAAAATCCGATGTGGTGCCAGATCATGGAGTTGAATTTTGTCGCGTTTTATATTAAAACTAGCTGAAGTGGCTATTGATTCTCAAATGGGAAAATAGATGTCGGATTAAATGTAATATACCTATTTGTACATAAGAAAAAATTACATCTCGCATCATCTCGTAGTTTAGTCCAACGGGACAGGTTATCGAAAACAAAAATTTTATAATCAAAGTTCGAGGACGAAGTCTACAATCAACATTAAGAATGTGAATCAATATTGAATGTCCCTCTTATTATGATGATGAGTGAGGTAGTCTGGCTTTACTTTCCTCACTGAGTCCGAATGCTGTAAGAGGAAAATTCCAAGTTAGTGCAGCACTTATGAATAATATTTTCTTATGAAGGTATGAACAAAATTAACGTCATTATTAGACAACATCACCTCGCCTCGGTGGATTTCATATCATCACAGCTTCAAACAGATCAGAAAATATACGAAAAATATATTTAGCTTATTCCTATACCTAAAGACAAATGAAAAATCTATTAATCTAGATAAGGTGTCAGAAACGTATTTATAGTATTCTTCCTAAATTCAGATTAGAGCTGTTGGATGGAAACCTGTTAATCGGAATTCAGGACTGCACATTACCTTTCGTTGTTTCTTGCTCATACTTGCCAAATATTTCGGAAATATTTAACATGTTTATCACTCTTTCGATTTAAAATTTGCGAAGGATAGTCAACTATTTTGAAGGTTGTGTAATTTTTAAATTTCTAGTAATTACTTCGCGTGTGACTCATTGCAAATATCATTGTGGATCTGTCCTGCGTGCTTATTTTAGTAACCCTGCTTAAGGCAGGAATGGAGAAGTTTTTTCGGATAAGTGCCGTATTTGCAAAGTTAAAAATCCGATGTGGTGCCAGATCATGGAGTTGAATTTTGTCGCGTTTTATATTAAAACTAGCTGAAGTGGCTATTGATTCTCAAATGGGAAAATAGATGTCGGATTAAATGTAATATACCTATTTGTACATAAGAAAAAATTACATCTCGCATCATCTCGTAGTTTAGTCCAACGGGACAGGTTATCGAAAACAAAAATTTTATAATCAAAGTTCGAGGACGAAGTCTACAATCAAGATTAAGAATGTGAATCAATATTGAATGTCCCTCTTATTATTAACATGTCTCAAAGTAATGTGTAAGTTTGCAAGATTTTCAACTTCCAGTTCTGGTAAATTTAATCGTATAATTGTCAAGAGTCCGAAATGATAAATAAAAAGTTACTCCTACATCTCCACTAATTTATTACGGTGCTACGCATGTTTGTTGCCCCTGTAATTCATCACTACAAATTGTTCGTGACTGATATAATTAAAATCTCTGAAAATTTTCATCCTCTTCATATCGTCATTTGCTTCTAAATGGGCCAAAATACAAATGCATTCTTATGGGAAAATGCCTGAACTCGGAATCAACAATCGCATTGGTCGTCAGGGGGACGGGTTGTTTACAACCTCAAAATTTCACAAAATATTCGCATATTTTATCTAAATTCTCGCAATTTCGAAACGAAAGCTTTATTCTACGACAATAATAAGAATCTGTATTCAATTTCCCTTCTTTTGGTACTTATTTTGACTTTATACGAATATTCCTTCTAATTTAATTTTGCAAAAGAAATAAAGTCTGTACCCGATAAAATCGAACTTTACATGTATTTCTTATGGAAATCTATCTGAACGATCTTGGTTCAAACCCAGCAAATTTTGCGAATGAAAAGTTGACAGTACTTCCTTCCGGCTCACGGAGAACACGTACGCAAAGTTTGATGCAAATCGGACAAACGGTGTGGACTCCAATCGCGAACAAACAAACACACAAACACACAGAATTTCTGCTTTATATATATAGATAGATGTTATTGTTGGGCTTGGTAGGTTCCCTTCTCCCCAGCTTAGGAGAAACGAAATGTCGAGAAACAAACAGTTCTTGCGGCTTAGAAGTCGTTTTTGAACAACGATCGGCTCAATAATTGTTAAATTGTAAACAAAAGAACAGCTATTAAGATAGCCTGTAGCGAATTTATCTCGCCTCGCGGCGACAGACAGAGGATATTGTTATAAAACTGTGTCGGGGGACAACTTACAGTTATTCCTTTTTCGGCCTCAATACTTCCTTTTCTACAAAAAATCTCGCTCTTGATTAGCGCGCGCCGTAATTTAGTTAGCTCCTGGATATTTGTTTGCGAAAACGGAGATTTTTGGCGCGATTCCTACTCATCCTCTCAAAGGATGTTTATTTTCCGAAGTCCTTCGACCCTTTCCCGGAGAAGGCTGTTCTTGACTTTTCGGATTGAGGGAGGCGATGGAGGAGTTTGCTTTATCCCTGTTTTGAATGATCTCTGCGAAATTTCCAGTGATTTTTCGACTTACTTTTTATTTCGATGAAAGTTCATATCGGCTCGAGTGTTTGCAAAACGTCTCGGATTCGTGTTATCGCGCGATTTTTCCATTTTTAATCAGCTGATTCGGCCTTGGAAGTCTTTCAGGCTTCAATTAACACACGAATTATCAAATACGCGGGAGAAATGGACGGAATTTGGTAACGTTTACTTTTTCCTTACATTTTCACTTTTTGATAAATTGCATAACGTTTTAATTGCTTTGACGATTCCATTCGCATTCCATCTACCTTCTCGTACAGCTTCGATTATTATCTTTATATCTTCTCCTTTTTATCATACAAATAATTTAGCGATAGTCCTGGGTTAAGCATTTAGAGTCCAATCGCTTCAATGTTATAATTTTGTAACATTTTCTCACTCCCTTTTTCGAGAGTTTGTCCGTTGATTCTTTTTTATGCTCATCGCTGCATCTTCCATATATCGTTTTATCTATGATCTTCCATTTCTTGTTTCTGCCAGATATATTATTGCTGGCGTAATTACTGTATTGAAGGTATTTCATAATGTCAAGGACCTACAGGTCTATTAAATTTCACATATATGAGGAACACCGAGTGATTTCTCGCGGTTCACCGGTTGAGTATCTCTAATGCGATTTGAAACCGGTTCTACACTTACTAAATCAGTCAAATGAGTCACTAATTTATGGATCTATATCAGGTTATTGTACATTATCTCATGCGGGCAACTTGAAAAAATCAGAGTTCAGGTGCCTTGTTCTCGGTTTGGTTGAACATAACCATTATATATACTACATTTCAGATTGTTTCTCTTCCGACGTAAGGGAAAATGCTGAATTATGAGTGCTGTTGTCTAGTTGAGTGTGTTGAGCTAGTTGTCCCCCCTAGGTGGCTTCTGGGTGTACTGCCTCTCAGAAAAAATACCCAAGTGAATATAGCCTGCATTGAATCAGCTTACGTTGCAAATGTTTATTGAACTTCCTGAGGTTCAATTTTTACTCCTTTTGAGTAGCTCTGATTTTTCGAAAACTACTACGAATTTGAGGCCGCGAGCGAACTGTCCCGGTCATTAAAGCTTCACCGTTGTAAGAGTGAGATTTCATTCGAATACAATAAGGGATGCGTAGAATTTGTAGTATATAATTATAATAAATTTTCGCCCCAAGATGATATTATGTCTGCCTGTGATCTTTATATCGTTATCGTAATATATTACTAACTATTTACAACCTATCGACTTATTATATAGTAAAATAACTAGTAAATACTTCGTAAATTAATCACATCCTTTTCAAATATCGCGGAGTAGATACATAAAAGTAATTAACGCGTAAACATTCCTTAGACCTTGAATACTATTAAAATGCAATTTTTCTGACTTTGTTATTTATCATGTAAGATTTTTCTGGGTTTCTGATACGCCTCCAGAGGTACAAAAATGATCCCTTGGCCCACTAAGTGCTCTCCATATAGCTCCCTACCAGATGGGACTATAAAAACAAACCAAACCAAACCTTGCATGGGGTTGCAAAATGTTTGCTAATATTCCGATTTAAAAAAGATTTTTATCCTGCCGTACTGGCAGTGAGCAAATATCAGCAATAATATTAGATTTAGCGAATGGGTATAAAACTTTTCGATGTATGTTTTTAAGATGTCTGTAAAAAGGAAAGGCCAATGGGATGTAAGTGAAACCAAATTAGTATATCGGTCTCACAAGTCCCTCGTGTAGGAATTTTTTCAATTCATAACGGTCAAAGACCGATTTTACCTTTTCTTAAATGCTCAACACTTTAGTTACAAATCTTCTCCTTGCACATTGCATCACTAGAATACTTTATTACCGATTTCATTACACGATATTTCATCGATTTCATATAGAATGTGCATGAAGGTAAAAACCTCCAATGGCCTGTGCTATTCTTTCAAATAGGGATGATAGAAATCTTATGAAAATTTCATGGGATGTCTTACCTTGAGATGCTTCTTTTTACTAGACGATGATATATTGACATCTGACAGTGAGTGAGCTGTGTTATTGTAACTTCTTAGCTCACTCCTCATTGATGCCCTCCGTTGAACCCTCAGCTAGTTCCCCTAATTATACCAAATCCGCCCTGTTCTCGTACATTTCTGTTAAAGGTGCCATCTTCCTGACCCATCCTCTCTGACCCCCTCCTTTCTTCTAGACCTTTGCACTCGGCCTCATCCGAGAGAGCATTTTCTCGCTGCACTCGAGCGAAGCGAGGATTAACCTTTATATAAAGCTTCGGCCCCCGACGTCCGTCGGCCAACGTGTCTAGCGGGATGAATAGTCTTAATAAAATTTTGAACGGCGATTGCCGCGCTCCTTCGCGAGCGACGCCGTGTACTTCGGACGGCAACCTCTGTCTGTCAGAGCGGAATGTCAATGTCAGTGCTTCGTCTCTCTATCAGGGGCGATCGCGCCGGTTATTGTCGTGGGAGAATGCGGTCCGCTTCAAGTTTATGCATCCCCTCACTCGCGTCGAAATATATAAGGGTTCACGGGACGATGGCGCGAAACGGCCGGTTTATTTATCATATTTAGGGCGAACGGTCGGCCTCGTGGGCTTAATAAAATGATATGGGCGAAGGAAAAGGTGTCGTAAAAAAATGCGGTACGAAAAGAGTTTTGAAGTGGTGGAGGTTATGAGATGGGATGCATATACGTAATTATTTTCGTTCTGGAGCGCGCTGGCAGGAAGGATTTCGCCGTCATTGCTGACAGATCTGTTGTCACTCGACGAAAAAATAATAATTAATTTTTTTATAGCGGAAATTAATACAGAAATCCTGTTATTCAACCGGTCAATGAACCGGTATAATGTCGTTAAATATAATGATTTCGGAAGATGCTTTATCCAAAGGCACTTCTAGCATTATAGTATAAGGGGGGTCGAAGATTTAAGTGATGATATATTAATGTATACTAAATCGACATCGATATTTACAATTAACTTTAGGATAACCTCAGAAACTTGTGTATCACAGAGGCTATTTTAACCTTTCTACTCGTTTGATTATTCAATCGTTATTTTTCGTAATTTTTAATTAATTTAACATATATTTTTTTAATTTTAACTTTTTAATTAATTTAGTATTATTTTCAAATTATTATTCGATTAATCTTTTTCATTAATTCCAATATTTTTTATTTATTATGCATCGACGAAGTTCTATACGTTAATAAAAAAGAAAGAGAAAACAATATTTACTTTAACTGCAAAAAATACCCCCTTCAATTGAGCGCAATTTTTGATATTGCAGCTTTAATAGCTCATTTAATCGGATTCCAGACTTCCCTTTTATTGGTTATGGGGGATTAAAAATTATAAATTTGGCTGCTCTGCTGTGACGGGAGAAGAATAGCAAGGGATTATGGCGCCAGAAAGCGAGAAAAAAGTCTCTCGAATCTTTAAGAAAATATTTATTTTAATCGACATTCACGTCGCATGCTCTCTACTGCCGTTATCATTTACGCCGTTCGCGGTCTCCGGCCAAAATTAAAGTGTACGTGCTAAATACAAGAAGTTTATTTATTTTAAATGACGAATTCGCCATTTTGTTCCGTTGCTTGCAGAGAGTCTGCTTTGTGGGGTATTTTCCGGAAAGATACATAGGGTGATGAAGTCACATTCATTCCTGTATTATTTGATTGAACACTCATGGTTTGAAAGATAGTATTCACGTTACGTTTCTTTAGATTTTTAGTAAGTGTTTATAACTTAAAACCGAAATGATTTCATCGTGGAACGCCATTAACGATTTAAAATGAAACAGTAATTTTTACAAGAAACTTCAAATTTCTCGCTCTTGGCTTACAAAAGATGATGGCCGTTTTCCAGGCCCACCACACTCTAAAAATAGAACTTTTTTTGTGAAAATTCTAATTTTCGGTTAGAAATTTTGTTTGTATTTTGGTTTCTATAATGTAGTAAATAATAATTAAATTTATTTATGATATAGTAAATTATTTTTTGATGGTAATAATATAATGTAGTAAATATAATAA